>JANHMN010000004.1:103776653-103816935 GCA_030674055.1 Rhabdomys pumilio | reverse complement strand
CTCTTCTCTTCTCTTCTCTTCTCTTCTCTTCTCTTCTCTTCTCTTCTTCCCTCCTATCCCCTTCTCTCTCCTCTCCTCTTCTCTTCTTTTTTGTTTGTTTTTCCTAATTTGACACAAGCTAGAGTCATCTAGGAAGAGGGAAACTCAATTGAGAAAGCATGTCATTAATTGCCCCCTGGGCAAGTCTGTGGGGTGTTTTCTTGACTGATGATTGTCGTTCAAGGACCCAGCTCACTGCTCTGTGTGAGCCCTGGGCAGGTAGTGCTATAAGAAAGCATGCTGAGCAAGCGATGAGGAGCAAGCCAGTGAGCAGCACTCCTCCATGGTTTCTGCTTCAGTTCCTGCCTCCAGGTTCCCGTCTTGAGCTCCTGCCCCAAACTCCCTGGATGATGGAATGTGACTGTAAGCTGAAACAAAGCCTTTCTTTCCCAAGCTGCTTTGATCTTGGCATAGAAACCTGACTGTGCTGTTTTGGAGTTTGTTTCATTACCCATGTGCTGTGGGTCAGTTCCAGTTTGGGGTGATTACAAATAAAGTTTTGGTGTATATATTTACACAATCTTTACACATTCCAGACACAACTTAATTTTTAAATGTGTTGATTAAAACTGTTTGGGAGAGAATACGGACTGAGAGAAGTCTGTAATTCATGTTTATCATTTTCCTAACAATTTCACAAAGTAAAAGATTTGTTTTATTGAAGTATAATTTATCAGTTTTTTTTCTTTTATAAACTAAAGCTTTTGAAATTCACATTTATTTCTCATTGTTTAGCTGTAGCTCAACTATCATCTTGGACAGGCATTTAAATTCTCATTAAGAAATTAAGAAAATTAAGAAAAAATAGAAATTAAATAGCAAAATTGTCTGTTTAATATGATGGTATCAGTAGTTAAAGCCACCTGAACAAACCAAGCACCCTCCTTAGAAGGCAGAGCTTGTCAAGTTGAAGAAAAAATGGACAACTATGTGCTATGTGTGAGCACACTGTGCTCCAAGATGCAAATAGTTAAAAGTGACTAAAGGACTGGAAACAGGCTGTGAGACAAGATACCAAGAGCTTATTGGCTACAACATCACACTGGAAAGATTAATAAGTATGAAAGGTTACCTCATAATCCCAAGAAGTTCAAAAAGATACAGTAAACAAAATGATTATGTATTTCTCGTCTGGACCTATAAGTACATAAAGCAGGAAGAAATAGGCAATTGAACAGTGCCACTTAGTGACCTCAGTGGTCTGCTCACATTAAACAACAGAAGAGTTAGACAAGTCAACAGGAATATATAAGACTTCAAAACATCTCTGAGCCAGTCTGGCCTGGCAGAGAAGACTTCATCCTCAGACTGCAGAATGCTCAGGCATTCCAAGTGTACATGTCCCACTCTCTGAGTTAGGTCATGTGCTGAGCCAGAATTAAATTAGAGAATTAAAGAGTCACAATAGAAGATGCTTGGCAAAATCAGGCTATTTAAGACAGCACAGTTCTGCAAAGCCCACATATCTGAGAAGAGTTCAAAGAAAAAGATATCCTGAATCGATTAGGAGGGACTGAGGCCTGAATGCAAAAGTTTAGGGGAGAAAACTTGGAGCATCATTGGCAGGAAGTGAGTGAGTCGTCAGAGGAAAGAGCCTGTGCTCCCAGCCTCAAACTCTAGAAGAGAACATCCTGGTAGCAAACTTGCAGAGCAAATCACAAAGAACAAGAGACACCAATGAAACCACGAGCTGAGTCTTCAAAAGACAAGCAGAACTGATAGCATGTGTGATTGACAGAGAAGATTGCTGCACTTAGCAATCAGAGAATCCTAGCTTGATATTTTAAGTCCTGTATGCCAACCAATGTGAGAAGGCAGATGCAATGGCAGTTACTGGAGAACCCTGAAGGCAAAAATACCACAAAGGGAAATAAAGATAAACCGAGAGACTGAAAACCTTCTCACATGGGAAAGTAAAACATTTCTGGGATAGATTTAAGAGGATAGAGAGATGGTTAGTGACAGTATTGGGAGATTTGGCTGAATCTGCTGGAAGACCATGCAGTTAGGCCCAGGACCTTGGTCATAAACAGAAGAAATCTTCATTTTGGACAGCAGCAATGGCTCTTGTATCAGGACCTTCCAGAATTGCAGCCTCTGGGTTCCTGCCCTGCTCACAGCCTCTTCAATTACATGAGCCAAGTTCCCCTGGTAAGCATTTTAGTGTGCACATGCTACTGGTTCTGCTTCTTGGTTGCTCAGTGGAGACACATCACCTGTGGGGCCTTCTGAGGTGCAGTTCCTTGGGATCTACTCTATTCCACAAATATTAAGTTGAAAATTTGAGAGTAGTTAAAGAAAAATGATATTCTAAAAACTAAGTCCTATATTTGTGGTCAATTGACAATCAAAATAGCTGTCTACATAAAAACTTATAAATGAATATTCATAGCCTCATTATAACAGCCCAAACTGAAAGGAACCTAAACTTTTACTGATTGGCAAATGGACACGAAACTATGCTATAGTCATAGAATTAGATACTATTTTGCAACAAAAGAAACAAAATATAGATACATGCTACAATGAGAATGAAGCACTTTTGTGAGCAAATAAGTTTATTTTTATGTTGTGTCCTCAGTTGAAGCATATTCTATGGGGATTAATTTTTTCTTTTCTCTTGATAAGAGCAATCCCCATGATATTTTTAGTTTACTGAAAAAAAAAAAAGAAAGAAAAGAAACAGAATTGACTAGCCTGCATCCTTGGGGGGGGGGGGTGTTCCCAGAGGCTGAACCACCAATCAAAGAGCGTACAAAGGCTGAACTTTCCCCCCAACCCCACGCATAATGTAGCAGATGTGCAGCTCTGTCTTCACATGGGTCCGCCAACAACTGAAGCCAGGACTTACTCTGACTCTATTGCCTGCCTGTGGATCCTGTTCCTCTAACTGGACTGCCATGTTTGGCCTCAGTAATAGAGGATGTACCTAGTCCTGCAGTGACTTGAAGTGCCACTGTAGGTTGGTATCTGGTGTGTGTGTGTGTGTGTGTGTGTGTGTGTGTGTGTGTGTGTGTTTGTATCCCTTCTCAGATGTGAAGGGGAAGGGTGGTGGGTGGAGGGGCAGTGTGAGGGAGAGAGACTGGGAAGAGGGGGCCTGCGATGGGATGTAAAGAGAGTAAATAAATTAATGGAAAAAGAAAAAAGAAAACCAAAAAAAAAAAATAGCTTTTCAAAAAACTTTGTCGTAAATAAAAACATCAGACATGAAAGACACCATTGGGTTCTACTTATATAATGTATCCACCAAGGCACAGGACAGAACAGAATGTGCCAGGAGTTCCTGCCGAAGATGGAACAGGAGTCTCTCTAAGTACAATGGAGGAATGTTAGGGAGGTCATGGAAATGTTCTAAAACTGGATTGTCAGTAAAATGGCTCAGTGGGTAAAGGTGCTTGCCACCAAGTCCAAAATCGTAGCTCACAGGTGTACACACACACACACACACACACACACACACACACACACACACACACAACTGACATGATGATTGCACCACTCAGTAAATAAGCTAAAAGTCTGTCAGAATTGTACCTTTACAGCGGATGGCATAAATTCAACTTCAACGAAGCTGTCTGTAAAGGGAACTAGAAAATCATGGTACTTGCCACTGTTTTCATCATGGGTAAAGACAAAGAAAGAGTCTCCCACAGAGCAGCCTTGTAGGGACAGTGCAGGACAAGAGTCAAATTGCTTGCACACATCCAGTGCTGTTGACACAAAAGTCGTAGGGGTCAAAGTCACTTGGAGGTACAGCCTGACCATCTGTGAATGTCATACTTTTCAGGATTTTATTTCAATACCATAAGAATTGAAAGTGAAGATACAGTAAAAGTAACTTAGTAATAGTTACTTTGTAACATGCTTACAAGTTTTAGCTGAACAACCATAAACCAGTTTCTAAGGTAAAATCTATGTAGAAAGGAAAATCTATGTAGAGAGCTACCCTTTAGCAAATAAACACAGAAACCCACCACCTCCGGGCTGCAAGCAGTTGTTGACATAGCCAACTGACTTTTGGGAAAAACAAACATACTCCAGTGTCAAAGCTGCCGTCTTCTGAAATATATGGGCTTATAGCCCAGTGGGTGCAGCAAAATGATGAGAATGGCTGTGAAGGTCCATCTTCCAGACAGACATGCAATGGCACAGTCCACAATGGACCAGAGCCACCAGGTAAAGGAAAGAAACCAAGGCACAGAGCCACACAGCCCCCCAGTGAGGACTGTTGGATTAGCACGTGCATTTGCAAAGAGAAGATGATGTCACACAGCAGTACTCAGCCAGCAACATATTTGGAAGACGCACCCAGTAGGTTTTCTTTTTTCTTTTTTTCCTTTACAAAATAGTGTACTTTATTTTTTTTATTGGTTATTTTATTTATTTACATTTCAAATGTTATCCCCCTCCCTCCTGCAAACCTCCCATCCCATCCCCCCTCCCCCTGCTTCTATGAGAGTGTTCCCTCACCCACTCCTGTCTTACTGCCCTAACATTCCCCTACGCTGGGGGACCGAGCCTCCACAGGACCAAGGGCCTCCCATTGATTCCAGATAAGGCAGCCCTCTGCTACATATGCAGCTTGAGTCATGGGTCCCTCCATGTGTACTCTTTGGTTGGTGGTTTAGTCCCTGGGAGCTCTGGGGGTGTCTGGTTGGTTGTTACTGTTGTTCTTTCTATAGGGTTGAGTCCACTGAGTCCTCATGTAAACTGTAGTTACTGAGGTAACTGTAGGTACCGCAGTCTAGTTTTGTTTCAGTCTTTTGCATAGGATTTCTGGGGCTGATCATAGTTTAAGACTGGTGTCCGATTTTCTGGTTCTGTGATCTCACAGTCCCTCCAAAGCCTGGTTCCCAGTCAGGTAGTAGCTCAGCAGTGTGGAGCTAAAATGGAACTCAGCTGAGCCCATCTGAACTCTTTGATGTAGGGAGCTTTGGGGATTGAGGGGCCCCTCGCTGTGATCACTATGGTAATCGGACTAGCAGCCCGGGTTCAGCAGAGTCTAGGGAAGCGTGGAGACACCAGATATCACAAAGGCAGAACCGTTTTTCTCATTCTCAAGTGCACGGGGGAAATCTGGCACTGTCTGATGCTGAGATTACTGCCGTCGATGGAGTGTATGAGTCAGCCGGATTTCGATTTTGAAACTCCTCATTTGAAACTTGCTTATCGTTGTGCCCACTGATTTTCATTACAGGCCTGTTATGCTTGTCAACGGGTGGCCACAACCCACAGCTGACTTCCTCGGTTATCAGACTCGTCCAGCCCCAAGTGCCGCTTCCCCTGTGCCCCATGTGTCCAGCCAAAAAGGGGCTCTTTGGTTCACACAGCCCCTAACTCAGGAAACCACAGCTGGACAGTACTCCCTGCTGTTTGACTCACCATCCTTGGATATTGTCAGCAGCTAAAAAAATCCATCTGCAGAGGGGTAGGAGCAGGAGAGAGGGATGCAGTGAGGGAGGAATCAGTTTCAGCGGGAACCAGGTCATCTCTGTAGCCCACTGCAGAAATCCAGTTGCTTCTTAAGGCACATGGCTGAGGAAGAGCCACTGTTGACATGTGTTAGATAATTAAATGACTGGGCCCAAATCACACCGTTAAAGAGTGTTCCATTAAAATACCCAGATTTAAAAGGGAAATGAAGGAAATAGAGAAAATCTCTTTAACATTTGCCGGAAACAGCCTGGTCCTCAAGTCTTAATTTCTGCATATATATGTAAAAATTTCAGTGATTTTTTGTGAATTTATCTGGCTAAAATTCATTTTAAATTTCAGTCAGAATGTTTTTTTATTATTATTAATTTGAGGTTTAAATCATTGGCATTTGTCTTAACTGAGTTCCTATTCTTACTCAGGTCATCTAGTTTTATGATTTCTATTTCTGCTGTCCGGAGATAATTTTAAATTTTCTTCTTTTCAGAAAAACTTCTAAAATCACAACAAAAACATTAAAACATTAACACCAACAACAAACCCTTATAACAATTGCAGTGGCAGTGGCGGCAGCGGCATTTGATGTGATAAGACATCCTGATTGTGGGGAGTAACGTGGGCTGGCATCTCAGGTTAAATAAAGGGTCAAACCCAAAACAAAGAGCAGCATTCATATCTCTCTGCTTCCCAGCTGCAGATATTATAGAACCAGCCGCCTCCTACTCCAGCCACCACGACATTTCTGCCATGATGCACCATCAATCTGTGAGCCAAAATAAACCCCTCCTTCGACAAGCTGTCAGAGTAAAGTCTTTCTTTTCAGTAGTTAGACGGGTTACTAATCGAACATTTTTCCCCCAGAATTTAAACATTTAGATACATTATACAATGTTGTTCAATGAGCCTAGAGTGTGCCTTTGTTTTCATTGATCTTACTCAAGGAGCTCTTTCTGCCTTGCAGTTCATGTTTCTGCACTCCGGTCAGGTTTGGCTTTATTGTGTATTTGGTGGTTGTTTTGCTCTGCTTTTCTGGTGAATTCTCAGGAGTACTTGCCACCCGGGTTCTGACTTCATCTGTTGCCTACAATACCACTGGCTGTTTTCTACACTAACTCTTCCATTGGTTTTCTGTGCCTAAGCCCATTAGTGGTGTTGGCTCCTGGACCCAGCTTAGTGAGTCTCCACTTCAGATGCTCCATTCAGAAAAGGCTACACCTGCTCCAGGATCTGTGCCTGGCAGGGCAACCTTGCTGCATTAAGAAGCTATATTCTTTTCTGAAATGGAGTCCTATCAGACTTGTTCAATTGCATCTGAATTACTCTGTAGCAACTATGGAATATTATTAGCAGAAACTGTTGAAATGAAGTCAAGTAAATGAAAAGAACTTACTTCTATGTAACCTTTTTATTTTTGTACATACTTCAGACAAAACTTATTGTAACATATTTGTAATGGCTTTTTTTGGATCTCTTTTCTTCTTTCTTACAATCTGGTGTGAGCTTCCCAGGAAGGCTTCTTAGTAGCTTTCATAATCCTGTTTCATCTGCAATATACCTGTTCAGCTCACAGATGGTCCAACTTTACTTTTTCATGGTTGAGATGAAATTTCTCTTGGATCCCACTATAGTAGTAATCTCAGAAAGATTCACAGACTCTAATTGCTATCTTAGGTGGTAACAGCAAGAGTTTCGTTTCTTTCTTTCTTTTTATAGTGGCAGTTTTATGACACACGTTCATCTTAGTCATTTTAATTAACTCTTACTGCCCCCATTGCTTTTCCAAGTGAATATTTTGTCTCAACTCTACAACAAAATGTGCTTTTTTAGAAAACCATACATGTTTGACACTGTCTAAATTCTAAGCTAACACTGTGGTCAACTTGAGACAATTACAAAGCACACACAAACACTATTCTTCATAGCATCCAAAAAACTCATAGCAATACTGAGTGGATTCAAAGAAAAGAAAGATAATGTATGACACTCAAGAAAGACTTTAGGGGAAGAAGTGAGAAACATAAAATTTTAGACATCAAAGGGTCTTCAAAGACTATTCAATTAAACCTCTTACTTTATAAATGACATAGAGGCTGAGAAAGTCAACATGACCTATGCATGTATATGACCTGTGTGCGGACATAACTTGTGTATATACATGACCTGTGTCTATACATGTGATCTGTGAATGTATATGACTTATGCATGTACATGAAGGCTGTACTTTGAGCAGAAGGGAAACTAAACAGATATAGGAGGCTACCTGGTTTTAGGCAAATCAAATCTTTCTTTTGAAAATGTTCTGCTAAAAGATTCTTTTAAAGAATTATTTTTGCAGTATACTTCAAGTTCACCATCTTGGTAAGACCCACAAAGCTACCCATCTGTCCCATGGGCATAGATATATCTAAGTCACTCAGTGTCCTTCTATGAGATTTTAAATTTTGACTGAAGGAAAGGCAGAAGAACCTCTTTATTGGCCAAGTTGGGAAGAGCTGAACTACAGCTTAGAAATTGAACGGATGGAGAAGGAAGGGTGTGTATGGATGGAAATTGAATTACAGTCTTAGAAATTGAACGGATGGAGAAGGAAGGGTGTGTATGGATGGAAATTTCAGGCAAAGAAGTTAAGCCAAGAATCTGAGGCTTGAGAGAATGAACACTTTAGTAGGTCAAGGCCGATCAAGGCAAAGAATGCTAAGAAATCACAGGATAGTTTCCCTAAACTGGAACCTTCTGGTATCTTAACAGAAAGAGCTCTGGGGTAGTGATGGGCCTGTGATGGGGGAGGGGGGCTCTGCAACACCATTCACATTGTTCCTGGTGCACACTGTCCCCCCTGTGGTAAACTAGAACACACAAATACTGTACACTTCTCTTGTAGGTCTTAATCATGAATTCCCTCCTGAAGTTAAAAAGGTGCACTGACTCATTCACAGAGGATATAAAGCAAAAAGAAAATGTTAGCTGTAATTAAGTTTAAAAAGTTGTTTCAGTATCTTCACACCTTTGCTGCTTCAAGTATTTCTGAATTCTGGGGAGACTGTGCCAGCTTCGTGCCGTGCCGCTCTTCTGAGCACAGCCCTACTGGAAGCTTCATCTCTGTGCTATTTCTGTTTCTTATCTGGAGACTCTTCAGCTTACCAGGCATACTTCCTCTCGTCTTATTTGATTGCGTTATACCTGTATTTTTACGGCACACTTTTACCACATCCAATTTAGTAGACTTGTGTGGACTTCCTGTCAAGAAGAGAGGAAATTGCTGATCCATGTAAGCCAATCCGAATGGTACCCTGTTGTTAGACTCCAAGAGCATGAAAGCTCATCTCAGCCTAGCTGTCAAGACTCAGATAGTTAAAAAAAATTATTCAGCAGGGCACACTGGTCATGAGCCACAGGATGGATGGACAAGGGTGGAGAGTCACAGTGTGTGAGAATCTTGTAATCCCTGTCCAGTCTCAGACCCACTTGTGTGATGGCTGCCTTACAGTAGGGGTGTTAGTCAGAAACCCATTTTTTCCTTTCTGTCACATAATAAAAATGAAACTATCTAGCCTGGTTTCCACGGATTTTAGGAGAATGACTGAGAACAGTGTTCTCAAATGTGAGTTATTTTAGCATGGGTAATGGAAGGGAACCAGGAAGTCATTATAAGCTTTCCATGGGCCATCAAGGGCTTTCTCACTGATGCCAGTCACTAGGAAATGATCAGCCATGTGAGAGTTGCCTGTGTCTCCTCTCCTCTCTCCTCTCCTCTCCTCTCCTCTCCTCTCCTCTCCTCTCCTCTCCTCTCCTCTCCTCTCCTCCCCTCCCCTCCCCTCCCCTCCCCTCCCCTCCCCTCTCCTCTCCTCTCTTCTCTTTTATTCCTCTTTTTTCTTCAGATTTTCTTTGTTTCTGTGCCTTTGTTCTATGTTTTAGCCACTTTGCATGTCTTATTACACTCTCTATTGCATCAATAGAAAACAAAACAAAAAACAAAGAAACAAAGAAACAAAGAAACAAAAAACCAGATCAGGCTAGATATTTAAAAGAACAGGCAAAAATAGTGTTCAAATGTTCCAAGCCACTGACGTAGCCTAACTGACAGTTACTAAGTGTTTGCTCAGAATCGTGGCTACACTTGGACCATAAATACTGAGTGGGTATGCTTGCTCATACATTAGCCTCTCAGGGTGACAGACTGGAGCATGCCTGGAGAAGAGTGGGTGAATCTACAGTCTGCTGGGCACGAGAGATACCAAATTAAGACTGAGAATGATCTGCTGATTAGCAAGCATTTGTCCTTTCATTTTAAAGTAGTAAGCCTTTTCTCCAAAAGCAGATCCAGAAGAACTCCTAGTATATGTTATTAATATACTATATAACATAGCATATTCTGCTAATGGCTGAATCATATTTTCTTATTAAACCAAAGAATAAAGAGATGAATCTCCACCCCTCCACGTCTAGGTCTTGAAAGTCTGCTTTGATTGGTAACAACTTTTGTCTGTAAAGTATCTTCCTCTTCCATTTTCTGCCATCTTTACAACCATAGACTTAGCTCCAGCTCCAAGGGTTGGAAGCCATCATTGCCTAGTTTAGTTAAATAGCCAAATAAATAGGTCACCTTTACCTGGCCTAGCTCTGGTAATCCAGCTCCTATATGAACCCAATTGAAGGCAGGTCAGGTTTTACACATACAACCAAAAAAAAAAAAAAAAAAAAAAAAAAAAAAGAAGCTCATATGCCCAAGTCACAACACAAAACAATAAAACAATAAGAAAGGCCAAGACAGCATATTTCCCATCAAACCTTCTAGTCCAATGGACATGTTCTCTAATAAGAATTACCTAGATGAACCCCAGGACACAGAATTTAAAGAAAAACTATGAACTTTATCAGAGAACTCAAAGTGTTTAAAGAAGACACACACACACACACACACACACACACACACACACACACACACCACTTCATTGAACTTCAAGAGGATAATAGTAAATGCTTGAATGATGGGTGAGAAAATACAGGTATACAGCTGAACAATTCAGGATTTAAAACTAGAATTCAGTAAAGAGATAGAAATATTAAGGAGAACGTACACTGAAGTGAAGATGGAATTTGAAACCTCAATAACCTCATAACCAAAAGCAATCTGAAGAGGAAAGGGCTAATTTTAGCTTATAATTCTTGGGTCACACTCCATCTCTGAGGGGAGTCAGGCAGGAATGCAGAGGCAGGAACCCAGAGGCAGGAACTGAAGCAGAGGTCATGGAGGAATGATGCTTGCCTGTTCATCATGCTTTCTTATAGCACCCAGGACCACTAGCCCTGGGGAGGGGGCATAGCATTCCACAGTGAGCTATCACCAATCAAGAAAAGGCACCATGAGCCTGGGCACAGGCGAGTCTGGTGGTGGCATCTTCTCAGTTAAGGTTCTCTCTTTCAGCTTATGTCAAGTTGACATAAGACTAGTCAGCACAATTGATTTCTTATCAAATAGACACACAAACAAATTATTGTTATTCATAACCTTTCCTCTCTTCCATCTCTAAGGCCTCCCCATTATTAATATTAATATCACAATATAAAACATTCCAATTTTTAAAAGTCCTTTAGTCTTTAAAAATTGAAACACTTTAAAAGTCCAGTTTCTTTAAATGCGAAAGCCTCTTTTAAATGCAGGGTCTCACAAAAAACCAAACCAAACCAAACCAAAAAACAAACAAACAAAACAAAACAAAACAAAAACAAAAAACCCTCCAAAAACAAAACAAAACAAAACAAACCCCAAAGTCTCTTTAAAACTCCAAACCTCTCTAAAACTCCAAAATTTCTCTAAGAGATAGTCAAAGTCATAGCTATGAGTTTCTGTAAAGAAAACAAAACAAGTTAAATGCTATTTTTTTTTTAAAGAGAGAAGAGCCGCAATCAGAGCAAAGTGAAACCACTGTAGAGAGTTCAGTGTCAGACCTCTGGGGTCCTGTGCTCCAACACAGGGCTTGGACAAGCAGGCATAGAAGCTGTGGCTTGCCTCCTCGGCTCAGGTCAGCTGCACTCCAAGGCTACTCCAAGCCCTGGCAGTTATCCCATGCTGCCGGCATCTCCCATATGCTGGAATCTTCACTGCAACCATGCTGCACCTTCGCCAACAGCCTCTCCTGATCGCTCTTTAAGGACCCTTAAACCTGCCACGTGATGACAAACTCCAACCTCTCTCCATGACCCCCTGCAATCTTGGAGTTTTTACTGGCATTAAGGCTATATCTTCACCAATGGCCTCTCACATAGTGACAAGCCTCAGCTGCTTTCCATGTCTCCCTCATGACTTCAAAACCAGTACCATGTGGGAAACTCTTACACAGTCCAAAGTCTGGCTTTCAGCATGACAACTGTGGTCACTTCTGAAACATTGTGTGCTGATCCTGAAAAATTTTTACCTCAGTAATTGCTGGTCTTTTCTTAATTACTGCTAATTTCCAAGCTAACCAATATAAATTGTCCCAGTAAATCAACGTTTCTTATGGTGGCCCTTTTCTAGGCTTTTCTTCTAGCCCACTTCCATTTCTTTGTGACTCCGCTGATCCATAGAACCTGTCTTCAACAGGGAGTCACAACCATCACATGAGCTGTGCTGGGGCTCAGGTAGGGGACATTCATCCTTCTTCCTGTTCTCAGCTCTGGTCTTTTCAGACTTAACCTTAGTCCACTGTAGCCTGCCCACAGGAGCCCTTCCTCCTAACCTACCTCTATCCCCTAAGGACTTAGCCTCTTGGTTTGGACCCACTGTCTCCCAATTTGTTCTCCTATATCCATTTCAGCATTTTCTTCTAGCTCATCTCCATTCCTTTGTGACTCCCCACAGACCTACAGACAAGTATCTTCCAGGAACCCACACACCTACCACACTTGAATAGGATCCAGGTGGGCAACACTGACCAAAGAACAGAACACTTGCCTAATATAAGACACCAGATATTTTCACCAAGAAACACCTCAAACATTTTGCCTCCAGATGCCTAGACCCCATAACATAAAACAACCAGGGCAATATGTCTCCTACAGAAACCAGCAACCCTGCTGTATTAGGCCTCAAGGAAATCAATTTTGCCAAACTACAAGACAAGGACTTCAAAATATTAATTAATACATTAAGATCTTAAAGAGGATATCAATAAATGCCTTAATGGGGACCAAGAAAACAAACAGCTGAATGAAATAAGGAAAACAATTCAAGATAATTAAAGTAGAATTTAACAATGAACAGAATCACTAAAAAAGACCCAAACTGAAAGGAAGCTGGAAATGAAAAACACAGAATATCAAACAAAACCTCCAGAGAGTAAGCCTTACCAACAGATTAAAAGACATGAAAAAGAGATTTCAGGTCTTGAAGACAAAGTAAAAGAAATGGATAAGTCATAGAAATTTTTTCATCCCCCCCCCCAAAAAAAACCAAAAGCAGGTACAAAACATCCAGGAAGTTTGGGATACCATGGAAAGACAAAATCAATAAATACAGAGGAAGGAGGAAAAAAAAAAAAACAGATTCAAAGCACAGAAAATATTTTTAACAAAATTAAGAAAAAAATTTCCTCAAACAAAACAAAAAGATGTCTGTCAACAAGAGGCCAAGTCACATATAAAGTCAGTCCTAGAAGCGTAACACACCCAACTTCTCAATGGAGACTCTGAAAGCCAGAAGGGCCTCATGGATGTACTACAACCTCTATGAGACCACAGATGCCAGCATAGACTATTATACCCAGCAAAACTATCAATTATAATCAGTAGAAAAATAAAACCATTTCATGATAAAGATAAAAGTAAGCAGTTTCTGTTTGTTTAGTTTCCAGAACTAAAGAAGGCATTAGAAGAAAAACTCAGTGTGAAGAGATTATCTCTACCCAAGAGGAAAAAATAATCTCAGAACAGTTAGTCAAATAAAGGAAAAAATTCACACCACCAAAAAAGTAATAGGAATTAATAAACAGTATTAATTCATTCATAACTCTTAACATTAATAATCTCAATTCCCTAATAAAAAGACTTAGACTCACAGATTAGATTAGAAAACAGGATTGATATTTTTGTTGCATCCAAGAAACACACTTCACCATGAATAGACATCACCTTAGGATAAAAGGATGGGAAAAAGTATTCAAAGAAAATGGAATCAAGAAGTAAGTAGGTGCATAGCTATTTTAATATCTGAAAACTATCATAAAAATAGGGAAGAACACTACAAACTCATTAAAAAGGAAAAAGATCAACCAAGAAGATATAATTCTAACATTTATGCACCAAACACAATGGCACCCAAGCTCATAAGAGAAATATTACTACAGCTAAAATTACATATTGACTCTAATATAGTGATAGTGTTAGGTGACTTCAATACTTTACTCTTTCCAGTAGAGAGATTATCCAGACAAAAACTAAACAGAGAAGCACTGGAGTTAAATAACATCATAAATCAAATGGACCTAACAGACGTCTATAGACCATTCCACCCAAATATTAACAAATATACTTTCTTCTCAGAAGGTCACAGAAAAATTTCCAAAATTGACCACTTATTAGGACACCGGTCAAGATACAAAAATATTGAAATAACAGTCTGCATCCTATCTGACAACTATAGATTAAATCTGAATGTCAACAACAACAGAAATGGCAGAATATGTATAAAATCCTGGAATCTGAGCAACTCCCTACTGAGTGATAATTGGATCAAGAGAAATCAATGAGGAAATTAAAATCTTTTTAAGGTTGGATAAAAATGAAAACATAACATACCCAAACCTGTGGGACACTGTTGGGAGCTGACTTTAAGCAAAAAGCGGCTAGAAAGCAGCTATCAGCTTTGCAGCCATCTTGAGCCATATACCCTGACATGAGACTTGGTTTTCAACAGCCTACAACAGCTGAAGCACACTCTGATATCCCACATAGCTTGTTTTGCTGTTTAGTGCCCCCAGCTGCAAGGAGCACGTGGTATCCACGCCTACAAGGCATGTGGTGCACGTGTTGTCCACGTGCTATCTAAGCCATATATGCCTGTAAGGCACACGTGCTGTCCACGCCTGTAAGGCTTACGTCATATCCACACCTGCAAGGCACGTGGTATCCACGCGCCTACAAGGCACATGGCAAAAGCCTATAAATACCCAGGATTTCCTTGGTGTAGTGTGTATATGTATGTGTATATGTATGTGTGTGTAGTGTAGTAGTAGTAGGTGTAGTGGTGTGTGTGTGGTGGAGACAGTAAAGAAGACTTTACTACAGATCCTCTGGCTTGTCTCTATTCTTCGCGGCTCTTCCCCTTCTTCCCCCCACTCTCTCTCTTGCTAAACCCGGACCTGCGGAACAGAGCGGCCGCTATAGTTTGGCCCCCAAATGTGGGCAAGAGTGGTCCGTTACAGTTTACAGCTCGGGGTTTTTTACAGTTTGGCACCAAGCATAGGTCAGCTGGGGCTTTTACAGGACACAATAAAGAAATGTTTAAAAGAATGTTTATCATCCCTAGCAATTACGGAAATGCAAATTAAAAAGCCTTGAGATTCCATCTTCCTCCAGTTAGAATGTCAAAGATCAATGGAACAACTAAGAATAAATGTTGATGGGGTTATAACCCAGTCACTGTTGGAGGACTGCAAATTGATGTGGCCACTATAGAAACAAGTGTGGAGAATTCTTAAAAAGTTAAAAAATAAATCTACCATATGACCCAGCTATCCCACTTCTTGGCATATACCCAAGGGACTCAACATCCCACTCCACAAATGCCTGCATATTTTCATTCTATTCACAACAGCTGGGAAACAGAAATAACGTAAATGTCTTATAGTGAAAGGAGAGTGGAAACATGGTATACACAAGTGGTGGATCCTGTTTAGCAATAAGAAACACAAATCCATGAACTTTACAGAAAATGGATGGAAGTAGAGAAGGTCATATGGAGGAAGGTTATCTAGACCCAGAAAGATAAATGCTACCGGTCCTCTCTTATCATAGCTCCTAGCAACAAATCTTCAAACGTGAGTGCATGGCCCATGGTGGTTATCACAACTAGGAAGGTGAAATGGGACCATTGCAGGGATGAGGGAAAGGTAGGGAACAGTAGAGACAGGGATAGGAGTACAAGCGGTCTGATCCAGGAAATGTCAAAGGGGGCTCTTTTTAAAAAAAATATGATTCTCTCATATATTATATACTGTTTCTCTTCCCTCCTCTCCTCCAAGCCCCTCCTCACTACCTCCTCTTTCCCCATATCCACCTCTCATCCATTTCCCTTTAGAAAAAGGGCAGGCTTCACAGAGATATCAACCACACATGGCATATCAAGTTACATTAAGACTAGGCACTTCTCCTCATCTGAGGCAACCCAGTAGAGTGGAAAGGAATCCAAAAGCCTCTGGCAAAAGAGTCAGAGACAGTTCCCGCTCTCACCATCAGGAGTCCCAAAGAACACCAAACTATACAACCATAACATGTATGCAGAGGACCTAGGTCAGACTCACAAAGTATCCAAATAGAACGATATCTGTTTTATTTCCCTTCCCAGGAAGATTCAGGTCTCCCCCAAGGCCCTTGAGCCTTCCTTGTTATATAGCATTTCTGGGTCTGTGGATTGTAGCATGATTATCAGAGGGGACTCTTTAGGAGGAGCAGGGAGGTAAATGAAGAAGGTGGGAAGAGAATAAAGGGGCTTAGCAGGGCACAATTATTATGGGAAAATGGAAAAGGAGGGGCTCCTGAGGGAAGGGGGGTGACATAAACAAGGGGAAGGCAGGGAGCACAAAATAACAGCACAGATGGCTGAAAGTGCCTCATCGGATCAGTCTTAACTATTTACTTAAAAAAATATGAACACATGTAATTCATTATGTAAATATGCATGTATAGTTTTACTAAACTTCTCACCTGGGCTTATGGTGCTCTTTCCAAGAGCTAAACACCATCTAACATAAACCCTAGTACTAATTATGAGAAGGCAGGGCTATCCAAGACATTCTTAACTCATACAGCTTGCTCCTGTTACAGCTTATTACCTCGGAGAGATGCAAGGTAGTTCCCTATTGCTGAAGACAACATGTACTCCAGAAACAAGTCTCAGAAAGAAACACCTGAGCTAGAATTGACATGAATATCTCCTCCATAAGGACTAGCTTTCATTGTATAAGAGGTACAATGATAAAACCCTACAAGTGTAGTCATGGTACGCATACTTTGGTGGCAACCAGCTGCTCTGTAATTAAAATTAAGATTTATTCAACAAGATGAGAACCATGCCTGGTACTAGAAACTGCTAGTGAAATCATAGTTGGAGGAGAATCTACAACCACTAATTTATTAAGCCAGAGTATCTTTAACAACAATCTATAAATATTTGGCCTTATATCTACAGATACAATGTATCTGGAAATTAAAAGGGGTAGTCAATGATAATAAAGAAGAAAGACAATTGGAAGAGCTTATGCCTGCTAATGTCAAACTTACAGTATGCCACCGTACCTTTAGTGCTAGCCCTTGGGAGGCAAAGGCAGGAAGATCTCTGTGAGTTTCAGTGCAGTCTGGACTACACAGTAAGACCCTGTTTCAAAAACAAAAGCAAGCAAACAAAATAACAAAATACCCCAACGATAAAAACAAAACTCACTTGCAATAGAATCAGAGTAATAAAGGCAATATTCTCCTTAAAAAGGAGGGTAAAGTAGAACACTCCTACACACACACACACACACACACACACACACACACACACACACACACAACCCATACATACATCCTCACAAATGTGCTTTCATAATTTGGTCAAGAAAAAAAAATAACCTTTTAAAAGAATAGTTCTGTATTCACAATTGGGTCAAAAATATCAAACATTGGCCCCTACCTCACACCATAAACTAAAGTTAATTGTGAGTGGGCTGTTGACTAAAGTGTAAGAAGCATATCAATGAAGACTTCTTGTCGTAGACGGGGGATAGGTAAAGATGATTCAGATAGGGCACACAAGCTATCAAATACAAAGAGAATCAACATTAGAATTAACTTCTCACTTGCAAAAATCAGTACAGAAAAATGAAGAGGCATGCACAGAATAGCTCCAAAACATAACTGACATGCCATCCATATCCAGAATCTATTTTAAAACTCTGAAAGCAAATAAGAGATGCACAAATCAGTAGAAAAACAGGCAAACCATATCAAATCAAAAGAGAAATCCCAAACAACCTCCTTTGAGCAGGTTCTTTATTCATTGACAATATGTGTTGAAGGGTGTTTAGTCTATAAGGCAATGAGTGGAACTGACTGCAGTACCACTCACATCTGCCTGATGGGCAAAAAGGAAGATGAAGACCACATCTTGTGCTAAGAAGGATGGACAGCCTTCTTGTGCCCAGCTGAAAGGAGTGAACTGTGACACAGAGCTCTGCAAATGAACTATTCACTAAGGTCGACATGGGTATATTCTGTGACTCTTAGGGTATGACATGAGGGACAGTGCTGAAACACATGCATAACGTTGTTTGTAATACCCCCAAGTTGGGAACAAGTCAAATGTTCTTTAATGGCAGAAAAGATAAAAAATGGTGTTATGTCAATTCAGTGGAATTCTGTACCATCCAGAGTGAATCACTGCCACTTTATCCACATAATCAAGGCATTCCATAAGCGTACTATGGAATGTTTATGAAATGCATAGAGTGATGTGTGCTAGGTACAAAAGATGTTCTAAAGTTCAAACACAAGTAGAATGAGGGCTTGCAGTGCATGTCAGTGGGAGGGTGCTTGTCTGGTCTGTGAGAGGCTCTGGGTTTGATCCTCACCGTCACAAACACATAAAACCAAAATGAGTAAAATGTATCAGTTGTGACAGAAGCCAGAAGAGGGGTTACCGCAAGAGTCATTATGTCTGGGAGTAGGTGTGAGGGTGGAGACTTCTGGAAGGCTTTGCACACACTTGTGTGCCTTTTCTATTTCTTAACTTAGGGTGAGTTCATGGGGCATTCATTCTGAAATGCTTTGAGTTGTGCACTTACAAGTGTTTTACAATTTCATATGCATGCTTTTATGGTTTGACATGACCTTCAAATATTCCATATAACCAGTTTTCTGTATAATTTGTGGGTACTGTAATTGATAACACAAAGAAGTAAGAGTGTTTTGATTTAACATGCTGTCGAGTGACATTTCAAAGTCTGATGGAGCCTTACAGCGGTTCATCTGCATTTTTCTCTTTTCCTTAAACAGTTATATTAAAAAAATAAACCCAACTACCACACTATATGAAACTTTGATAACTTCAGAAGTTTATTCATGGCGAACCTAAGACGTACAAGTACATACATCTTTTTAAAAAAAGTCTATAATAACATATTCTACCTTGATTATTTACCTATTCTCATAGACTTGGATGATATAATTGATTGTTTACTCAAAAGACAGATTTATTGTGATAAAGGCATGAAATAACATTTTCTTATAGGATCTAGGTAATAATTAGTATTCTGATTTATTTTATTTGTACTTTAAAAACAGAGGACATCAACCTTCAAAGGACAAAAAATCAACAAAGCATAAACATAGGTAACACGGAAGTGGGGTGCTCTGCACCAGAACGCCAGTATCTCCTTTCATTTAAGCTGCAAATTCTTGAGCCCCTTCCACTTGTACTGTGGTGCTAAATCTTGCCAGTCTGACTGAGTTAAGTGTGCTGAGATTTATAAAGATCAAGATTAAGGCCTCTGGTGCAACAATATGACTTATTTTCTTGACAGACTTATAAAAGACATCATTATTGGTAGTGGTAGGCCTTCTTGGAGGAGTTAGGTCACTGGGGCAGGTCCTTGAGGAACATATCTTGTTATGAGGCCTTCCCTTGCTCCCTTTGTCCTTGACTTATGCATCTAGAGAGGTGAACAGCTCAATTCTTCCCCATGTTCCTGCTTCCACAACATTCTGCGCATGGACCAGAAACAATGGGCTCCGAAAAACCCTTGGAGGCCATGAGCCAAAATGTTTCCCCCCTTTTATTATAGCAATGATAGACGTTCTGAGATAGAATGTCTGCACTGAGCTCTGTAGCTGGTGATCTACTAGAGCCTTTAGGTATTTCTGATATATGTAGAAGCGTGAAAACCACCGATATACAGCAGTGCTGTCGCAGAAAAAAGAATAGCTTCAGAGTTAGTTCAGTTAAAATTGTGCAAGGATAAAAGGATTTTTAAAATGTAATACTGATAATATTGTTCTAGTAGTGGTAACAGCAGTCACAACAATGCTACTTTTATAATCATCTTTTCTTAAATATTTCATAAATAAGAATAAGAAATACAGACTTCCACTAAATAAGGAAGAGAATTACAATTAAACCATGTGATATACTTTTGGGTACTTCCTTTGCTTAGATTTATTTTATATTTAACAAATATTTCCTGTTGATGAGTTCCAAATAGAGTCAATGAAGGGCAAATGGCGTATCCAGAGACTTGGGAGAATACTGCCAGGGTCAAAAAGCAAATGCAGTTTTTTGAGGACTGTTGATCTGTCATCAGAAACATTTTTATACCTACCTTTATGTTCCCTTGCAATTTTTTTAGTAGACAGAACTACAGAGCCGGCAAGCCTTCCCGCTGTTTGTTGCAAACCACTGTTTTCTAGCAGAATCCTCTGCCCGACCTGGAAACAAAGTCCAGAGGAAGTGCCAGCTCTTCCTCTCTTCTCTTTACAGCATGGAACAACTGCACCCAAGTGCAGTGTCCCCCGCCATACAGGGGAATGCAGGCTGGCACAGGTGAGGGGCAGAAGGAAGGCTCAGAGCATTGCGGAGGTGATAACAGGAGGTATCCCGTCATCTGTGTCTGTGGTAATGAAGCAGCATGGAAGCTACTTATATCACAAATGACTTAATTTGGAAGTCCTGTGAATAGGCCACGCAATGCTGACTAGGTGTCAGGCTGCTAACAAGCAGCTTTAGACAACATGATTCTCATTGTCCTCTCTATCCTTGCACAAAGGTTTGAAAAAATATCCTTTAGCTGCTGTAGATAGGTTAATGCCAGGGACATTTTCTCCACCCTCAGCCCCTGACTGCTTTTCCTTTTTCAGCTCTCTCCAGCAACTAGGCTTTTACTACCACTGTGGAAATGAGGGGAAAAATTAGCCTCCTGCAGTTTCTGCCTAAGAGATAAAGACAACCTAATTTCCAGAGACTTTTCACTTGAGAGCAAGTATATAAGGTAGGGAGAGCACTCAATACACTTTGTTTAATACATTTAATTCATCACATTGCTATGTTTACACACAAGTTAATTCATGGTACTGTGCAAATTAACGAGCTTGTCAAAAAAAAACCCGAAAGCTTTCAAATTAGTCTCAGAGTTACCCATTACTCATTGAATTAAGGAGCCAATCACAGAACAATTCAGGAACATCTTTTATTTCTTCATCATAATCAGAGGCTACAAGATCCACATTACGTGTAATTCCCGTTTGTGGGACACGGGAATCTGATCATTTGCAGGACAGTGTGACTTTACGTTACTAGAAGTTC
Source organism: Rhabdomys pumilio (assembly GCA_030674055.1). Classification (NCBI taxonomy): domain Eukaryota; kingdom Metazoa; phylum Chordata; class Mammalia; order Rodentia; family Muridae; genus Rhabdomys; species Rhabdomys pumilio. The sequence continues at coordinate 103,795,928 of JANHMN010000004.1, read as the reverse complement.
ACTTACTAAGCATACTGTTGTGTTGGTTAACTTTGATATTCAACCATTTAAGAAGCTTAGAAAGGTCACAAAAGCAGACTTTTTTTTTTTTTAAATGGGTAGTTAGATGTGTGCTGTCACTTATACATGGTCATATTTGCATTCGAACACGATGCATTCCAAGTGGTAAATGGTAGAGAGTGGCCATTGTAGAAAGACCTCCTAAGTCTTGGTCTGAGTAGATGGGATTTCTGAGAATAGCTGAGCAGATGGCCAGAGCTGGCCATGGTGGCTTATGCTTATAACTCTAACACTCCAGAGAGCTGGGGAGGGGAGTCAGGCTGCATGGGTAGCACCATGTGGAAGCATTTCGGCTTCTCCAGAGAACATACATTCAATGTATATTTTAGATAGTCATTCATTTTATCTATATTTGTGTAAATATAAAAGTAGCAGAAGGCTATGCATATGCTAACACATAGATCCATATACCAGTTAGTGACTTACATCATATGTGGAAAGTGACATGGCGTCTCCAGGGGATGTTAGAAGCTATGCTTGGGCATTTCCAGTTGTCTCATTGACTAAAGGATTACAGGCATCACTTAGTGCCTAGAATCTGAAGATGTTAAGGATTTAGCAGTGCACCTAACAGTTCTGCAGAAACAAGAATTGTGATACTTACAGTATAAATTATAACTTCTCCGAGAAAGCAGGTATTTGGGGCTATTCCCACTTGGGTGCTCAGTTCTCTAACATTCATTAGTCTGATGAGCTGGAGGAATCTGTAAGCCACATTTGTTACTTCTAATCACAGGCTCATTTCAGTTTTTCTTCTGACTTCTAAAATCATTACCCAATTGCCCACTGCACATCTCCATCTGAATAGCCCACAGGAGTCAATTCAACATGTCCACAGTCAAACTCAAATTCTCCTCATTTTCAAGCCTTCTTATTCACCTTCTGTGTTGGTGAGTGGCACCATCCTGGCAAGTAAGCCCAAACCCCCAGGGCTAATGCTATGAACCTTCTCCTCAGGTTTATTCATCAGTCACAAAATCCTGGATCTCTATTTCCTTCAGGTCTTTTCAATTTTGTTACTAGTTTTCTTTGTTCCTTTTCCTACCACCATGGCTTACTACATCTGGCCTACCTCTCATCTGGCCTATTCTAGTGGTTTTCTGATTGGTCCTCCTATCTCACTATACTAGGATTCATCAATAGTGAAAACTCAATTAAGCAGTCACATGTAAAGTAGAAGTCTGAAGGTTTAAGCACACCTCAGTCTGGGATAGGGCTTGGCGCAATTGGAGATCTCTGCTTCATCCTTATGCTTGTTCCTCTGGTGTCTCCTTTTCTGACTGGTTCTCTCAGTAAAGAAGGTAATGGCAGCTTAGTTTAGGCTTCTAGAGAATTCCTATTTTCAGCTAAAAGAGAGCCTATTCTTTAGCTGCTTCAAAAAATTTCAGGGTAGGCTCTGCTGGTCTATTACCATACCCTGTGCCTGACTGAGTCAAGTTAAGGTGTCCTATGTGGACACTGTCAGCTGGGCAGGTTTTATTAACAGAATGGAGAAAGTGGATTTGGATCCAATTCCATTAAATATTTCTAACACAAGCTCTGCCCATGGACCTGAGTGGTCTGCATATTGAACCATGCCATCCTTAGATAAGCTTTCTCTCTTTCTAATACCTTAAAGTCTAAATGCATAGGATGCTCTCTGAACTGTGTCTGCTTCTCACCTGCCTTTGTTTCCACACTGAACTCCAAGGCTCATCTCAGAGCACCCATAAGCTAGCTCTGTCTTGATTTGTTTTCTTTTCTTTCTGGAGGGTCAACTTCTCAACGTGCCAGGGACAGACACATTGTGTTGTTAAATACACAGTTGGTACGAAGGAATATTTGTTGAATGATTGAATTAATAAAACACAATAAAAATTAAGTGCTTATTAAAGAGATAGTGATGAGTACAGATCCAGGCTGGTGATATTCAGAGACTTAATCTACATGGGCAAAGAGAGTCAGAGGAGGAGGACAGTCACTTTGCACGAGGCATACAATTATAGTATTATTCACAGGCTACTCCATTCATTAGGTGATAATTATTTTAAGGGATGAATCTGATAACGTTCTAATTGTGCTTTGAATTTCTCTTTATGTAGCTGTGGTGGCCTGAGAACATTTCCAAGGCTGAGCTTCCATAGGTTGCTAACCAAGCCTGGTCAGTGAGTGGTCACCGGGAAACTGTGAACATGGATCGCTCTGCTTCTTGAATCTAAAATGCCCCAGAGTGTACGGCTGAGACGGAAACAACCACTAAGTACTCAGGCTAATGGCCAAGGTCATTTTCCCAGGGAGGCTGCAGTGCAGCTGTGTCCAGTGCCCTGGGCAGGACTTGAAAGAGTGCTGGTGCCTCCCAATCGCCAGTGTCAGGAGTGGGGAGCCCCTCCTCCACACCACAGGTCTGCTTTGAACAAGGTCCAAAGACCGCTCCCCTTGAGGAGTGAATGCTAAACAATTCCACCTTTTCCTCTAGAGGATTATTCAAAGGATATTTTTCGTTAGGACTTTTCTAAGAATTTAAGAAGAGCTAAATTTGCTTTCTATCAGCATGACGGAAGCGGTAGATAATGGGGATCGCGGTTGGATCACGCTATCATTTTTGTCCTGAATTGACTGTCTCTAGAGTTCAAATTCTTCTGAAAAATGCCAAGCCTCAGTTTCACTGTGCTGAGCTAAGAATGGAACTCCGGTTTCTTAATTCCTCAGCCAGAACTCCATCTATTAGAACACTGTGCCTCTCAATTGTGTCTTAAATTAGGCATACAAATGAATTCACTCACACTCTTTCTGCCTACCAAGTTCCTGGGAGGATCTTCTCAGCACTCTGTGACACAGTTGGGAGACTTTCCTCAGCCTCCCTGGTTAAAGTCTTTACAGGTTAGAAAAGCTCAGATGGGTAATCTGAGTCTCCTTGAATGTCACAAGATCTGCAGTCGCCACCACATCCCCTCCCCCAATCACCAGTCAGCCAGCAACAAAGGAAATCCACCCAGGCCCTGGCTCCACTCCACTAGGAGCCTTGCTTAATCTGTTAGCCCAGTGCAAGCTTCAGAGATTTATACAGGGAGGGAAGACACTTGGATGAAACCAGGCGTGGAGACTCCAGGCTTACCATGCCCTTCCGGAGTGAGGCTTTAATGATTGTAGCAAATTACCTGCATTGTTCTGACCTGGTTGCCTAAGGGAGCTTAGAGCAAAGTGCCTTCAATTTGTGATGAGCCTACATTTATTTATTTATTTATTTATTTATTTATTTATTTATTTATTTATTTATCCATTTTGGCCATTTGAAGCTTGTTGGGGAATTGGGAGAAGGGGGAAAACCACACAACGAACCCAAAAGAAGAATATAAATATATCATTTGGAACCTTGCATAATATCAGCCAATGGCAACAGCAGGTTTTTGACAGGCCTGCGAACTTCCCCAAAACAACATCCTGCCAACCTGGCTGTGATTCAGGCATGAGTCAATGCTGTGAGATGGGTTGCTGCCAGCCGCTTCCCCAGTTGAAAATGCCCTCTCCTCCAGGCCCCAGTAGTCTATTAACATTTAGAATCTTGCCTAGATGGGCTTTGTCATTAACAGTGCTCATCCCCTTAAGGTAACAAATAATGTGGGGGACTATTCTTTCATCATCGGGATAATATTAGGATGAAGAAAGAAAAATGTCTCCTCACAACCCAGCTTTGACCAGAAGGGATCGGTAGTAGTTTGCACAGCTGACACTGTTATTAGAGACTGGAGACAAGATTCCCCCACCCCCTGGAGTCTTGTTATAATGAGGCCAAGCATCCTATCACCTTTTTGTAATCCAAGCAAGAAATGGAGCCTGCTGAACTGGGAGGAGATGTCATCTGGGTCATTAGAGTCCAAAATGCCGTGGAAATATTTTCCCACCATTATTAGAAGGTTACCAGCTAGAGAGACTTTTCTAGAGACTTCCACTTTGAAAAAGGGCGTTTTTCAAAAATGTGATTTTTCTGAACACATGAAGCAGCAACCCTAAACCTTCTGCTCTCACCCAATCTTCCACCTTACTGGACCTTCAGTGATGCTTTTGGTCTTTTTGAGCCAAGATACCCCAGTCTATTACTATTCTGTTCTGTAGACTGACTCAAAGTACAGCTACAAGACTTAAATCTTTCTCCAGTAACTGTGCAGTCAGTCAGGAGTGAGACATGAGGAGAAGGGAAAAAATATAAGTTTCTTTTTCTCTCATTCCTTTGCTCCAGGACCAGGAGTGATCTACACAGCCAGAGAAAGGGAAACTCAGCATAAGGACCAGCTCTGAATGCTCCTGTCATTTAACTCTTTGACTAGCTAGTTGACTGTGTTACTCCAAGAGCATGTGTGAAGTCATCCCTTCAGAATAGAAAATAGAGAACAACTTCATACATCCTCAGTTTGAGAATCCAGAGCAGGAGCTTCTGAAATGGCTCCAACCTTCAGACTTTGTGACGCCAGGTGGTTATCTACAGAGTTCATGCCCAACTGAGTTACCACACAAAAAGCCCTATAATGTTTTGTGATTTTTGTCTTGGGCAGCATTCACAGTGTTCATAAGGGCTGGAGATTGGACAGATGCTGGTATTGCTCTGTACCGTTGGGTATTTTAGTGATCCATTTATACTTGCATTCCTGTTCATGTATATACAATCCAAGCTGGGAAAACAAAACACAACAAGACTGACTAGCTGGACCTGCCTTTAAATGCGGCGGTGGACCATTTACACATAGCCTAGAAAACTCTAGGCGTCTGGTGGAGAATTTCATACAGAAAGAACATTTCGAAGCATGATTCTTGCACCTAATTTAGTTTTCAACAGCTTCTCTTAGCTTATGCCTGGAATGTCACTTTTCTAATGGGAACACTTGTCCTTGTGGGAAAGAAATGACTGAGGCACTTTTTATTTTTGAAATGTTCTGGAAAAAGTGGTGATCTTGCACCTTGCATCTTGGAAGAAGGGGTCCCAAGGTTCTGCAGGGGCAACTGTGACGGCTGTCAGTGTGCCTTCCCGTAGGAAGCTACTTTTCTGCTAGAGATGCCCACACCTCCTGTGCTAGCCAGAGTGTGGGTGTGAATGGGCTTTCTCACAAATCCTGGCCCTAGTTTATTAGTTTGAAAATTTAGCCTTTGCTGTTTACTCAAATTTCAGACACAATATTTTTTTTCAGAACCAAACTGGGAATCTGTAAGATCTTTCCTTCCCTTCTCAAAACGTGAACACCACTTTGGCCGTACAAGTCAGCCTTCTTGTCACTAGTGATAAACCCCGGAAATGATGAAGTTCAAGGCGATGGTCGTGATGCCCAGCAGTGCTTCCTAGACCACATGGGTCGTTTGCTAGCAGGACACTTATTTACAATCTGACTCTATCATTTTCAGTCTCCTGGCTTTGCAGCTGCTGCCTCTTCTGCAGCTTTCCATGGCCACAGATCTCTGCTTATCATCCTTTTCCACCCTGGCTTTGTCTTGTGTGTGTGTGTGTGTGTGTGTGTGTGTGTGTGTGTGTGTAAGCCTGGCTCTGAGTAGTTTCTGCAGTGTGTAGGACATTATCAGGGGACTCTGGATAAGCTGCCTGCCTGCACTGCTTGGGTCATTCTGAGTCGTCTTTGTCTCATTTCTTTTTTGATGGCCTAATTTCACACACATCCTGACTAAAGACTCTTTTCAAAATAAGCAGCCAATGTGGGTGTGCTATTGTTCCGTGCGGCTGCTGGATTATTATTTTTTTTAAATGTATTCACTGCAAGGAATTATCATGTAAACTCCAATTGAAAACCATTGCCCCTGGGGATGGATTTGAGCATTTGGGTAATTTCCTGAAATTCTCAAGTGTCTGTAGTGTCTTTCCCCAACTCTTCAGATGGATGTAGTCGTCTCTGAGCAATCCATAAACAATATTGATTGCACAAAAGCACAAAAGCACAAAAGCACAAAACTGTCGCTCTCGAGCTCTCAATGCTCACTCCTCATCTCTGGCTGTACACTCTAATCTCTAAAAGCAACCTTGGGCCTCAAAGAGCCCACTGTTTGGATTCACATTTACTAAGACACCCCAATTTTCTTAGTGTCAACATTATGTCAGTTTGGGATGAAAAGCTGGAAAATTATCCTACCTACAAAAACATTCGTGTTGCTCCCTCGCATCCAGCAGAGACATCTGTAAATGCAATAACCCCACACTCCAGAACTCAATCTTCAGTCTTCCACTGCTCTGCTTGATTTGATGACCGAATATACTGTGGGCCACTAATAAGTGAAATTATTTGGGAACTTGCTTCACTGCCTAAAATCTGCGTAAGGCAAATACCTATTTAAGACCCCTTTCCCTTTTCTTTATGGTCTTAACCCTTGAAGAAATAATTCTGCCTTGTGACCGTGACAGCCTGTGAGGTTATTTGACACCCAAAGAAACTTGTGCTGATTTAATGGAGTCTGTCTTTGCATACCTTCTACCAAACAATCTGGCATCTCTGGGCTTTTCCCTATTGAACATCATATTCCCCAACAGACCCAGGCGTTTCCAGAAGCCGCAGTCACAGAACAGTGTGCTTTGCATCTTACTAATATATGTAGAATGCAAGGGTCACAGTTGTTGCCCAACCTTCACTTTCGAAGGCTACGTTTATGTGATCCTTCGGGGGCCATCTGCCTTATAAACCACATATGAGCCCCCTCTGACCGGAGTGAATCACTTTAAGTAATTGAACATTAATGGACAGCAATAAAGATTCTATAGTTTAGCCCCGAGTCTGGCTGGTGTCCAGGAAGGACCCATAGTTTTGGGCAGATGCAGGGTGTTACACCAGGCTGGTAATGGAATCTTGGATCAAGAACAACTTAGGATGACTCACACATTTTATTAATTTTTTAAGTGCAAATTTCCTTGAAGTCTTAGTGTAAAGCCCAATGTCTTGACTTATGAAGGTGTGTGGAGGTGGCCTGACCCTATCACTCTCCCACACCGTGTCTTCTAGCTTCTAGTTTTTCATTTCCTTTGAGTTTCACATGAGGGACTGTGGGAGGCTAAAAATATACACCTGACTTCTGGAGGGTTTTATAGCAGTACACAATAAACCTTACCTGGACAGCCAGCAGGACAGGACTGGACAGCAAATTCATTTAGAAAGAGAATCATATGTCCAAGCAGCCATGTGGGGTTTTAGTGTGGCTGACTAGGAGGGAACAGTCTGGAATGATCACTTGGGAGATGATCTCAGGCCTCCTGTCCATCATGGCTCATCTTTATGTACATGCTAGACCCATGGACTTCACTGTGATATTGTGGTCACATGTGAAAGGGTTTGTCTTAGATACTTTTTAGTTGATGTGATAAACACCATGCCCGACAGCAACTTGGGAAAAGAAAGGGTTTATTTCAGCTTACAGTTCTCAGCTCTCAGCTCACATTCCATCACTGAGGGGAGTCAGGCAGGAACTCAAGGCAGACATCTGGAGTTAGGAACTGAAGCAGAAGCCACAGAAAATGCTGCTTAGCAACTTGTTCCTTATTTATGTCTAGCTCTGTCTGCTTTTCTATATACCTCAGGACCACTTGCCTAGGAATGGCACTGCCCACAGTGCTCTGGGGCATGTAGGAATGATCTTACGTTGATTATTAATCAAGAAAATGTCCCACAGGCATTTCCATAGGCTACATGTTCTCAACTGAGGTTTTCTATTCCCAAATGATTCTAACTTGTGTCAAGTTGACGAAACATTAACCAGGACCCATTTGTCCTCTGCTAGATACTAACTTCAGCAGGCAAAACTCCCCCTGCCATTTACTTTTTCTACCTCTGAATTCTGATTTTTAACTCCTCCATATGAAATGACTTCATTATAAAATTATATTGAAGGACAAGACACAAAGTTGTACTTCTAGAAAACCCCCTAACTGGGAACAATAACTACACTGGAAGAAAATACATCATTTTGTGTATTTGTGTACATTGGGAGTCAGTGTATTTTGAACCTTATTCTTTTTAAACTAGTTTCCACTTTTTAAAACCGTAAACATTTACTATGTTATAACTAGAATGTGACTTTGTCATGTCACATACTGTCTATATGATGTAACTTGAAACACACAAAGCTAACTTAAGGAAATAGACTCATTACTTAGAATTTATAATTACAATTTATAGGGTTTTTTTTTTAATCCCCTTGAAAGTACAGTGAGTTAATCATACAAAAAGAAGCAAAGCTTTCACAGGACTGTTAGGACTGTACTAGTCTCAGTTGCTGTTCTTAATAAAGCAGTACCAGAGTGGGCTGGATAGGCGCTGTCACTGGTTTACTCTGACAAAAAATGTGTAGATGTGTATCTTTGGCAAATTCCTCACTGCATGTTACAGCAAAGGAGCATCTCAGTGACCACACTGGGAATCTCTGATGGGCACACACACCGGTAACAGTGCGTGGCAACTGGGTGATGCCAGCAGGGAGGGAAGAGAAAGGCACAGAGAATAGGGACCCAGATTCTGGTTCTGTTGTCTTTTGGGAAAGAGGAAGCTTCTTGTGTAGCCTGTGTGGGATCCCAGAGGCTACCACACTCCTGGCTTAAGATGTGTACTCAGCGGGGGTCTCTTCTGCATTGTGATGCCAGGAGCATTTCCCACAGGGATCCACTTCTCAAAATATCCCGTATATTAGCATTATGTTCATAATGTAATACACATTAGATTAGAGATGTATGTGTATGCACATGTCTCTGTTTATCATGTCAGTTAACATTTATGTCACCTGATGAAATATTATTTTCCATTACCACATAAGGAATCTGACCTTGGAGATGTCTCAAGTTGGTGAAAGCATACCTTATTCTGATTCTAGGAAAATAAATGTATTCTCAAGTCCAGGAAATGGTCTCTAAATCACAGATGCATTTATTAAGAAACCACCAGGCCCCGGGAAGCATTTCTAACCTCATACTGATGAGCTGTGCTCCCTGTTCTGCAGGAAGAATGCCTTTTGTCTTCTTGGTGGCCAGGGTACACTGTTGCCACTGTTTCCTGTTAGCTCTGCCTGCTCCTTGCCATGCCTACCCTCTCTTCATCGCTCCTTCATTTTCTGCCACTTTCCTGGGGTTGGAGCAGGGACTCCTTCAGTCCCTTCAATGAGCTCAAAAGGGTGGGGATATTGTCACTGGTGAACAGTCAGAGGTAGAAGAACATGAGCCAATACTCTCCTATTATCGTTTTGCTGAATAATTTTGAGCAGTACTCTAAATGGATCTGCAGAAAGTCCCCACTGGGGTTGTATATTTAGGTAGAAAATAACATCACTTTTAAGAAAGTAGGATATATTTATGCTAAAATAATATTAAGAGAAAAACATAAAGATCAAAATTCAGAGAGTTAGTTCAGTAATGAGTCTTGGATTAAATTTGTCTTTTCTGTTTCACTTCTCAGTTACTTAGTTGGTTCATAGTTAAATATGTCTCTCCAAAGACCTTCAAATCAGTAAGGTCACCTACTTGAAATTACCATGTTGAGAAATTTCCTTCCAAATACAGCCTAAGAACAGTTCTTACTGTTCATGTTGGAATCAATAGTCTTAAACTTTTTCTCCGATATACAATCTCATTTTGATTTTTTCCCATCAATGTTTTATCACCCGTCTCCCCCACTCCACTCCTTAACAGATGAGCCACATCACCAATTCTTCTCAGCCTGCTCACTGCTTCAGCAATGATCTCCCTGCTTCCTCTTTAATCCCTTCTGAACTATACCCACACTGTTCTATCCTTAACACAGAAGCTTCTGCTAAAACCTCTTCTGCTGGCTGGAGAGGCTGACCCAGTCAGGTTCTGCTCTAACTTTATCTTCCATGACTTAAATTTCTTTCTCCATTTGGCTGCACTGTCTTTCTTGTTTTTCAAGCAGAGAAGAAATGCCCACTGGTTAGGTCTTTGCACTCAGTTTCACCTGCATTAGGTACTCTTGGTCATATATTCCCTCCAGCCCTTCAGATCTTTATTTGAGTGAAGCACATTAATAGGTGCTGACAAACTGGCTGGCTAGTTTTGTGTCAACTTGACACAAGCTGGAGTTACCTGAAAGGAGGAGAACTCAATTGAGAAAATGCCTCCATAGAATCCAGCTGGAGGGCCATGTTGGATAGTTTTATGTCAACTTGACACAAGCTAAAGTTATTTGAGAGGAAGGAACCTCAACTGTGAAAATTACTCCATAAGATATAGGTAGGCTTGTAGGGAATTTTCATGATTGAGGGCCCAGCCCATTGTGGGTCATGGTGCAACCCTTGAGCTGGTGGTTCTGGGTGCTATAAGAAAGCAGGTTGAGCAAGTCATGAAGTGCAAACCAGTTAGCAGGACTCCTCCATGCATCACTTCTGCCTTCAGGTTCCTGCCCTGTTTGAGTGCCTGTTCTGACCTCCTTCAGTGATATGGAAGGAAGTGATACCCTTCAAGTGATATGAAAGTGTAAGCCAAATAAACCCTTTCCTCCCCAAGTTGTTTTTGTTATGGTGTTTTGTCACAATTACATTAATCCTAACTGAGACATAACTCCCCTATTTAAAATCTCAAACCTTATGCTCTAATCCAGCATCTATATGTTCCTCCCTCTCTGATCAGCTTTTCATAGATACCTTATATAATCTACACCTATTAAGTTTCTTTGGTTTACTTATTGTGCTGAATGTCAACTCCAAGGGCAGGGATGCTTATTTTGTTCCCAGCTCAGCCGTCTGGGCAGAGCTTGCTTGGCTTGCTGTGCACATCCAGCACATATTTGGGTATGAAATGCATGTGTGAGCTTTGTTCTACTCCACTCATACAGATGTCAAAGTGTCAGGAAGACAGGGCGTCTACTAAACTCACACTAACCAGTGAGTGGCAGAATTATGTCTCAAGCTAGTTTTCCTAATTTTCATAACACTGATGTGAAAAATGGAAATAGTCTTTGTATTTAGAAACTCACACTTAAATTATAGTTATGTATACAAGACCTGTGTGGGGAAAGCTACTAATGGGTATAGTCAAACCCACAAATGCAAGTACACAAGCTCATTTTTCATCTCTGTAAGAAAGCTCCAGAAGTTTCCATAGCTGTTCCCAATGACATAGCAGCCTATGAATCTGGTCTCATCTCCAGGATATAAAAGTCTGGCTCCATCTCCATGATGTGGAGACTTATAAATTTGCCTCATTTCCAGACACAGAGGCATATGAACTCAACTTTATTTTTATTTCCAGTGTCTTTAGTTTTTTTCTTTTTTAGTTGTTTCCCTCTCTTTGAAAAGTCTTGATTTGGTGAATGTTAAAAGGTCTTCAGGTCCTCTTTTGAATCACAGCAGAAAGAAATTAAGAAATGGAAACCACATTGTGGAATTATCCAACTACTAAGAGGCAGCAGAGAATAGTAGAAAAAACAGGCAGGCTGTCACCTGTACAATGGTGAGGCCCAGTGGGCTCTGCTAACACAGCTCTTCACGATGCTGATGGAAACACGTGGTTTACAGAATTCACATTTATAGGGTGCTAGTATAAGAGTTTGTCAATGGAAGGATGGGATGACATTGGGAGTTGGGGAGGGTCTGAGGTTTTATATCTAACAATATGCTAGAGAGAAACACTAACTTCCTGGGTGTGAGGGCTACAACAGTTTATCATTCATAGTGGTACCCAAGGCCAGGAGAACAGCATCTTTGCTTCAGTCTCCACATTTTGATTCCCATATAGAGCCATCAAGAGGGTCAGAGAAAGGGTTGTGCACAGGCCAGAGAAAGGGTTGTGCACAGCACATCTGTGCTACTGGAGAGGAGCCCAAGCTTAGGGATCGGGCATCTTTGTTATCTGGGCTGCGTGAGTGTGCCTTGTACTCTGGAGGGAGGCTCCACTTCTGTCTTCCAGAGTTTCTACTAGACAGAATCCGTTGAAAGGTATCCTGAAACATATACAGACGATGCAAAACTGTGATGGCTCATGCAAGTATCTGCAGCAGGCATTCCCTGTAAGCTCAGATGGAAGCTAAAGTGCTCTCCAGCTGCCTCATTCACACTTGGATGCTTTGCAAGCCCCTCCCTTACTCTCTTCAACTTACTCTCAGCTCCCAGATCCAAACCCTTTCTGTTAGAGCCACCACATACTTGAGGTTTTCTTCTATTTTTTTTCTTCAAGAACAAATTTCAATACTCTATAACACACTACCCATTTTCACTCCCAGGTCCACCTCCTCCCACCCACTAGTACCACAAGCACAGGAAATAGGCAGGGACGATGCTCCTCTTAGTGCTTTCAAACAAATGCTAGTTTATTTTGGCTCTTTTTATGTAGCCCAGAGTGGCCTCACATTTGTGGTCCTTCTTTCTCACCTTCCTGGGTCCTAATATCACAAGTGTGTGCCAGCATGCTTGAAAGAACAATTTCCTTCAGTGAGTAGGTTCCCAGAGCCAAAGATACTGACTTCCTATTTATTTATTTATTTATTTATTTATTTATTTATTTATTTACTTATTGTTCCTGTTGAAGGATGTCTTCATGTCTTCAATACCAGGCCATCTTTTCTGTCTTCTCTTCATTCTGATCCTTCTCTTCTGAGGCTTCAGGACCTGAATATTGCTCTTTGTTGCTGTTAGTTAGAGGGAAAGAGAGCCAGAAAAACTCCTCCAGTCCTAAGTACTTTGTCTGGGAGAGATCTGGGCTAATGACACCTTTTGAGACTTGAGATTGTGCGGCTGAAATTGAATGTGTGCATTGTGACACAGCTCACAGGTCTCTTTGACCAGTCCCTCAAAATTGCAAGGCCATTTGGGAGTTCTGTGAGTAAGACACATTTCTACCTTCCTCGGAAACGTTAATGTCTTCTTCATTTTTCTCAACACTCCCATCCCTGCCCTGTATGTTCACCCCCAGCTCCTTTCAACAAACGTTTCTCTTTTTATCCATTGCACACTTGTTCTTCTGTTTTATGTAGAAAGCAGAAGTCCATGCCTCTCAACTAACAAACCAGCAAGCCCTGCCTCATCTACTGCACTTTCTTAATTTTCTTAGCCAGATCTTTCATTTCCACACACGCTCTCAGACGTTTTTGTACCTTCTTGACCCTACAGACTACATACAGCCATTTCTAATCAAATCATTCTCCGTTCTTCATCATTCCCCAGAATGGAGCTTTCTAAGTTTCAAATGTCCATCGCAAAAGTGATCCCAGGGAGCCTTTGCCACACTCCCCACTGGATCTGTTTGCCGCTTAGGAGACCCCTTTCAGCTCCTGGAAAGTCATGTACTCAGTTGATCCTCCTGACCACCTATCTTGTTCAGGACTTTTCATTCTCACTGGATGGCTCTGGGAATTGGTTCAACTTTTAAATGGGCCTAACCTCAGCAGCAAAGGAATACAGAAACCGATCCAGAATGGACTGGTACTCTCTGAGTCAGACCTTCTATATACTTTAAGTGTTTAGAACCTTTAAGTCACAGCCTAATGGCACTAATGAGAAGCTAAACATTCCTTTTTTATTCTGGGAAAGTCTTTTTAGAACCCCAGAGGAGACCCTTGTGACCAGCCGTAAGAAGAGAATCAGATTTCTATATGAGGAAGTAGTTGCCATAGTTTAACATGTACCCAAACTGGATTTAGTTGGAAGAGTTTTAAAGTGTACAACTGCCAAAAAACGTTTCTAGATTTCTTTGATTAAAACAGTGGTAGAAAGATGAAATTGAACACTCGAACACTTTTATTGGAAACTGGGGAAAAGTAAGTAGGTATTTGTTATACGTTGCAGAAATTCACCCAGCTGTTTTCTACAAGAGAGCAGAGAGTGGAACCCAGACAGTGGATTTGAATCTCTAGCTAAGGAGACATCAAAGAAAACTAGTCTGTAAGATTCGCCCGTATAAAGCATAGAAGGGATTTTTATCTATGGAAGAGGAGGAAGCAATATGATTACAGAGGCAGAGATCTCAGTGTCTGTATAGACGCAGCCAAGGAAGGTCAGCGGCTTCTAGAAGCTGGAAGAGGGAAGGGATGGATTTCCCTGAGAGCCTCACGAGGATAAGCTTTACTAACGCTTTGATTTCTGGCCTCTAACACTAGAAGAGAATCAATTCTGTTGCTTTAAACAACACCATCTCTTTGCTTTCATTTCCAGTGGCAGCCACAGGAGAGTAGATGAATCATGGCTTCCCCAGAGCCAGCAAGAAAGCACAGTGCTAAGCATTTGTCCTCCAAAGACAAATCCTAAATACTTTCTGTTTCTTCCCCACACTTTTTGTCTGTCAGAATCAGTGCCTGTTGAGGTCAGTTGTGGTCACCCTTTCCTCTTTGCCCTCAGCACTTTGGATGCAGGTGCTGCATCTATACCCATCATCCAGATATCTATGGGAAAGAAAAGAATCAACTTAAAGGAAGAGAACTTCCCTCTGGCTCATGGTCTCAGAGGTTTCTATCCATGGTTGTGTGGCTCCATTGTTTTTAGGCATGTGGCAAGGAAGGGACATCATGACAGAAGGGCACTGTAAAGGGAAGCTGTTCACCTTGTGCAGACAGGAGGGAGGGATGAAGGAACAGGAAGAGAGGTGTGTGGGAGGAGCTGGGGTACACCCCTAGAATCCTTCTTCTAACCACCCTCTGGCTTCTAGTAGTCCATTCAGTTGCAAACTCATCAATGTATTAATTCACTGTTGAAGTTGTCACCCTCATGATCCAATAACCTCTGAGCAGGACCATGTCTTTAACACACCAGTCTTTGGGGGCTGTCCTCATTCAAAACTCGGTCCTGCAATTTCTGGCCTCCCTTTTGTTTTTCTCCTTCTCTGTATGCTGGTATTTTATCCTCTGCTAACCAGCTCATTAGCACCAGAGTCCTGGCAGGGCTTGGTTCCTGTGTCCTCTTCTTATTTTTCTTTCTCTTCTTGCTCTGTAGACTTTGAAATATCTGTCTATTTCCATTGCCTCAGTATGAAGCCGTGGACTCCCAAATTTATACTGCCAGCTCAGATTTCTTTTTTAAGCCTCAGATCTATATTTACAGCTGCTTGCTTTATATTTTTCACTTGGATGTCTCATACTTGTCAAACTTAGCATGTCCCCTCCCCACTCTCACCCCGTGGCCCCTCATCTAGTGTCTCTTACCCTTGTAAATATACGCTTTCCTCCTTGGTTGCTCTTCCATGAGTTTCCCTAACTCATGTCTTCCTTTCATAATCAACTTCAATCCGTTTCCAAAGCCCAGCCCTTCCACCTATCAAATGGACCACACAGGAGGTCTTTCCTCTAGGCCCATGGCCATCATTCTGGTCTGAATTAGGATCGCCTCCCCCATGGGCTTCAGAAGTAGCTTCCCATTTCCTCTGCTTCACTGCCTCTTCTACTTTTTTTAATCTGAGATAGGGTTGGCATTATTAAATCCCTAGACTCAACCATGAGACTTCTGACTTTCACTTGCAATATTCTAAAATCAAAACCAAAGTCTGTAAAGCCCCCAAGCTGTTGTGTGGGTCTGCTATCATTGCCGTTCAGAGATAAAGGACTTGGTCTATCAACTGTCAGGAGTGTGGCTAACTGCCCGTGCTCAATTTGATATTCCCTTCAAGGTTTATGTTTCTCAGCATAATAGTCCTCCTTCTGAGGTAGCCTTTATGTACTAACTGACTGATGATTAGGGAGGGTGATATAGAAGCCCAGCTTTTCATTCAGCTTGATCAACATCAACTTAGTTAACTTGAAGGGTCAGTTTATACCAACACAGCATTACAAAGCAACTTGACTCTTTGCTCTCTCCTGCTTCCTCTCTCCCATTCCATGGACGTTGGTTTCATTTCTCTATAAACCATTCCCTATACTAGTCTTCACCTTGACCTGTTTTGTGGAAACACAATGGTTCGAATCGATGAATGAGACAGCAAGATTAAGGGAGATAATGAATCTACTGTTGTCTTTGATGCTCAGATTATATCTCAAAAACTGTTATACCTGCAGATCTATAGAGTATGACTGAGGGTACTTCTAATGCCAAGAGCCAGGCAGTCACATCATAAGACAGTGATAGGTAAAAAAATCTACTTAACAGGAGAAGTGCTCACTCAACAAACGCACAGTCACCACCTTCAGACTTTTTAAAGAAAGCTGTCAAATAGGCAAGAACTTCATCTCATGCTACTCCAGGGACTGGGATTAATATCCGTGGGATACAAGTTGGGCTCAAGCAAAGGGTGAAACGTTTCACTTTATGAACATTCATTTTATGAGACTTGTGTGACCTCATCCTAGAGACAAAGTAACAGGAGACCCTGACCCGGAGAAATCGTTGACCATATGACTAACATCTCTGTGACAATGTTCTATTGCTTCCTGCCTAGAACACAGATTTTATAAAGCACCTGACAACGCTGATAGTTGTATTCTGACAAATGGATCTCATAGCCAAGTGAATTTGGCAGAAGGAGCAGCTGTGTTAGGGAAATTGTTTTCACCACAGGATTTCTTATAGTTTAATGCATCAAAAGTGCGTCATGAAGCCACATAGAGGTCACCTAGTACTTAGCATCATTTACAACCCACTCTGAGCAAGGGCTAGTCAAATAAACAAGGCAAAGTTTTGTGGGATCTATTCAAGAGGTTCTGCTTTGATGCTGTTGTTTTCAGTGCTGGGGTTAAACCCAAGGCTTCAGACACACTAAGCACTTTCAGTGAGCTGCATTCCCAGGACTGTTTGAAACACTGCATTACTGAGTCATAACACTGAAAAATGAAGATGAAAGTTGCTGTGAACTATTAAGTGATGTCCCTGAAAGTCTAAACGTTGCCTGAAAAGTTCCATTTCTCTCATTGTTACAGAGGGCCCTCTTCTTCACACTTGTCCTTGGGAAGGCTTCTTGTCAGAGTTTGGCTGCATAAAAACTTAGTATTGCCACTTTCCTCAGCTGCCCTAACAATTCCTCTTCAGATGTAACAACAATCTGGACGTTCATAAGGTCCCCGGATAAAGGATCCCTCCAAATACATTTCTCTATCTAGATCACACAATTGGGAGAATATTAGCTATCTTAGTGAAAATTCCTAACTTCAGAGAAGGAGCAAGCCAGCAAATTTTTACTGCTCTTGCATCAGCCAAGGTCACTTACGTTTTGTGCTATCCAAACATTGTCAGTCCCAATTACCCAGCTGCCTAATCAACACCCATAATTAATTCTTCCCACTCGTTCCCCTTTATTCAGTGCTTACAATGATGATGTACCATCGAGAGAGAGAGGGTGGGGGGAAGGAGCGGGAGGGGGGGCAATGCAGCCAGGCATTATGTGTATTTTAATGATTTTCTTCACAGTTTCTTGCAATCCCCTTTAATTGTAACTGATGCTTTCAGTGCAGTGCAAAGTATTGAGACGACTTCGTTGGAAGTGTCAGGAAAGTGCTGTGAGGGCGGAGGATGAGCAGCTCTTACTATTTTGCAACCATGATACTTTTGGAAATATAGATCAGTGGATGTTTTCAACAGATCGGGAAGGCAGACAGAGACTATGGGGACTGTTGTAAGATCAGCCCATGTTTATGTAACTTTTTAAAATTAGTATTGTCACTCTGAAAAAAACCTCTGTGTGACTTGACAGACTTATTTTTAAATGATTTGATTTGCTGTGGATATGCATCTGATGGGACAAAATCTCATTAGTTCAAAATTGGTGGTTGAATATTAAAGAGAACTTGAGCTATTAAAAAAATACCTTAAAATTCTTCTTAAATTCTAAGAAGAGAAAACAGATGATGGCAAGTTAAATACTTAATTATTTCACATGAAAGCTACTAAATCACTTCTAAACCAAATAAATTATATATGACTATCATGTAAGCACAGCACATTAGTTCTGTTATTTATCAGATATCTTTTTCATTCTGGTTAACAATTCATATCTCTCTCTCTCTCTCTCTCTCTCTCTCTCTCTCTCTCTCTCTCTAGCACTGCTATCAAATACCAAGGACAATGTTCCTATGGCAACTTTAGCCTATTTCATTGCACTCATATTTATACAAAGCCAGTCATATAAGTCTACCATGATATAATGGGTATCTGCTCATGTTTTCCAGATCAAGCTTTCTGTATATGAGTCACATGCTCTTGCTATTAACCACAGCTGTATTACATATCAAGAATAGTAAAAGTTAGAATCTGATTACTTACTTGAATACACATCTTACTTGAAACAAAGTCCTTAAAGTTACCCTGTACCAGTTGTGGCATTTCATCTACAGGCTAAAGTAAAGAAATTTTGAGTGGGGTCCACGATACTTCAACACCATAAGAAGCATGAAGCCTGACTGCCTTTCTACCTTTCTTTTCTTCCTCCTCTTTTCTTCTCCTTCATCATCACCATCATCATCTCCTCCTCCTCTTTCTCCTTCTTCATAAGGTTTCACTTTGTAGCACAAATCTAGACTGGCATTGAATTCATTTTATAGTCTGGACTGGGCTTGAATAAACGCTGCAGTTCAGGCTGGCCTTGAAGTTTCTGTGGTCATCTTGTCTCAGGTGTGTGAGTTCTGGGATTATAAGCAAAGGTCATCTTACCTGGTTTATAAGCCACTCTTACTGGAAGGGTCTCACCACTTCCACATATCTAGGGACTTTCCCAGCTTCCCTGTGAAATTCAATTTTCTCTCCAAACAATTAGTAGATCCAATGGATGTGAACAGTTTGTAGGACTTGCTCAGCATGTTCGTGTATCTCGTAGGGTAACAATGGGGCTGGACTCAACAGTCCCCCAATCCACTGCTGATTGCTTTCATGATCATGGTGAGCTATTTAATCCCATTGGATCTCACTTTCTTCATCTATAAAATGAAGGTATGAGCTAGGTAATTTTCAAAGTCTGATTTGACTCCAAAACTGTGGCATTATTTCTGGTGGGATCAAACAGCATGGACAAGTAGGGCTATTTTTTAGAATGTAAATAGAAAAGATGATGGAGAACAAAATGTTCTTCATCCTTAAAGAATCAAGGTGAAGTTCACTCATGTGTTTATAATTTTTTGGATTTTATGTGAGGAAAACATAAAGTCCCTAGCAAGAGAGACAAAGCTAGCACACTCTACTGACAGAACACTCAGAAGATTCTTGCTTATTTTTCAAGTTAAGCAGAAGTCTGAAGAGAGAATGCAGTCTTCCAGGTGCAGTGCTGGGTGTAGCTGGAGTGAGGCACCTGTACCAGGTGCAGTGCAGGGTGTAGCTGGAGTGAGACACCTGTGCCAGGTGCAGTGCTGGGTG
>JANHMN010000004.1:103743243-103776643 GCA_030674055.1 Rhabdomys pumilio | reverse complement strand
GGGTGTAGCTGGAGTGAGACACCTGTGCCAGGTGCAGTGCTGGGTGTAGCTGGTGTGAGACACTTGTGCCAGGTGCAGTGCTGGGTGTAGCTGGTGTGAGACACCTGTGCCAGGTGCAGTGCTGGGTGTATCTGGAGTGAGGCACCTGTACCAGGTGCAATGCTGAGTGGAACTGGAGTGAGGACCTGTGTCAGTCTGATCTTGATTCACTGCTTCTTTGTTTTCAGTGTCTTTTAAGCTGTCTGCACAATTTGCTAAAGAAAATGTACTAATACTGCCATTTCTTCTTTAAAGCCATTTCTGCACTATTGTGTTTCCCATCAAAATCCAATTCAGTTTCAAGTAATAATAACAGGGTTCCATTTATTTCAAGTCGCCAAAACTCCAATGTTGTCTCAGTAATTCTATTCTCAGAAAGATCATACTTTGGAGTGAAATTTTGTGTTTTTCTAAGTAAAACCTTAAAATGACCTTTGCTAACCTGCTTGGAATTTCTAATAATTTGAACTTGAAACTGGGCCTCATTATTACCTTGGAAGACAGTAATGATTAGGCCAACTATTATGATAAAAAGTTAGATTATGTGGAACAGTTTCTAAGCAACCTGAAAATGTCCAAATACAAATAACTATGCCAAACAGACACTTTTCTGTATGATAAAACAGGTTCCTTGAGAACCGATGCTAAGCTACGTTATTATGCTAATTTAAATAGTACTTACAAGTGTGGGTGCGATTTGATGTACAATGAATTAAAAACTGCGTGAGATACATTAAATTTGGAAATAAACATTATGACCTGTGTGTATCACAGGTTTGTTTGGTGGAACTGGAGATTTAATAAACACTTGTTGCAAATGAAGGACAGTAGTCATTTGTTGCCTTGAGTTCATTGTCTAGGGGTGGGGCCTTGTGATACTTCCACATTCTAAGTTAGCTTATCTTTTGGAGTTGTTATCATTTAGGTCTTGTTTAGGCAAGCATATTGCTGAGGTATTGTGGGTGTAGGTTCCCTGTCATTTCTAGGAGAAACAATCTCAGAGCAGACTTCTTGGTCCTCTGGTTCTTATCATCTCTTTTTCCTCTTCAGCAATGTTTCCCGAGTCTTAGATGCAGAAGTTGTATTGCAATAGTGGCATTTGTATCCTGGTAGTAACCAATAGCTGTCTAGCTTGCCTTAAAACCAGCTTAACAGGAGGGCAATTGTGCCTGGTATTAGAAAACAGGGTAACTATCTTGGGCTAGTGATGTCATGGATCTTAAAGGACAATTACTGCCACTTCACTGGGTCAGCATAATTCTTAACTGCATTCTGAAACTTGCCCCTAATCCTAACCACAGATAAGTATAGCTCTCACTTTGTATCAGAGAAGCTCTTATTTATAGAAAACTATAATGATGGCCATAATGCAGAGTTCAACAGACATGGGGTACCCAGCCCGGTAGGAAGTGGAGGAAGTCCTGGGTAAGTGAAGTCCCTGAGTGCGTGTGCGTTATTGACATGGGCAAGGCCATATTGAGGATCCATGACCTTAAAACCATGGGAAAATGGTAGAGCTGTTCCCCATGTGAGTTAGGCTTGGTAAAGAAAAGCTTTTCTCTGTCCAAGTATGAGTGCTTATGGATGACTGATTAATTTGTACAAAAACTAGCAGCTGGAGCTTTCTCCTCCCAGATGTCTACAATCAGAGACTGCTCAGCTACAGAAATCTCCTACCCAGACTCCTAACATTTCCTTCTGTGTTATGACATATAAACACAATGTTGCAGGTTGCTGATGGTCACAGGTGCGGTCCATTAGAGCACATCCCCTAATGGTCCTAGCTTTTTGTACACTTGTCTGTCCCATCTTCATTCCCTAGCTGTCACTAGTCAGGGTTTCAGGACCTACATCATTTCATGACAGAGTCTCAGTGTGTACATCTGCAAGATAACACCTCTCAGTTTTACAAGTTTCATATTAGAATAGAGATAAGGTCACAAAATACATCACATCACCCTTGCCACAATGTAACAAATAGGTCGGTGAGTACTAGGAGTTGGCTACTTTCTAGTGGTTTCCCTTTTATTCTTACACACATACAAACATATATATATATATATATATATATATATATATATATATATATATGTGTGTGTGTGTGTGTGTGTGTGTGTGTGTGTGTGTGTGTGTGTATCTTAAGTCAGGGTGTGTCTGATCTGTGTTACAGGCAGGGAGGACTCAGATAGAGGGGGTAGGGAGAATCTAGTGCAAAAGAATCGAAAGAACTCATTTTCTTCCACCCTTAGTCTAATCTTGTTATTGCTTTGACATTATTATTTTGCTTGGAGGTACTATTTCTGAGAAATATATTGATTTTATTTGGAGCTTTGATCTTATATGTCTGGAGAGACTGCTCTTTTCAGCCTGGTGACCCACTGGCTGGCTCCATTGTGGGAAACCTTCACTCATGGCCAGGTTCCATACGCTCTTTCTGTTTACCTTAGGGTTTTGTTATTTCTTAAGCATCAGATCACTAACTGTCCCTATGTAGTTTTAGTGATGAGACTGTTTTATGCTGTGTGACAGATAAAGTATACTTGGGCATTGATGAGAACCTTGTAATCAGAGCATGGTTAGATTGCTTGTGGCATTTTAGCACAGCACAGAAATCCCCTCTGGCACTGTTGCCAACCATAGAATTCCGGAAGTGTCTGAGCAGTTCAGTCCCAAGAGCAATCAGGCTGTTGCTGGGGAAGCTCCCGGAAGTCAGGGTGCATCTGGCCTGTGTCACAGGCAGGGAGAACTTTCTTTGGTGTTGTGCACTGTTGACAGAAAGGGCTTAGAGTTAGCCTGATTGGCATTTCAGCTGCCTTTTCAGCTAGTCATATACCAGTGGGGGCTTTATTTCTCCTAATCTCAGTCTCTTTATTTCTAAAATAGCATCTATAGCAGTTTCACAGGATTAAATGAGATGAGATATGAACACAAGGCACCCAGACCACAGGAGGCTATTAGTTTACTCTCCAATAAATGAGTCTATACCATTAGACACGTTATTTTCTTTAACACCAACAAATGATAAGCCTTTAGTAATTACTAGTAGTAATTTTTAATTCTTGCTTTTTAGTTACTCAACTACAGAGTTCCATGGACTTGAAGTTGTTTTTAATTAATTGAGTATATATGGATTACTCTTACAAACTCAGAGTGAATGAGGCCAAAAGTACAGTTCTGCTCACAGGTATGAAGGAAGGGTAGTTAGCGGACAGCTCAAATTATGGCTGACACAGCATGTTCATGGAGAAGAGGAAGGCGTCCATCTTGGCAGGGTCAGAGCAGGGGATAGGCACTGCCTTTTGAAAGGCTTTGAAAAAAAGAGCAGAAAAAAAGAAGGAGTTCTATTGTTCATAGCAAGAAGACATGTGATGGTATGGATGGTTTTGGTGGTTAATGGGTAGAGGGAAGAAAACATGGTAGAAAAACTCTTGCCCGGGTTGGAGAGGATTCTGAACTTCTTCAGAAAGAAGCTATGACTATGGCAAGATTTCAGACAAAATAAAATTCAAAATAAGAATTTTCTTCTCTATTAGGCCAATCGACTGTGCTGTAGCAGTTTTGTAAAGGCTGATAAATCATTCCATGCAAATCTTCACAGATAATGAAAATCAGGCCAGCTGAGGACAAATGAAATAAGAAATTGGAGGCACGAAGCTCACCAGTGAACTCTGAGTTTTGGTGAAATTACCAAGTAATACAATCATCATTTGCTTGCAGTGTTCATTCTATAGACACTGGCAAAGAGGCAGAAGTTCCTGTATTCAGCTGCATTTCACAGAAGTCTAGAAGGTAGTGAGAAAACCTAAATATTATTTAGTTAATTCCTGTCTCCTAGAAGACTTTACAGTTCCTAAGAGAAGCACTCTCTCCACAGATACTTGGGTTATACTTTTAGAATGGCGTTCTTTCTCCTCTAGCAGATGTGAGGCATTCTGAATCCATTTGGGGCAAGACCCTTGCTGCCTGGCATCTATTGAGTGCTAGTTTTTATGTGCTGTTACTGACCTCAAGACTTTGCTAGCTTTAGCTTATTTAAACCTTCGTATGCTACTAATAACTGTCCTGGGTGAATGTAGTGGCACACTCTTAGGGTCTGGACACTCAGGCTTAGGCAGGGGGATCACATGTTCCAGGAAAACAAAGAGAAGCCTTATTTTTGTTTTGTTTGTTTGTTTTTGTTTTTTAAAGAACAAACAAAGAGAACATTACCCAACCCTTACCCATAGCAGCTCTGTCATTATGCTCATTTTACCAGCATAACAACCAAGATCTTGAGAAGTTAGACTAGTCAGAATCTGAACCCAGTGGTCAGCACTCATAGTCTGAGATCTTTGACTGAGTCATCTTGAGGTCACTAGTGTTTGTCCAGGCCTCCATCAGATCTCCAGATGTGTACCACTGCCCTTCATAACACTGGATCCCTGCAGCTGGAAGGAAGAACAGGGCTGGTGTGAAATGTTCTTGCCAGAATATTCTTTATGTGCCTTCTTGAGATGTGTACCTACTATCTACCCCATCTTAAAGTGATGAATGCAAATCCAGATATACTAGGCAACATTTAGGTACAAAAGCCCAATCTTTCAATAATAACCAAATTACTAAAATATTCAATTATTTTTCAGATGTAAAAGAACTCCGTGAGAAAGAGAACATCTATGTGAGCAACATAAAAAGACCTGAGAGCTTGACATTTGGGGTACAAAAGAAAGTGATACTTTCTTACTTCATCTCACTCTATGAGTAGAAGTCCCTGCTTTGGGGAAATTATAGAGCCACATGAGACCTGTCCTTCATCCACAAGAGGCATCTCCAGAATCCAACCACCACGAAGTTCCTTCATCTGCTCCGTTCTCCCTCCTCACACTAACAGATTATTTTACATCCAAGTTTTCTTTGGCCAGAGATTTGAAGACCATCTCCTCCATGTAAGTTACGACTCATAAGAACAAAGACCAAGCAGACAACATTTACTAAATAGCTCCATATGTTCTGGTTAAACCTGTGGCTGACACCATTCCTGGAGCAGGGGTCAGGGAGGCAGCACAGAGTAAGAGGTCTCCTCACAGAAAGAAAGAGCAGCATCTTCATAGAAGAGAGTTGTACATGGTCATTTTCTCACTTTTTAGGACTTTGCCTCGGGTACTGTATATTACTTTGTATATTATATATTGATGATATACAATGCTGTTTTCTATCTTTAGTCTTATTTTGTTTTGACTTAGGATCTCACATAGTTCAGATTGGTTTCAAACTTGCTATGTATCCGAGACAGCCTTAAGTTTCTCCTTCTATATCTATAAAGCCAGGATTACAGTGAGCTGCAACACTCAGCTTTCTGTGCTTAACCTTCAAAATTGTCAAATGCACATTAGCTTTTATTAAATGAGAGTATAGAGTATTAAATATACCACTTAATGAATGTACTTAATGAATGTACAGCAAACTGCAACATCACTATGATTTATATAGTATAGTTGGAATCTTGTGTCACACAATCCACTGTTTATTTTGTGTCTTACCTTTTCTTTTTAAAAGTAAAAACTCTTGGTAAATTATTAATCACATAATTTTTCTTAATAAATCTTATGCTGTACAATTGAAATTTCTACATCTAAGTATTTTTCTACAAAAGCTTTCCTTATTTTTATTGGAAGTCTATGAGTTAGTTTCTGGTCTTATATTTTGAATGAGAGGTCACTTATTGGTAAATTCAATGAATACATTAGTTACTTTTCTGTTTCTGTGTGAAAACATTGTAACCAAAAACAACTTATGAAAGGGAGATTTTTATTTAGACTATAGTTCTAGAGGGAAAGTTCATAATGGCTGGGGAAGCATAGCCTCAAGCAGCCAGAGAAGGAAGTCGAGAGTCCACATCTTCAGCCTTGTGAATGAAGTGGAAAATAGCAAACTGAAAGTGCAGTGAGGCTATAAACTCTAAACACCCAGTTGCAGAGATAGGCATCCTTCAGCAAGACTCACTCAGAGGTTCCAGAAGCTCTGCAAACAGCACCATCAACCAAAGGCCAAGCCTTCAAACTGTGAACCTGTAGGGGACATTTCTCATCCAGACTACCACAGTGGACAAGACTTGTATGTCATAGCAGCCATGTGTGAGCATGTCAGACAGCTAGTGAACACGTGTGAGTACTGTAAGTTTTACTTTCTACTAAAAGACAATGTAGAGAAGTTCTACTCTACCGACGACGACACAGAGCTTACTTGCTTAGGAATCAAAGTGAGCATTCTTGCTCCCACAGAACAGCGGTGTAATGACTAGGTTGTTTAATTACTTTCTGGTACTAACCTTTCATTTTTCTATCCCATTTCAGTTGGATTATTTACTTGGTTTCTGATGTGGGAAGCGTTAATTACACTTAGTTTTATTACTTGAACAGATCATTTTCTGTTGCTCAGCATCAGGAAGTCTTTTGTTGGCCCTGAATTAGCTAAACCTGGCTTTCTCAAAGAGAGATCATGCTTCTCGTGATTCCATACCTTTCTTTTCTCCACCCAACACTGGAGCAGTAGCCTCCTGCTTGGGGAGACAATCCATAGTTTCTGTGGCTATATTTGGACACAAATCTGCTTCTCCCTGGATTGCCTTCAGACGGGAAGCACTTCCCTTCTCCCAGAGACATCCTATAGCATCTTTTATAAGATAAACAAGTTTATACAGGAGAAGGGAAGAATCAAGACCTACAGTCTTTCTTTAAAGATTCTAGAACACTTCTCTCCTGATAACAATTTGATTCAAGATGAAGTAAAAAAAAAAAAATCTAAATGTGATCACAGGGACAAAGAAAACTTTCTGAAAATGATTTCCAAATCATGTCATAGTGCGTTATTTTATTTTAAAAATTGTAACGGCATACATTTAAAATATATTCAGAGAAATATCACGATGGGGTATTTTTCTAGTGTTATAAGGTCATGTGGCTGTTGTTACAGAAGCAAACTTTTCATAGTATGGTAGTCTACATTTCTCAGGCTCTAGAATCTAGTCATCTTTCTTTTCTATTTCCTTCTCTTACGAATATATATTTTTAAAAATTTCAAACAATGGAATATTATCGACAAACATTTTTGGAAGTGATATAACACAAAATATCTCTTTAATTGTTAATGCTTAGACATCTTTAAAACATTCAAAGTCTATTTTTCCTGAGCTAGTCCACAACAATTAAGCACAAATAAGGTTTTAGGTGGTAGAAACTTCTTATAGTCATAGAATTGGGTTCCTGAAAAATACCTAGTTTTTGGCAAAACGGTTTCCAAAATTAGTTTTATAGGAAACTACTAGAGATGAGGAGAAGACAGTAAAACATATGTTAGAAACCTACTAAGTAAAAATTCTAAAAGACTCTTGACATTTTCCACACTGCATAGTTTTATAGAACAAAATATTCCAACAGAACAGCCCATTCTATGGGCTTAGATTCAGCAGCAGCTAAGCTGTGCATGCATGGAGGTCAAACTACCACAGTCCAGGCCAGGCCCCAGAGGATACAAAGGCCTAGGCCTAGGCTGGCCTTGCATCTTGAACATTTATTTTCATGCCTCTCCACACAGCCTGTGAGCAGCAGGCTTCAGTTTCTTCACGTAGCTTCCCCAAAGGGTTTCTGAGGCTATTCATTTGGTAGTTGCTTTGACCAGAACAAAAGATCTGAGCAGGAGTGAAGGTGCTCTGTGTTGATCTTTGGGGGTCACTCGTTTTCCCAGTTCTTCTATGCATGAGAAGCAAGTTATAAAAGGGAGGGAATATTTCAGTTTCACCTTTTGAAAAAAGGAATATTAATGAGTATGTGAACAAACTTTAGAAATGTCAAACTTTCTGACATAAACTAGATTTGTTGCTTTTAAGAACATGGGTCCTTCTCACATTTCCTCATGCTAATCCCAGAAGCCTTTGTGAGCCTGAAACACTGTAAGGCAAATCTGCCTTCAAGATTTGTTTGCCCATTTATTTTACCTTTTACTGAAAGTAGATCTCTTTTCTTACATAATATTATGCTGACTACAGTTCCCCGCCCCCAACTCCTCTCAGCTCTTCCCCTCCTCCCCGCTCATCTGGATGGACCCATTTTCTGTCTCTCAGAAAACAAACTTGGCTTCCAGGTTTTACTACAGGAACACTCAGGTCTGGTGGTTTTAAATCAGCTTTTTTCTGGTTGGAGCATTTATTAGTCATAGCAGAGTATCATGCTTCTGCCAGGAGTTCCAACACATCATTAAGATGCACATGGATGTGTATTTGAGGTAGGATAGGAGCTGCCACCACCTATCCTCACCCTGCTTGTTGATACAAAAGCCCTCTGCCTGTGGGAACCCTGACCTTCAGGAAGGGGCTGAGTCATGCTGCCTTATGCTTGCATTTGTAACAGTTGAAATGACCCTTACATTGTTTAGGGAAACGAACCTAAAATTTTTGCTAGGGAAGTATATAATCACGTTATTCCAATACCATGACTGGCTAAATTAAAGTTGAAGGATTATACGTTGTTTTTATTTTCTGTCTAGCATATTTTGTAACAGCCTTCCTGTATCTCCAGGCTTCATTTTTATCACTTTAATGGCTCCTTAATGGCCCCCAGGATGATATAGCATGGGTTATATAACATTATTTAATGTTAGCTATTTGTATTGTTTCTGACTTTTCCTTCCACTTTCACAAGTAATGTTGCTATAAACATCCCAGGATATATCATTTTCCTTTGCCAATATTTCAATCTTTTCCTTGGGGTAAAGTTTTCAAAATTATATTATGTAGTCAAAATATGTGCACCACTTCTTCCTTCTCCTTCTCCTCCTCCTCCTCCTGCTCCTGCTCCTCCTCCTCCTCCTCCTCCTCCTCCTCCTCCTCTTCTTCTTCTTCTTCTTCTTCTTCTTCTTCTTCTTCTTCTTCTTCTTCTTCTTCTTCTTCCCTTCCTCTTCTTTAAAAAAACAACTCTTTTTATTGAAAAGTTTCAAATATACACAAAAATAGAATAGCATAACAAACTCAGTGTACTTATTCTATCTTCAAAATTGCAAATTCATGATTGTTTCTGTGAATTTACAACTGTAGAAACTTTTGCCTAACCTTATCTTCCAACCTGGATTATTTTGAAGTAACCTGTGGACATCTGTAACCTCAGATGTGATCATGTAAGGGGTTAGTATTGCATATTTTACTGACTTGCAGAATTTCAAGTGAATTTTTAATTTTATGACTGAACATGATGTGATTGCTCAAAGAATGAAACATAAAACAATTGGACTTCATCAAGTCAAGAATTCTGCTCTGTGATAGACACTCCTAAAATGACAAAGATATATGATTTCTTACTAGAATAAGTACACAGATATCTCCATTGTTTGTACATATGTATGATGTATAAAGAGCCACAAACTAAAAACACAACCCCCAAAAAACAATATCTTGAATTTAATTAGAAAATGAGACAATGCTATAGGATGTGCAGCTTGCAAATAAGCCTGCTGGAAGATGCTCAAGCTCCTTGTCATTTGGGATCAAGCCATATATCATGGAAGGCATATTTGAACAACAGAAAATAGAAACAACACTAAGTGGCGATGTAGTTTTCTGCTAAGTAGGTCAGGTGGCATCTACTGCTCTGAGAAAACCTCAGCAAGTTTATGGACGACTACATGCATCTCTACTATGTAATCCAGCAACCCTGCTGTGTGTTTACAAGATAGAAGTAAAGACTCAACACTATGGAAAAGTCTACTCCCAGCAGCTTTGTTTACAAGAGCCACCAAGTCTCCTTTACTGGGTACAAGGACAGTGGTACATCCATACTACAGAATACTATGTGACAACAAATAGAAGCAAACCACTTAGAACAACTTAGACGCAACTCAACTCATCCTCATCATCGTGCGGAATAAAGAAGGCCCAGCTGAAAAGATCAGGCATTTTATGATGCTCTTACAATTTTGGGAATGACATGAAGAGCTGCATGAAACAGATTTTTAGCGAGAGAGTCATTTCTTGAATGCTGAGGTTATGGACATGATTACCATGTTTACATGAAATAAACAACAGACCCACATGTGCTTTGACAGTGTTGACCTCCTGCTTTAGCGCCGTGCTGTAGTTATGCTGAGACTCACCTTTTAGTGTCAAGGAATTGCCACTCTTTTCTGCCTAGTAATTGCAGCATCCAGTGAATCATGATTATTTAAAAGTGAAAGGTTAAATTTCAAATATGGCTATTTTGCTCCTATTTTAGCAGAACCGTCGTATGTGACTTTCCTTTGTTTTTTAAAATCTATTTGAACCTCTGCCTTCTGGGAGAAGCTCGAGGACATTCGTTGTTCTTTGGTGAACTAGCTTAGCCGATGCTGGGTGGGTCCATCAGAGCTTCTGATAATTCTATTCAGAGCTTCTATTACTCAGGATGTTTTCAGAGTAAACGTGACTGAAATAATAAAAAATGGTTCTTTCCTCTTTTGTCGATGCTATTTTCTTTAGGATGATAACCAGAGTGGAAATAATTCCTTCTAGACATATTTATTTGAGAAGAAATGTTGAAAGACTCCACCAATTTAACCTTTAGTAATTCAACATATCAAGCTAGACATAGATCTCAAAGGCTGGAAGCATGAGTGGAAACAAAAAAAGCACAATAGAAAGATCTAGTTAGCTTCGAGAAAGCAGCAACTTCTTAAAGAAAAACGTATGTGTGTCCACACATGTGCACTGAAGACAGAATGGCTTGGCTGGGGCCGGACACAGCCCAGACAAAAATGGAAGAACAGGAAAGATCTCCAACCTTCAGGCTCAAAAGGCTCCTGTTCATTTCCCGGAGCACTCAGTGGTTTCTCATGTTTACATTTTGGTGATACCACTCTACCTTGCTTCCACCTCTCTCGTGGGATGCTCTTGTTTGTAGCCTTACCTTCTGGCTTCTCATCTCACGCATGCGCTGGATCCTCCAATCGGTATCTAAGCACTTGACCTCGGGCTTTTCATCTTGGACCATCACGCATGCGCTGATTCCTCTGGACTCTGGATCTCAGCACTCACCTCTGAGCATCTGTGGCTTCTTCGAGGAAACCTAATAGTGGTTTCTTGCCCTTCAACATGCTGACAGCCGCATTCATACATCGATAACTTCACTACTTCTTTGTATTCCAAAGTCACACTACTTATCTTCACCAGAGTGTCTATTGCTATCTTAAACGCCTCTGTTCAAAGCAGAACTCACCATCTTTTTATGTTCGTTCTCATTTCACCCCCATGTTACTGAACACATTTAAAACCATCAAAGTCAACAATGATGATTTTTATTTTTGTTTTATTTAGATTATCACTGCAACTGATTCTGAAATCCTTCCCATCTTCTGCTTCAAAGCTCTTGTGCTTCGCATTCTTGTCACGTTCATAGCTTAAGCTACTACCATTTCTGGTCTGGTCTGTTTCCACAGTCCTTCCATGCTGACCTCTAGGCACACACCCTCTTTTTGCTTTCCCCATTTGTCACCCCAAGTTTTCTACAGCACACATTTGTTTATATTGCCCTCTTACGTGCCGACTCCACTCCTCCATGAATCTACCTCAGGCTTTGATCTTTCTCTCACTAGAAGACCCTCCCCTTTGCTCATTTCCATAAGTGAGCCATTAGTCCACAACAGAGCTCCTGTGACTTTTACTCTTCCTACAAGTTTTTTCTGCGTACACTTTTCTTTTACCCTGGCCTCTCCAGCCACAGAATTCTATTATCCTTCAAGAGTCAGACTGCATCAGTCATCTCTGCAAGGATCTTTTGTTACCCCCAGACATGCCTGCTTCTCCTCTGTGTCTCCTCTACATCCTACATAGCCTCATACTCTTATCTATATGACTTTGGTATATAGGTGTGGCTCCATCTGTTGAATTCTGAGTTTCCCATGAAAAGGCTAATGTTGATTTCCAATACCCAGCTTGGGTTTTGTGTCTTGTGAAAATCTCATACAGCTAACGTTGGTTGCATAGTTGATGCAGCAGGTATTGCTCTGAGGTGAGTCTAAGTTACCTGCAAACTTATGCATTTCATCTCACAGCTGAGAGATAGGTTGTATTTTGTTCCATTTTATAGATTAAAAAATTTTGTTTTAAACTGTGATCAAACACATTTAAAGTGGAGTTAAATATATACTGAATGAAAGCTAAGAAATTGAAGAATGCTTGGTTCTCTCCCTCAGAGTAAGACCTCAAATTGGCCAATGAATGAAAGCTTCTGGGAAGAATCCATTGTGCAAAGCTGATGAATTGGTCAGAACTACAACAATTGTGGACAGAGGAGATTCACCACAGGGTTTAACCGCAGCCACCTTGAGCCATGTTTAGCCCCATTAACAGTTATTTATTATCTACCTCAGTGTGTATCCCAACATCCTTACGTCTATTAGGTAAATCCTATGGAGTATACAAACAGACCCCAGCTAAACAGACTTACAGCAACCAAAAAGCTAAGAATGCTATCATATACCTGAGGTTTCCACCAAAGCATTTAAAAACTCCCTTGACTTACGACCTTCTTTGTTCCATTCGCATAAAACTTCAAGAAACATCATCACATTTGGAATTTTGGGTGACCTGAGTCTATGTTCCTGAGCTGTGGTCACTCATATTTGCCTCTGAAATAAACTATCTCTTATCCCTTTGAGATGAGAGCTTATGTTTTCATGTGGATAAGCCTTCTGGATTCAGTCCACTGTGAGAAGGCTACCGCTCATATGTTATCCACTTCAATCCAAACTCCAAGGCACACATTGAGATGAATGCCTGTAATATGTTGTTGATGGTTTTGGTATGAGGGGGACACATGGTTCAGCCAGTCTGATAGCTTTGTTTTGTTTCTTTGCTTTTGCAAGTCATTTTGTGGTTGATGGATTCCAATGCAAAAACCAAGAGGTAAATCAGAGCTTTATATTAAGAACCCACTTCCTTTCTACTGTGGTGTCTCTGAAAAATTCTTTTTAAGCGACACTCCTGTTTTGTTTGTTTTGTTTTTATTATTTTTTTTCTGAAGTATATTTTGTTCGTGTTTTTACCCTCCTTCAATAATTTCCAGATCTTTCCTTTCCCAGATCATTTCTACCTCCTCATTCAATTTCATGTCCCCCCTCCAAAGACAGAACAAAAACAAAAATCAAAACAAGCAAAAAAAAATCTCAATAAGACAAACATACCAAAAGAAAATAAAGCACCCTTTCCCCACCCCCCCCCCCCCCAAAATACATGAACTCTGTTTTATGTTGGCTAACTACTCCTGGGCACAGAACTTGCCCTGGAGTGTAGTTAATATACCCAAGGACACACCACTGTAGAAAACTCAGCCTCCCTTTTCTAGCAGATATCGTTTGCAAGTAGCTTCTTTTTTAAAAGAAAGATTTATTTATTTTATATATATGAACACACTACTGATGTTTTCAGACACACCAGAAGAAGGCATTGGATTCCATTATAGATGGTTGTGAGCCACCACGTGGTTACTGGGAATTGAACTGAGGATCTCTGGAAGAGCAGTCAGTGCTCTTAGCCACTGAGCCATCTCTTTAACTGGTAAATAGCTGTTTGCTTCCCCTTCTCAGTGGGGATTTTTGTCAGGTTTGGAATTTTTTTTTAAGTCTTGTGTGTGTTGTCATAGTCTCTGTGAGTTCATATGTGCATCAGTCCTGTTCTGTCTGGAAGATGTTTTCTTGGAGTCATCCACCACCTCTGGCTCTTACAGTGTTTTGAATATCACTGCTTCCACATAGATCCCTGAGCTTAGAGGGAAGGACTTGGATGAAAACATCTAAGACTGGGTGTTTCAAGGTTTTCAACTCTCTGCCTATTATATAATGGTGGATCTCGGAGTTCATTGCCATCTACTGCAAGAAGAAGCTTCTTTGGTGAGGGCTAAATGCTCAATGGGCTCAACAATCTTATTGCTATGTTCCTTTATCAGAATAATGGCAGTAGGTTTTTTCCTAGGCCCTTTAACTATCTAGTCTCAGGTTCTTGGTCACTTTAGCAGTGTTGGGTTTCATCTCATGGAGTGGGCCTTAAATCCAATTAAAAAGTGGTTGGTTGTTACCATAACATTTGTGCCACTATT
The DNA here is from genome assembly GCA_030674055.1 of Rhabdomys pumilio. Taxonomy (NCBI): domain Eukaryota; kingdom Metazoa; phylum Chordata; class Mammalia; order Rodentia; family Muridae; genus Rhabdomys; species Rhabdomys pumilio. The sequence continues at coordinate 103,762,511 of JANHMN010000004.1, read as the reverse complement.
TCACAGTATATCTTGCAGGTAGATAACTGTTGTAGGTTACAGATTTAGCTGGGTGATATTGATTACATTCCTTCTTTGGGAGCTTGTTTCCATGACTAGCATTGAATGTTAGTCATTAGGAGTGAAGCTTCTAGTTGATTTTTCTGTGTTTGATGGCGTAAGTAAATGCTGTCTTCAGCAATAAAGCTTTACTGTCAGGTTGTAGAGAGTAAAGGATAACTTTTGAGTGCTGGTCTATGAGGCACTTTGGCCAATGACTCAACAAGAGGTAACCCGTTCTTGATGCCAGAGATTTTACTTGGTGGCATATCTGGTTGAGACATTGTCCTCTAAAATTTCTGGTGACTCCATTTAAATTCTTTTCATATACCTATATATTTTATAAAGCTTCTACAATAGCTTTTCAAGAAGGCCTTTCATGTTAGTTATTCTTCCCATATTCCCTTCTTTACTCTGCCTTCCTATCTCCTCCCCTATTTAATCCTCCTGGTGCCTCCTTTATCCCTTTATAACACTGTATACTCTATTTCCTCTTCCTTGGAAGATCTCCTTCTCCCTTGAATTTTTATTAGCTATATTCAGACTGAACCACACATAAAGCTAACATCTACATCAAAATAAAACTTTGAATATTTGTCTTTTGGGGTCTGGATTACCACACTCAGGATTATTGTTGATAGCTCCATTCATTTACCTGCATGCTATTCCCTTCTAAGAAAAGTGAAATGAAATTTTCAGGTATGTGGATGGAGCTGAAGCTACTCTGATGAGAAATGAACTCAAGTACAATGCTGTAAAAGGAGGACTCACAGATAGGAAAGCATGGGTTTGGAACTAAGTTGGAGTTTCAGTTTTGCTACTTGCTAAGCAGATGATGTTGAATGACTTCTATCACTCTTTGCCCTTAGTTTCTACAGTAGGCCATAAAAACCTTCTCAGGTACACACCTCATATACCAGGCCTTGTTCAGATAGGAACAGCATATCTTCACAAAAATGTTTGTTTCAAAGATTTGCTCATAAAGACAGACAATGAATGAACACAATGGCATTTGACAAACAAGGGTTGGAATATTTTCTTAAAGGACTGAAAATAACCATTCACAAGTAGAGGATAATTCAAATTTTACCTCAAGTTCATTGATACTTAACTTATAAACTTAGAAGTATTAAAGTAAAGATAACGAGAATACATGAAAATGTGCTGGCAAAGTTGTGTAAAAAATGTGTAGGCGCTTTTGTTCTTTTTAGAAGGAGTATCAAAATACTCAACCAGAGCTCCCAGGCTCTAAACCTCCAGCCTGAGAATACAAAGGGAGGGACTCATGGCTCCACCTGTATAGGTAGTTGAGGGTGGCCTTGTCAGGCATCAGTGGAAGTGGAGGGCCTTGGTTCCTGAAAGCTTGAATTCTCTAGTGTTGGGGAATTCAAGAGCAGGGAGGTGGGAATGGATGGATGGTGGGAGCACACCTTCATAGAAGTAGGAGGAAGAGAGATGGGATAAGGGGTTTTGTGGGGAATGGGAGAGGAGACAACATTGAAAGGTAAACAAATAAAATATCCAACAAAACAAACAAAAAACCCCAGATAATGGGTCTGGCAATTGTAGTCAAGCAGTTGAGACTTTTTGTCAACAATTTATTATGGGAATTTCGCATAATCCTCAAGGACAAGATATTGTGGCAGAGGCCCATGGAACTTTAAAAAGATTGGTGAGACACTGTTGCTGAGACAAAAAATTATGCCGACCTGTGAGCTTGCTGAGTGCCCTGACAAGGGTGACTGGGGAGCTGTATTGGATATATGTTCCTGACCCACCTTTGCTTGACTAAATCTCAGATGGGACAAGCTGCCTTGCCTCAAGTTTTTAGACCTTGTGGGATAGAGAATCAAAAAGAGAAATTATAATGTCTCTTGTATTCTTCTTAAAGGTGTCCAGCTATTAGGACTCAATCATGTACTGGTCTAGAAATGAATCTAATATGGGAAATAACAGTCTACTTTTGGAAGACTGGATCTAGACTTTGTCAGAGACACATTTGCAAGTTAGCTGTAACTCACTATGATGTTACGATAGCAAGAGATAAAGCTGGGACAGGATCTAGATTTCAAACAAGGGTTAGTGAATGTTTTAAGGCTCTTTTAATTGTCAAGCTAAAATTGGTTTTGTCTTTTCTACAGTTTTTATTGTAAGTTGTGTTGACTGCATAATTTCCAATTGTGTTAGTGTGTTGAAACTTGACATGTCTGTGACAGGGGTGGGGGGGTTGTCTATCAACCAGCTTTTGTCTTACTGCCCTGAGTATTAGAAAACCTTGATTCTCTGAAAAAAGCTTAAAAGTGCTGGAAGAAGTGAGTTAGGCTTTAAGCAGAAACAAGAGGATAGCAGGCTTGATTATTGCTGGTATAACAGCTTTAATTCCATTAATTGCTAGCACCACTACTTCTGCAATAGCATTGACACAAGAAGTTAAGACAACTATTTTTGTTAGCCATCTAGCAAAAAAAAAATGTTACTAATGTATTGAGTATACAAAAGGATTTATATAGGTATCTGGAACAATGAATGATGCTCTATAACCCACTCAAATGATCTGAAGGACGTTCAGGGTTCAACAGTTATGAGCCATCTCAAGTGTCATGACAAATATCATTAGAATAGTGTTACTTTTGAAATTCACAATGATTGCTATTATAACTAGAAAAAAGTTTAAAGACACCTGTAGGATATTTGGCACAATCCTAACACCTCTCTGGGTGTGATAACTTTGAATAGTGAGATTATGAATTTAAAGAATGCTGCTCTGTTGTACTTTGATGCTCCAGATAATCCCAATAAAATTATCCATGGCCTGAGGTCAGTATTTCCATTTTGGTCAAACCTTAGGAATTGCATATATAGCTTGATCAGGCTAGCCCTTCTTGTCCTGGGAATACTTTTATTCCTGCCCATAGTGTTAAAACTTATCTTTACAACATCATCATGTTGGCAGCCAAAGTACATGGCTTGAACTTGAAAATGGACCCCAGACAGAGCTATTAAATCAACAGGCTGGCAAGCCAACGATGGGTAAGATTCTGCACAGAGCCTTATCAACTTAAGACAGAAGTGCATTGCTTTTGATAATGCATATTTCATAATGGGTGTCAGAACGACCTAAGGCAGGCTCAGTCTTGTTAATGAAATAAAAAAGGGGGAGAGGTGGAGAGCCTTTGGGGCTGCTCGGCAAAAAGCTGACATGGGCTAAGGACAAGAAAATGGGTTGCTTGTCAGGAATATGACATTGGCCAAGGACAAGGAAGTAGGCTTCAAGCAGGAATCTGACATTAGACTAGAACAAAGAAGTAATTTTAGGTAGGAATCTAAATCTTAAGCTACAACAAAGAAGTAATCTCAGGCAGGAATCTAAATATTAGGCTAGAACAAAAAAGTAATTTCAGACAGGAATCTAAATTTTAGGCTAGAACAAGGAAGTAGGCTTCAGGCATGAAAATGACCTTGGGCTACGATAGGGAAGTAGGCTCAGATACTTTGGTCATCCTGATAAGCCTTTAGAAACAGTGATCATGGGAGTGTTCTCATAATTGGGTTTAATACCTTGCTTTTTCTTTGACTATTTGTGTTTATTGTCTTGTTTCTTCCTTGACTATTTGCATCTACTGTATTGCTAGACCCTCAACCTAAAACTGACCTTAATACATGCATGTAATCAAAATGATATAAAAGCATAAAGGAAGATGGGGTATAGGATAGGGGTTCTAGGGAGGGGAAATGGGGAAAGGGGATCACATCTGTATTGTAAATAAATAAAATATCCAATAAAAAAACAAAATATGTGTAATTGTATCTAAAAACAACTACATTTAGCACTTTGAAGAATTTGAACTCCAATTAACTGCTAGTTGAGGAAATATAAGTTTAAGTATCAGGACACATAATGCTTATGTATTTTTAAGTGTGTTTATGTGCTCTATTTCAATGAGAAATGTGGACTGTTTCCATGAGAGAGGACACACTGCTCTGGGGAGCCCTGATGGGTTTCTTCCTTGTAGAAACACTTTCTTTCGACAGAATGCAGGCATTGCTATCATTGAATGCTCTAGCAAGCCCTCAGGATTTGTTGGCTATTGTCATTTTTTGTTAACTTGTTTCTTGTTAGTTTTGTATATCTTACATAGAGAATATGGTATATTCTTATCATCCCATTTTGTTACAAAAAATATTTAAGGCCAGGGAGTTTTCCAATATCAGTAAATTGTTAATTACCTTTAAATGTCTCATTCAGAGAAGGTGCTGATGTTTCCCTGCACACAAAGCAATGCACAACTTGAACAATCATCATCGGGAAGTGATGCTGGTGATGAAATCTTATGATTCTCCTTCAACAAAGACTTGGTATCTTTGCTTCTGTCATCTCTCAGTGCATACATACGTACATACATACATACATACATACATACATACATACTTATATTCATACATACGTACACACACATGCATACACTTTTGCCAAATTTTAATGAATCACTAACATGTTCCATCTCCCTCCTTCACTTGAACTTTATTTACATAAGTTAGGTTTAATTGTGCAGTTTTTAAAAGTTGTTGTTACTAACACTATTGTTGAAATTGTCTAACATGGCACAGCACACATGTAAACCTACCAGTTTGTCTAAAGCCACGTATTAAAATGTCGTATTCTTATCATAACAGCACTGCTACACCATATAAAAACACTTTTTAAACTGCTCTGATAATGAAGGCGATAGCAAGAATACAATACTCTTAACCTGGCAATTTATCACCCCCAAACCAATTTTCCCAGATGATACATTGCCAAGCTTCATGCTGCTGCATGTGCATAAAGAGGAGGCTGCATATTGTTCTGGAACTACAGTCTAGCATTACTAAACAATAAGAAGACAGATGTACAAATAGCCTTTGGGTTGAGCGTAATTATTTAAATTATTTAAAATATCCCCAGATAGCTTCTCTCAAAGCTTAACTATTTTTTTTTTTAAAGAAGTTTTGAAGCTTCTATCTCTCCACAGACTTTCCTGTTAAGAATTGATTTGAACAAATTCTAATTTTTGGCTCTATAGTTCGGTGAATGCTGATAAGCATATAGAAAGCCTCCTCCGTAGTGTTCAAAGCTGCAAACCAGTCTTCTTAAAAATTCTCAAATCTGCCTTTCCCTGAAATGGTGCAGAAGGGCAACCTATGATAACAGTTACAATCATGCAGAAGGTGAGAGTATCAGCAGCCTCCCACTCTGTGTCTACATGGAGAGGAAGGGGGATTGTCAGGTCTCCATGAGTAATGACTGGGGTTTCATACATAGGATTAAGTAATGGTCATCAATGAAATAAATCTATGTTTGATGTTTTTTCACACCACCAAACATAAAAGCTGCAAGCAGCCACAGCCTTTTGAAAATGGAATGGCCTTCTGTGACCCTTGGAATGGAGTTTAAGAGTTTTCTGCCACAGATTCATTCCCATTCCCATGGAAACAGTGACTGGGAGGGATTCTGCTGTCATTATTTTCAAGCACTGACCCTGGTTCTAATGAACTAATGCTGACCAAGTTTTTGTGTATCTGAGAGGAATGAGCTTCAACCTTGTGTAATGAACCCACAGAACTATCAGCTCACATGGGGGAAATTTCCAAGATGCTCCATATATATATACATATATATATATATATATATATATATATATATATATATATATATGTGTGTGTGTGTGTAGTGTATGTATATGAGTATATGCATATTTTTATATAATTAGAAAAGTATTAAGATATATTAAGATAATTCTAAGATTAATATATATTAAGATATATGTCTTAATGTTTTTCTAATTATAAAATAATGTTGAATAGAAGACAACTGAAGGATGAATAAGGAACTCCTTGGTTTGTTTTCATCTTATAGTCTTCATACGGAACCGAGACCACCTTGAAGCTTGTGATCCTCCTGCCTCAGCATTCTCAATTCTGAGATTGTAGGCTTGAGCTCTACTAGTTTCAACACTGCTGGCTATTTTAAATTTTGTGCAGTTTCAAAGACTGAAACACTTTCAATAAGATATCATAAAATGTAAGCTTTTTTCAATACTTGATTTTTTTCTTGTCACAATTCATTCAAGGTCTTGAGTGGTGCTTGATTGATAATTTCTCATACATTTCTATAATTTTGTATGGAAGAACATAATTATATACCTACATCAGGATGCCATTCATTGAATTAAAATCGACATGGATGTTCTTTATATATTTTAAGTATATTGTAAAAGAAAGTGTTAAAAGAGGTTTGTGAACAGTTACTTGTGTAAAGAATGTGGTCAGCATCAGGTCCCCCAGAACTGGAGTTAACAGGTATCTGTGAGCCGCCTGACATAGTTCTGGGAACTGAACTCAGGTTCTCTGCAAAAACACTAAACATTCTTAAGTGCTAGGCCATATCTCCAGCCCCTCAAAGGTTTCTTTTTCCAAATATTATAATGTCATAGTGTAATGCTTTCATTAAAGGAGGGGGTTATTATTTTCTACTACTTTATTAAAAGAGTTTTTTGTGGGAGATGGTTTGGTGGATAGAACATTTGCCTCGCTATTGTGAGAACAAGAGTCAAGGTCCCAGAAGTCATGCTAAAGCTGGACAGGTGTGGTACCCTACCTGTAACTCCTGCATTTGGAGGCAGAGAAAGGGAGTGTCTGAGGCAAGCTGGCTACCTAGGCTAGCCAGAACTTGTGAATTCCAGGTTAGTGGGAGACCCTGCTTCAATAGATAGAATGGAGAATGAGTAAGAAAGATACCTGCTGTCAACTCCTAGTCTCCACATACACAATCACCAATATATACAGGCACCTCTGCACACAAACTTCTGGGCTCCAACACACACATATACATAGTAGAAAACATTTTACTTGCATATCAGCAAGTGAGAATGGTTTCTCATTTTGTGCTTCTATTAAGTTTAAGCATCAATGCTATAACACTTTCCTTTGTGAATCTTGATTGGACTTACATCATATTTACACATTATTTTAGAAAGTTTCCATTTATTTGCCACGTAGCATAGTGCCCTGGAACATGTTATCACTCTATTAATTCATGTATATGACACCGTCATGATAATGTTGTCTAGGATTTTAGCAATGGATTCCATTTTCTGCTGATTTAGAGAATAAATAGTTGATCATATCCTGGCTCACACCTCTGGGAGAAGACTTCTATACCAGCAGAGGCCAGGCCAGCATCCTGAGCCCCTGGTAGGACTGTTTGCCCTCCATGCCCATGTCACTAGCCATAACTCCAACCACTTCTCTTCTCACCTTCATCATATCCCAGCCTACACCTGCAGTGGAGGCTTCCTACTCCACCAAAAGCCAGGCCAGCATCCTAACTCCAGAGGACCCTAGACAGATCAGAGGTCACACACACAGCCATAATTTGGGTGAAAACCCTCTGCTTGACCCAAACAATCCAGACCATCAGAAATCCAGTCCCTAATTTAGGCAGAGACCTTCTACTTAATCACAAGACACGCTATCCAGAAGACCAGAGAGGAAATAGAAACCAAGGAATAAAAGAATTATCCAACAAAGACAAACCTAGAAAATAACATATAAAGAAAGACATATTGGAATTATCACTGACTTCTCAACAGACACATTAAAAGCCAGAAGATCCTGAATAGAAGTGTTGCAGACTCTAGGAGACCACAGATGCTAGCCTAGATTATTATACTTATCAATCTTTCAATCACCATGGATGGAGAAAACAAGATATTCCATGATAAAGTCAAATTTAAACAATATTTATCCACAAGTCCAGACCTACAGAAGGTATTAGAAGAAAACCTACAACCTGAGGTGGTTAATTTGACCCACAAAAACAAACAACAAATTATTTCACATCAGAAAACCCAAAGAAGGGAAACATACACACACACACACACACGCACACAGACATCCCCACTACCACCACCAACAATAACAATTACAACAAAATAACAGGAATTAACAGTCATTAGTTATTGATATTTCTTGATATCAATAAACTCAGTTTCCTAATAATAAGACTCTGATTAACAGAATGGATGTGAAAACAGGATCTATCTTTTCTGCTGCATAGAAGAAACATACCTCAAGATCAAAGATAGATATTAGCTCAGAGCAAAAGGTTAGAAAAAGATTTTTCAAGCAAATGTCCCCAAGAAGCAAGCTGGTATAGCCATTCTAATAACTAATAAAATAGACTTCAAACCAAAATTAATCAAGAGAGATGGGGAAGAATGTACTATACTCACCAAAGAAAGAAGCTACCAAGTTGACATCTCAGTTCTGAATATCTATACCCCAAATGCAAGGACATCCATTTTATAAAAGAAACATAACTAAAGCTTGAGTCAAACATGGACCCTCATGCATTGATAGTGGGAGACGTCAATATATTCCAGTCTCTCCAATGGTCATCCTGATAAAAACTGAACAGAGAAATAATGGAGCTAATAATGGTCATTATGACTCAAATGGACCTAACAGATATCTACAGAACATTTAACCCAAATACAAAAGAATGTGCTTTCTCAGCACCCCACGGAACTTTCTCCAAAATTGATAGAACACTCTGTCACAAAGCAAGTTCAATAGATACAAGAAAACTGAAACAACTCCTCACACCCGATTAGACCCCTACAGAATTAAAGTTGGATTTTAGCAACAACAGAAGCAACAGGAAGCCTACAAACTCATGGAAAATTAACAACTTTATATTTAATGGCTATGGAGTAAAGGCAGAAATAATAAATTTAAAACTTAAACAAAATCCAAGAGCACATTAAAAACATTATCCACCATGATCAAAAATAGCGCTCATCCCAGAGATGCAGAGATGGTTCAACACATGAATATATGTCAATGTAATTTACCATAGAACAGATAAAAAAAAAAAAACCACCACATGATCATCTCATTAGATACTGAAAAAATTTTTGACAAAACCCAACACCCTTTCATGATAAAAGTCTTTACAAGATCAGAGATACAAGGGACATACCTAAATATAATAAAGACAATTTACAGCAAGCCTATAACCAAAATCAAATTAAATGAAGAGACTCTCAAAATAATTCACTAAAATCAGGAACAAGAGAAGGCTGTCTAGTCTCTCCATAGCTGTTCGATAACAGTACGTGATATTCTAGGCAGAACAACTGAAGAAGATCAAGGGGATACAAATTATAAAGGAAAAAGTCAAAGTGTCATTATTTGTATTTATAAGAGAGTATAAACAATTCCAACAACTCTCCAGATGATGATAAACACCTTCAGGAAAGTCTCTGGCTTCAAAATTAATTATAAACAAACAAGCAAACAAACAAACCAGTAGTCCTCTTATGTACAAATGACAAAGGGGCTGAGAAAGAAATCAGGGAAACAACACTTTTTCTTAATGTATAATAGCTGCAAATAATATAAAATGTCTTAGGGTAACTCTAACCAAGCAAGTAAATGATCTATAATAAGAACTTCAAGTCTGTGAAGAAAAATTGAAGACCAAAAACACAAGTGACAGCTCACGCTGGTAAGGATGTGGAGCAAGGAGAACACGCTTCCATTGCTGGTGGGAGTGCAAACCTTTACAAACACTTTGGAAATTATTATGGCAGTTTCTCAGAAAATTGGGAATTGATCTATTTCAAATCCAGCCATATTACTTCTAGGCATATACCCAAAGGTTTACTCTATCATTCCACAAGGATACTTGCTCAACTATATTCATAGAAGCTTTCTTCATAATAGCCCTAAGCTGGAAATGACCTAGATATTTCTCAATCAAAGAATGGATTTTTAAAAATGTGGCACATTTACACAATGGAGTGTTACTCAGCCGTTTAAAAAATGACATCATGAGGTTTGCTGAAAAATGGATGGACTAGAAAAAAAAATCATCTGAGATAACTCAGATCCAGAAAGACAAACATGGCACACACCTACTTATAAGTGAATATTAGCTGTAAAGTAAAGGATAGTCATGCTACAATCCACAGACCCAGAGAGGCTAAGTAACAAGAAGACCTAAGGGGTGGTGGGACACAAGAATCTCCCTGGGAAGGGGAAATAGAATAGATTTTATGGATAGACTGGGGGTGGATGCAGATGGAAACAGAAGGGATCAGTGGAGGGAGAGAATACTGAGATCGATGATTGGAGTTGGGGAGCAATTCTGGGGCAGAGAGAAGCCTAGTGCCATGGAAACCTTATGGAATCTACAAGGATGACAATGGTGAAGTCTTCTAGTGATGGGGGACGTGGAGCCTGAACTGGCCATCCTCTGTAACTGGAAGACAAGCCTTCCAGTGGTGGGATTGGGACACCAACCCCGCCACACAACCTCTATCCTATAGTTTGCCGTGTCTGCATGATGTGCTGGACTGGAGGCTAGCATAAATGTCATCAGAGAGACCAGAGAGATTTCATCCAGCAACTGATGGCAGCAGATGCAGAGTCCCATAACCAAATACTAGGCAGAGCTCAAGGAGTTGTGCGGAAGAGCCGGTGCAAGGATTGGAGGATCCAGAGGGGTCAAGGACTCCACAAGAACATGGCCCACAGAATCGACTGACTGGGACTCAAGTGGGTCCACAGAGACCAGGGAGCCTATATGGGTCTGTCCTAGGTCTTCTGCAAGTTAGAGCTGTGTAGCTCAGTGTTCTTGTGGGACTCCTAACAGTGGGAGTAGGGGTGTCTCTGACTTGTTTACCTGCCTCTGGGACCCTTTTCCTCTTCCTGGATTGCCGTATGGAGCCTTGATGTGAGAATATGTGCCTGTTACACCACATTTTCTTGTAGCTTGTTACATACCATATTTGGTTGATGCTTCCGGGAGTCCTGCTCTTTTCTGAGGATAAGTGGAGGGGGTGTGGATCTGGGGGAAATGAGGGGGTAGAGACTTGGGGAGGGGAGGAAGCAAAAAGTGCAGTCAAGATGTAATGTATGAAGAAAGAATAAAAAATGAAAAAATTTGGACATGTTCTGTCTGCACAACTGTATGCATTAATCATGTCCTGGCCAAGAAACAGAAACCGCACAGGTTAGAATAGACAGAGTTTAATTGTAGAACTTAAGGAAGTATGGAAAATTCATGACTAAAGCAAAGCAAAGTGCAGTTGTGGCTGCAGAAAGTGGGGCTATACACAACTTCCAAAGGACAGAAAGAGGTTACAAGGGTTTCTAGAGCTTGCAGGGGGACCCCACAGAGCTGGGAGTGTGACCTCCAGGCCTTTGGAAAGCCCTGACTTCTGCTGAAGTCTGAGAAGGAGAAGGGAATGGAGATGTATTTGAAAGTGTATAAAAGAGCTGGCAACGGAAGGCAGCCTTGCAGGCAGGGTGAGGATTTACTCACTAGCTCTCATCCGGGATGCTGAGATTTAGGGCCTGTCCTGGCACAGCTAACGGCAAGCGGTTGGAAAGGGAGGACATGAACAGCTGAGCCCCAGTGTCACAGTGAAAAGTGGAAAAAAGTAGCCAGAGACCGAGAAGAGTTTGTAGCTTTAGTGTATAATATTCGACAGCAGGCTGTGGGCATGTGAATTTTGGAATCTGTATCCAACAGAACTGACTTGCTTAGAGACATACATACTGATATACCTAATGTTCTGATAGAACACAGTGTAAGCCACTGAGGTAATTAAGATTGTTATTAACCATATTAAAAAGAAACTGGGAAATTATTTAAAATGTTGTATTTAATAAATAAGTACACAGATGACAAAATTTTAACATATAATCAACATAAAAATCATGTGGTGTACTCTCATACAACTATATTCTTGAAACAGGATCTATTATGTAGCTGACTGGCCTGGAATTCACTGCAAAGCCTGGACTGGCTTTGCACCCGTGATCCTCCTGCTTTAGCCTTCTGATTGCTTAGATTACAGAAATATGCTACAATGCCTGGCACCTCTCTCCCACTTTTGCAATATTATTTTTCTCTTTTACACTCAACTATCCTTGCCTTCCATTGTTATGATTAAACACAAATCAGCATCAACTGAGGAGAAAAGCATTTATTTAGCTTATAGTTTACAGTCTATTATAGAGGGAGCCCAAGGGGAAACTTGAGGTAGAAACTTGAAGGAGAAACTGAGCCAGAGAGCATGGAGGAATACTGCTTACTCATTTACTCTCCATGACTTGCTCAACCACCTTTCTTCCACTGTCCATGCTCATGTGCCTAGGAATGGCACCTCCCACAGTGGACTGGGCTCTCCTATACTAGTTAACAATTAAAAATATGCCTCATAGAGGCATGCAGGCCAACCTAATGGAACAACTATTCAGTAGTGATTCCCTCTTCCCAAGTGCATTTAAGTTTGTGTCAAATTGACAAAAATGATGGCATCGTCCTGATGTAACTAACCATCAGTAACTAACACACTACATTTCTCAAATAGAACTGAACAAAAGAAACTCAGACTGTTACCTTCATACTGTGTAGAAAATTGGAGAACTGAGACTACTTAGTTACTCTTCGCTTTTGAAGCCCTTACCAGTGTTGATGAGGTTATCTGAAGGTAGAATTACTTTCCTGATAGCATTAGGGCAATTCTAGAATGCAGGCCTACTGAAGGATATGTTAGGGACAATGCCTTCTCTGAAGGGAGACAGATGTGGAGTTCTGCAGCAGCTTAAAGTGACATAGTCAGTCGTCTTCACAGCATAGCGTTAGGTTTCCTTTACCCTGTATGATGGCAGAGAAGAATAGAGTTTGTTTGAATGTAGGGTTAAAAACCAAACACTGTCTCTGCAACAGAATGACTATTGCACAACCTTTGTCCAACTCTTGCCTGTTATCCTGCCACAAGTCCTCATCTCAGGAGCTTTCATGAAAGCATCTGAAAGTTCTACCATACTCTTCTACCAGCTTTAGAGACAAGAATAAAAACAAATTCCTCTGACAGAGGAAACTGCAGGTGAGTACTGAGTTTCCTCTTGATGTTATCAAAGGAATCTGCTCCCATGTAGCCATCAGGACTTGTTTCCACTGAGTGTCTTTTCTTCCTAGGATACAGAAGGCTGTAGTATCTGTAGTATAGCTGGAACCTCCACAAGAGACAGACTCTCTTCACATACATTCTACAGCTCAATATGAACAGGTCTTTGGCAAGACCAAAGTATAAAGCAGTGAGAATATTGCTGTTAAATATCTCACACAGGTGCAGATTGGTGAGTTACACTTCAGGGATTCTTTTTTTTTTTTTTTTTTTGGAAAGATTTATTTATTTTATGTATATGAATGAGTACATGTAGCTGTCTTCAGAAACACCAGAAGAGAGCATCAGATCCCATTACAGATGGTTGTGAGCCACCATATAGTTGCTGGGAATTGAACTCAGGACCTCTGGAAGAGCAGTCAGTACTCTTAACCGCTGAGCCATCTCTCCAGTTCTCAGGGATTCTTTCTGCTTGGAGATTACAAGTACAACTGTGTGACATGTTCATGCTTCAGATTTATTTAGAAGAAGAAGAGGAAGAGGAGGAGGAGGAAGAAGAGGAGGAGAAGGAGGAAGAGGAGGAGAAAGAGGAGGAGGAAGAAGAGGAGGAGGAGGAGGAGGAGGAAGAGGAGAAAAAGGAAGAGGAGGAGGAAGAAGAAGAAGAAGAAGAAGAAGAAGAAGAAGAAGAAGAAGAAGAAAAAGAAGAAGCAGCAGCGAAGGAAAAAGTAAACAGAATTCAAAGGGAAAGTACAGGAAGTATGAGAATGTGTGGAAGATTTTAAAATTTATATTTATATATTGATATAATAGAAGCAAATGGTTGCAATGGTGACAAGCTCAACAGAAAAGAATTCATAATGTGAGGTTTCTAAACAAGTGAGAAGAGGGAGGGCAGGGGCAGGAATACTGGAATTTTGTGGTTACAAAGAAAGAGAGAGAGAGAGAGAGAGAGAGAGAGAGAGAGAGAGAGAGAGAGAGAGAGAGGGAGAGAGGAGAGAGAGAAAGAGAGAAGGAATAATGTCATCCAGGGAGAGTGGACAGCTACCTGCACCGTGCTGGCAAGTGAGTGGCCACAGCGGTTGGGAGGAGGACCTAAGCACAGCAGTAGACCATAAATTACAAAGGCTATGGAAGAAATGTCAAAGAGCAGGAATTCAGTGTGCTGCTGATAGTTTGCATTTCATTTCCTGGCTGGCAATTGCATGCGTATGCAAGAGCCGTTAATAATAAAGTATAGTTTTTTAAAGAACTAGCTGGTTGAGCTCTCATTGCTATTAGAGAGGATTTCTTTCAGTGTTTGACCAACAAACCATGCCAAGAAATGATTAATCTTCTGTTTTTTTATGCTTGGAAATGTTTGCTACTTTTCAAAAATATTTTATTTTATCTAATGTTCATGAGTCTGTTGCTTACATGAAGGTATGTGCACCATAGGCATGCCCACTGCTGTAAGCAGCCAGAATAGGGTGACAAATCCTCAGAACTGGGATGGTTGGGAGTCACCCAGCATGGCTTTTGGGAACTGAACCCAGATCCCCTGCAAGAGCACCAAGTACTCTTAACTGCTGAGTTATCTCTTGAGCCCACATGTTTTGTTTTTCTTCTTATTTTATTGTCGTAGACTCAAAGAGTAATTTGGCATAATAACATGTACATTATGTATTTTTTTGCTTTGCTTTTATTTGAGCAGAGGCATCTTTAGTATTTTATACTGAAACGGGATGTTCTTTGATGACTGAAGGATGCTCAGACTCTAACTTCTAGTTTTCTAATGAAAAAGGGATAATATTAAGATCTCTTCTCATACTTGTTATTTAGTATGTGATTTTCTTCTTAATGAATCTAATAGTTCTGTGAATTCTGAAGATCAAGCTTGCTTGGCTGATTTTTAACATAACCTTACATTTTTCTTCCTAGCAATTTAGTTAAGGTTTGGGGGATATATCAAAAAGGGAAAGGCATTTCTTTTTGTTAGAGTCCTAGAGTACCAGATTTAGCTTTATAAAATTATGTTGCTATCTGTATCTTTCTGGTCTTTGGAGCAGTTGATAGAGCATTAACTCAAGTTTGGCCTCCTAGCCAATGCCATTCTCTTGCAGCTGGAGTGGTGAGTTCCTTTGACTGTGACGCCTTCTTGAATCAATGTTAGTAACTTACATCTTAAAAGGCAAGCTTGTATCTTGTCAAAATACTTTTAGGATTAAGATCAAGCAGTACAACCCAGCATTGTCATCTAAGTGCTGCTGGTTGATCGGCCTTCTCCACCATCTCTGTGGGCTTGCTCTGTTGTCACCTGTACCCTGAGCCACTGTGGCCCTGGCAGCCTTTCTTTACCTCTTCCTAATGCCGTGACACACGTTAAACATCCAGTTCTTTATGGTTATTCTCCTCTAAAGTACCGAGTTGAAGGATCTAGTTAGAATCTGTTTTCTCGACATTGAAACTATTGCGTCAATTTTTGCCTAACAAGCAAACATTGCAGATACTGTTGTTTTGATCAATTCATCTCTCAAGAGGGTCAGGTTGGAGACATTTGTGTTTGCTATTATCATAAGTTTTAAGTTTTCATTGTTGTGCCAACTTTTGTTGTTAATTTATCGTTTAGATATACAGTAGGTATACAATGTGTCTGGCTTGGTTTCTTTTATTAGAACTGGAAAAACTTTACTAATAGAGTGAGGAAAGTTACAGAGTCTCAGCAATGATAGAATTTATAATGATGCATTATTGAATGGACAGAGACATAGCTGTACTACATATATAGAATGTGTTTGTTGTGAGTTTTACCTATTTTCTCTTGTTTTGAATTACTTTGTATTATGTTTGTGATTGTTTTTGTTTGTCCAGTATGGATATCTGTTTTTAATCCCCGTTTTCATCTTTAAGTCTTTGTAGCAGACTATCTCTGGCCTTCTTAGCATTATTTTCTTTTATGCACATGTGTTATAAGTGGGTGGAATTGATTACTCCCTCTCTGTGACTTAAGACAGATAGGTACAGTCACAATTAAGCGGAACATTACAATCCATCTACTGCTATTCTAACAGGATTGGTCTTTTGAGGACATTTTTTTTTTTTTTGCTATTATTCCATAAATCCTGTTATCTTCTGGGATGTGATTGTGAATGCCAGTTTCTTAGGTTATGGTTTTGGTTTGGGTGTTCTGGTTTTATTGGTAGTTTATTCCTGGTTCTTATTCTGTCATTTTTCAAGCTGTTTCTCCTCCTTCTCCGACCAGGACAGCAGACAGACCTTTGCGCTGGGGCCTCTCTGCTGGGTTGTGAGATGTAGAGCTAGTGAGCTTCTTGCTAAATCCTGTTCTAGTTTCACCCTTGCCCTGGGGCAAGTGCCTAGCAGCTGTGGTCCAGGGGCAGTCAAACCTCCTTTACTTGGTTGTTCTAGCTTCAGCCTTGCCCTGGGGCAAGTGCCTAGCAGCTGTGGTCCAGGGACAGCCACACCTCCTGTATTAGCCTGCTCTTCTGATGTCTGAGAAGCCTGCTCCTTTACTGCTGGTTCTGGTGCTAGCTGTTTGGGGCCCATTCTATTTCTGACCCAGCTGCAACTTTTATTTTCTATTCTGTTGTTTTTCTAGGATTTGAGACACTGTTATTTTGGCACAGAGAGCAGTATTGTGACCTCTTCAATAGGAGTGGACTGCTTAGATTGTTAGTTGCTAAAAATTCTAATTCTGAGCCAGAGACAATTAGCTGGGAGGAGACAATGGCTTTTTTGCATTCTTCCCCAACATCAGATTTTCTGTTTCTGGCAATGTGACATGCACTAAACAGTAATTATTTTGTTCAATTCTCATTCACAAGACTTGTCTTTAATTGGGGTATTATTTTGTTGCATGTGATAGATTATATTTCTATTTGAGTTTTTTTTTTTAATTGATATGAAGCTTTTGTATTCTTTTGCTTTATAGATATTTTTGTCACAGGTGAAAAGATGCCAGAAGACACAGTAACTTTTAAAAGAAAACTCTGATGGTTTGATCAAGGTGAGCATTTATTTAGCATGTTTTATATTTGAGGTAAAGCATCTTACTGGTAAATACAAACACGGCTTGATTTTTTTCCTCCTCCATTTAAGAGAACGCTGAACATATTTTTGCCTCATTTCCATCTAAGGAATTGATTTGTCTTGTGTCATGCACACTGAATTGGTGCTATCATGCTTCAGCTCTTGTTCTGTGCTGGAGATCCAGGAGTGTGCCCACAGCAAGTGAACAGAATGGAGCCAAAATCATGAAATTGTACTTTCTGTTAGATCACTAACAAAGACTAAGCTTTGCCCTCTTATAAAACTCTGAAAGTTGCAATGCTTGAATTCTTTTTATGCACTTCCTTTGGTGCTCAGTGTCCCTGTGGGTATCCTGGCAATGCTGAAAGTGGACACTGCAAACCTTCTGTCTCCAGAGAGCTTTCCTTTCCCTGGATCTCACAGAGTGGAAAGAGCATGAGATGTATGGGCCAGGCAGCCTTGCTAGGTCCAGGATTGGCTCTATCAGCATCGCAGGGTGGGTCCTGGTTCCTGAATGCAATGAGTCCAATTGCTTTCCCCTCTAATAAGACGTGATCATATGTACATACCGAGAGTCTGTTGTGTTATGTAAATTTAAACACACAAAAATCATGACACACTTCTGGAGTATACCAGAGTCTCAATCAAATCTAAACTGTTACTGTTGGAGCAGAAGCAGCTCCTTTTTGATGTCTCCTGGGTCTCGAGAAGTTGATCTGGAACATTCCTTGCCCCCTTCCATTTGAATCCGCTCTTTCTGGACACTAAATCCTCAGCCCAAACTTCATCCTTCTCCAAACACTCAGGCTTCTCCACATTCCCTGAGGATCACAGTTCCTGCTCAGTTAACATGACAGTCTATTAAGCACAAATTTATGAGAGTCTGAATTAGCATTTATGCTTCACAGGAGCTGCTGGTAGATATATATTGGATACAGAAATACAAGGCACATTTGGGATTCAGGGGAATAGTGCAAATGTTTTGGCCAGGAAAAAAGAAAAACCTTTAAAAGTGCAAGATTTTTGCAGACTTTATTAGATCAATACTAGGAACTGGTTTGTAGACACTATAGCCTTTTCTACAATGTACTTACAAGTTTGGAATATCCAAGAGTCTTAATCATGCAAAGAGCAGATCACAGAGGATGTGAGACAGGTTAAACATTTGGAAAACCAATTGAGTTACAGCTTTAGACACAAAATAGAAATACCTTTAGTGACTAATATTCCAAACCCAATAAATGTGAGAACACTTTTATGATTCAAACTGAGTAATACAAGATTTGATATTGGCCATTTCATTTTATAGATGAAATGAAACACACCCCAGATTAGGCCCATTGAGCTCTGCCCATTTCATAGGACACTCAGCGAGAGGCTAGCCCTGCCTATATGTCCAAGCTAGGGCTGATGAGGGAGGGAGGTGTTTGTGTGGAGCTCTCTACAGATCCCTGGGGTGAAAATTCACAATAGAGACAGATAACACAAATGACCTGTGCATCCCCTCTGGGGATGCTCCAAAAGTACATACACACCTTCGCTATTTGGATTCCTTTTAAAATGTAAGTATTTCAATACTATAATGATATAATACTTATATACACCTATACAAGTATAAGTATATAATATACTTACAGTAATATGGCATGTTACAAAATTCTACAGGAAAATTGCACTGTGAATATACAGTTGAATTTTAAACACTGTGTGGAAGAGCCCCACAGTGTTGTCCTTGAAAGAGAAGCTGGAGGCTTAGCCCCCCCCCACCCCCACCCCCGCCCCACATCTAAGTTCTTAGAGTTTGGTTTGCATATGATTGCAGAGCCATGCTTAGATTCTCTTTAAAACTACCTGCCACTTGGTTGCAGCCTCATCAATGGGTATGTGTCTGATCACAAAGTAACTGCTATTCCCATGCTTTGAACTTTATAGACCTTAGTGGGGTATAGTAATTCAGAATGGAAAAGTCTTGATGTATTCTAGAGAGATGTAAAGCTGCAAAACCTGGTAATAGAGCCTCCTGGGAACACTCTCCAAGGTCCCAACACATTGTCTGATGCCAACAAAACCACACTGATGATGCAAACTGAGTTTTAACTTGTCTACAGCCTTTTAAAACACACACACACACACACACACACACACACACACACACACACACACACACACACTCCCACCAAAACAACAGTATCTAGTAATATTTTTGAGGTGCAGGAAAAGAAGTATTCGTAAATTACTTAC
>JANHMN010000004.1:103722916-103733801 GCA_030674055.1 Rhabdomys pumilio | reverse complement strand
CCTCCCTTCCTCCCTTCCTCCCTTCCTCCCTTCCTCCCTCCCTCCCTCCCTCTCTCCCTCCCTCCTTCCCTCCTTCCTTCCTTCCTTCCTCTCTTCCTCCCTCCCTCCCTCCCTTCCTTCTTTCCTTCCTTTCCTGATTCTTTAATAACAGAAGGGAAATAGAAGTCAAAGGAAAGAGACGAGTAATTTGGTATCCTGATACTGAATCTGAATACTTCTAAATTTGAATAGTAAATTGGGATTATTCTTCATAGAGAAGAACATAAGACCCAACACCTCTTTTCTGCAGGTAGTACTTCTCCATTTGAGTGTCTTGGCTTTCCTTCTATGCTCAATAGGCAAGACTCACAGGCATGTTCCTGTACCACAGAGCCCTGACTCTACATGTCAAAGCTTATGTCAGTATCCATGTCGGTGTGGGAAGATGGGTTTGCCAGGAAGTATAGCTTAGTAGTCCTGCAAATGGGAGGAGGTACCCAACAGAATTCAAGCCATACTTCTGTTAGAGTGGTTTGCTGAGATACTCATCAGCCACACTCTCATCTCCAGTGACCACAGCAGACTTCAAACTCCAGCAGTCAGGTGTATAGAGATTCAGTGAGTCCTTTACACCTGAACTACACAATTCCATCAGTGCCTGATACACAGGCTTTCCTCTGTGTAGCTATCCCTCCTACCTCTCTGTGTCTCTGTGTCTCTATGTCTCTGTGTGTCTCTGTCTCTGTCTCTGTCTCTGTCTCTGTCTCTCTCTCTCTCTCTCTCTCTCTCTCTCTCTCTCCCTCTCCCTCTCCCTCTCCCTCTCTCTGAATCTCTCTCTTTCACCAGAAGACCTCCCCATTGTGATTCCTTCTTGCTGTGACAGAGTCAGGGAATAAAGCTGCCCCCAGTCCTTTTCCAAGAACAAAGCCTCTCAGAAATGGTACTTGCCTCCTTGTTGAACAGTGATGAAGACAATAGGCCTTTCCACAGCAAACATATTAAAGAACCCTGGTTCCAGATCTCCTTCCTTGGACACTCCCTTGACACCCTCGTTCCACAATTTCTCCTTTGCATGTTTCCCAGTTGGTTCTTAGCTTTTATTTCCTGTGTGACTTATTTCTGCTTCATTTATCACTTGAAAAGGGCATGTTTTGGTATTCTCTGAATGTATCCTAAGTACTACGGAAATAGATGACCTGCAAGCATTGACCAAACTCAGCTTTCAACCTTCTGCTATTCAACTTAGAACTGGCTTCTCTCTATGGATTTAAATTACTTCCTAACCGACATAGGAAGAATTCTTTATATCCATCTAGAGAAGTATCCTCCCTAAGTGACAGTGTAACCTGGCACTTCTTATTTACTTTTGGTTTAGACAAACCTCAAGCATTTCTTTTGCTTTTGCAAGAGATCATGGTCTTGCATTTATAATAAAAATGAAACACACATGTTACAATATGAGTCAAAAAGTCAAAGCTGAACATGCTTCTTTGCTTGGCAACATTTTCTTTCACTGCACACACAAGTATATATTTAAAAAATTCACATGATACAGCCATCTGACTCATAAAATATTAATAAAAATAGAAAAGTATTTCTTTTTTTCTCAAGAAATATTCTCTTTCTTCCACTTGTAAAAAAAGCCATTTGATTATTTCTAAGCTTTCCACACCACTGAGCATGTCCCTGCAGAGAGCCTTCAGTGCCACCAGCATGGATAAATACTGTTACACATGTCTGTGAGGAAAGGTAAGCGGGTATCTTAAGTTATCTATCTAGTAGTCTATTTCCAATGTGATTTTCTTTTACTTGAATCCTTGAGTTGTTAAACTGAAAGTCCTTAGCAATGTTTCACTGTGGCCGAGGCTTAATGAACAGAGAGATAAGGGAAAACTATAATCCTTGGCCTTGGGACCTGTGTGGAAAATGTGTTAGTCATCTCAGGCTCACACACGGAAGCCAAATTTGTTATGCTTGTTTCAAATGCATTTTAATTCTGGTTTCTGAGTTGGCCCCAGTGTGGGAGGTTTATGTGTGACCGGAAAGGATGACTAACTGCCTGATATCAAAATGGCCATCTGTAGTAGAAAACTCAAGGATTTAAGCAAAGGAATCTGGAAATAGACTACTAGAGAGATGAGTGGTATGGTTTATTCTGATACCTGCTTACCTTTGCTTGGCAGTAACATCATGGACAAGGTAATTAAGGATAGAAGCAAGTTTTCTTTCTACGGCCATGCACTTGTCCTTGGGAACCCATGATGTTGCCTTCCTTTTTTAAGTCCAAGGCTCTAGAGGTGGCATGTCTTTCATCATACTAGGTGTATCTCAACTTACTGATGTGAATTGCATCACTTTAATAATGAGAATTGAGAAGAGGCACTGAATATTGTCGTAGATCATCCCCAGACCTAACCCTGGGGCAAATTTCCAGCATTCTCAGCGGGAGGTATTGCATCTTTTACAGTCTTCCAAGGTTGGTACCAATGGAGCCACCTCCCTCAACAATGAAATCCCTTGAGAAAAGCCTTGAGAAAAAGGGCAGTGCAGTGGGCATCCTGGAGAAGAGATGGCATAGCTTCGGAGAATCATGTTAACAGTGGGAGTGTTTCATGAGGCAGCATGCCACTCATCTTGATCACCAATGAAAACAATTCTCCAGAAGGGAATGCAGAGTCTCTAGGGGGCGTGGAATTGAGTACCACCGTAATGGTCACCTTGCTTCTTAGGCCTAGAGGGGGACCAGCTCTATTCTGGGGAGATCTAGGACCTGTAATTGGAAAAGGCAATATTATTTCAAGACAATGGGCACTGTCATTTTCAGGGACAAAGTTATTATTTAAGAACAGCTAAAAAACTAGCTATAACTATCTTAGTATCAGAGGTTGAATGTGTCCTTCGAAAATGTTATATCAAAGCTCTAACCCCAGCTATCCGGGATAGGACTTTTATTTTATTTTATTTTATTTTATTTTTTGAACAAATGTTTTTTCAGTGTGATCATTAGGGTAGGACTTGATCTAGTATAATTGGTGTACTGATAAAAGGAGAAATTTGAATACAAGTATGAGAAGTCTCCATGAGCTGAAAGTAGAGATGGAAAGAATGCATCTAGCCTGACAAGGATTGCCAGAGCTGTTCCCCAAACCACTGGAAGCTTGAAGTGAAACCTGGAATAGATCCTCTCTGGTTTTTTAAGCAACTCAGGTGGCACCATTACCTCAGACCACAGCCTCCAGAGCAGAGACACAATGTAGTCCTTTGCATTAATTTATTGCAGAAGTCCCAGACATTAATACAGGAGGCAAAATAACCCAGAGAAATAATTCAGCACTGAATGAAATGTTCCTGGTGAGGTTTTTGTGGTGTGGAATTGTGCACT
This sequence comes from Rhabdomys pumilio, assembly GCA_030674055.1. Classification (NCBI taxonomy): domain Eukaryota; kingdom Metazoa; phylum Chordata; class Mammalia; order Rodentia; family Muridae; genus Rhabdomys; species Rhabdomys pumilio. The sequence continues at coordinate 103,730,440 of JANHMN010000004.1, read as the reverse complement.
TGAGAGGAGGACCGTATCTGAAGCCATCTCCAAGGTCACAATCATGACGATTGCTTGTCCTCACACAGGACACTGAAAAGGAGCTGGTGAGTGCAGGCAACTTCGGTCGTGTGCCCCCCATAGTTTCCCTCTTTCCTCACCATGCAGCTTGTCTCTTTCCAAGGGTTATACCTGCTGTGGCTGTATTTTCTTAGCTGGCTTCCTAGGTCAAAGCAATGGGGGAAAAGAAAGACATTATTGTAATTTTCAGTCTTTATATTATTGTTTGTAACCTTAGCCATCAGTTTTCCTGTGGTATGAAGATTTTCACCATCAGGCGAGCGCCACGATTGCCTCCTCTTCCCCCATCATCATTGTCATCATTATTTCTTTCCTTTGAGAGTTTCACTTCTGGTGAGCGGCAGATCATTCGGACGGATGATGAGTCCGATGCGGTTTGCTTTTAGTGGATCGGTTTTAAGGCAATCCGTTTTCATCATACTGAGAGGTCTGCCAGTCAGTTAACATGAAGAAAATATTAAGGGCAATGTTCTTTCATATAGGTAAGGCAAGAGATAACTCATGCATTATCTTTTTCCACTTAAACACTAAAGGAAAGCTGTGAATGAAGCTTTGCAGAAGAAGAAATAGGAAGAAAATTGATTTCAAAAACAAACAGATGCTGATGAAATGATCTCTGGGAGGCTGGGAATCTGGTCCACTTAACTCTCATCTTTTTCACCTTCTAGTGAAGTGCCGCCCACTTTTTTTCCCATTTCATTTCAGCCTGTCTTCAATCCACCATCTGTCTGCTTCATCTGAGAGAGCTCACAGACAGAGTAGAAAATAGGGTAAGATAAAGGAGGCCAAATTGTGCTAGAGGGATTTAGCGAAGGTCAGCTGTCCCCTGCCCTTTTGCTTTCTCTGCTGCTTCAGATCTGGTTTATACATGTAATCAGTGCCCGTGCAGCCAAAGAACCACAATCACCACAGTTCTGAGGACACAGACTTCAGTTAGAATCTCCTCCTAACATGACTGACATTTCTCACTGCTGGAGAAAGGAAGAAGTTCTGTGTACACAAAGGTGAGAACATGATGGGCTTGTAAAAGCAGCTTGGATGCAGGTGAGGGAGCAGAGCTCACTGACATAGCATGCTATAGCATCCTATAAACGTGGCTGTTCTGCAGTGATAGGCATCGGTGGAGCTTCTTATTCCTACACAACAATCCTGGGACTTTCTTCATTTCACCTGTTCCTATAGTTATTCATTCACTGTCTCTGTACACAGTCACTCGTGAGTTCATGTCATCTCATCATGGCAAATTAGCCCATCCTAATCTGGAGACTTGTTTTTGTGTGTTCCCAGCATGGAAGGACTCGCCCCGTTTGTTCTTTATCCACAATGGATCTCACTAGTCACATCCGTCCTCTCCAGAACATCATTTGTCTGTGGATCCAGCCATAAATAAATAAAGACTCTCTTCTTAAATGTCTGATGCCTGGAGTTATGCTTCTTAGAGTTACATTTACATTTCCAATCAGAACATCACATTGAATATTCATCGTGAGCTTTTCATCAGCTATCAATACAGTCTTTTGATGCACTGTTGGGGACCAGCCCCTGGTTTCTTCTACCCAGCAGTAATTGGGACTTTCATGTTCTCCTTAAATTGCTACACTCACTTTTACAAATTGTATTATTTTTCTTTTACATGTAACCTTTAATTTATGCTGGCCTGATTGCCTTCTCACAAACACCTTTTAAAGGTATTACCTATTTACTGGGTTTTCTTATTATTATACTTAGCACATTCGATTAATGCTTTATTATTATTTTTTAAAGTCTCTCTCTCTCTCTCTCTCTCTCTCTCTCTCTCTCTCTCTCTCTCTTTAAGATACATTGGCCCTGGAGATGAGGGAGCTTCCCAATTTCCATGATTTATTTGAAATGTCCTGAGTAGAGGAATCTGTAATGATACTGAAATGCACATTGAAGTAAAGATAGAGGGAGACACTTAGCAAACAACAGCAACAATTACTGAAACAAAGAGGGAGCCAGGGAATGGCATCCCTGCTGGCTGGGGAATTAATTGAACAGGGAAAGCCACAGAAGGACAGGTGAGCACCTCCCACTCCCCAGCTGCCATCAGGTCCACAGCACGGCTTTGCTTTCTGACTTTAAAGTGAGGCTTGGAAAGTCAGAGAGAAAAGTAGAAAAGGGGAAGGGAAAAGGGAGGGAGGAAACATGGGAGGGCATGGGGGAAAAGCCATCTATTAACTCACTTGTTGTTGTTCATTCCTAAGCAAAGTGCCCGTGTAACACTTAGGTATCTTTTGAAATTTGCACATGCACTTCCTACCTGCTGTGCTCAATTTCAGAACCAGAGCTGTCATTAAGGAAAAATAGCAACCTTTGTTCTCTCCCCAAGGCACAACATGCTGTACCAGTTTGTTTTTTTCCAAGAAGAAAATAAAAATCTCCTCTCTCTCTGTCTCTCTCTGTCTCTGTCTCTGTCTCTGTCTCTCTCTCTCTCTCTCTCTCTCTCTCTCTCTCTCTCTCTCTCCTCTTCTCTCTCTCTCCCTTAAAAACTAGTGACCCAGACTCAAGCCTTCTAAGAAGTCCTTTTCTTTCTTTTGTGCAGCAGTGATGGTCACACTATTACTGTGGTTCACGAAGCAAGATTTTCTTTCCTGTATTTTCAAGTTCTCCATGATGGCATCAGGTCATTTTTTGTAATGGATGGTTTTCATTCCTGATGTGATAGAGGCACCTTTGAAACTGGATAAAGCAGGTATTTACTTCAGAGATAGGGAGTCAGTATGGGCAACTCTGGGGCCTTAGTTCAGGTACAGACCCAAGTCTGCAAAGAATAGCCAAGTCTCTAGGCTTTTAAAAACTTGATAGGGATGCAGAATGATACATTTCACACTGTTTGACTTAGACTAAATGTTTTATACATTCAAAATTTATATCATTAAATATATAAGACAGGCCAGAGTAATGACCAAAAATGTACAAAAAGATATAGAAACTCTACTGAGTTTATTGAGATATAATATTTCAGTTACAGAATATAAAACTTTGTTCTTTTTGTGGCTGCTCCTCAGTATGAGAGTTGACTCTACCCCCAGAGGTTACTCTTGGATACCCTAGGTTTATACAAAATGATACTAGATAGCTAGGCAGAGGTTAATACAGCCTTGGAGTCAATTGAGGATAGACTCTTTCTTCATGGACAGCTTTTGACTGAACTTCCTATATCTTTGTTAGCCCTAGAAAGGTAACCATCAGAACTGCCTTATTTAGGCATTCCAGTCAAAAGAATGTAATACTTCTGACCATGAATAGAGAGGCACTTTTCTGGTCTGCTTCAAAGATTAGAACATTATATGCTATTCTCTCCTCCCTTAACAGTCAGTCTACCTGGGCCTGTCAATCACCTGGCCAGAAGACCATCCCATATATAAGCTGATTCAAGTGAAGACATACTACAGAGATGGTAGGAATAATTATCCCTTTAGTGAGATAATGTACTTAACCTTTCCAGAAACCCCTTCTTCAGTGTAGTCACTTACAAACCTTTCTACATGGAAGCAGAGTTAAACTTGTCTGCGTTTTGAGTTCTAATAACAACAGTAGCAGCAGCAGAAGCAGCAGCAGCAGCAGAAGCAGCAACAACAACAAGCAACTTACCTTTCCTTTGTCTTTTGCTCTATCTTTTTTCTCTTTCAGGCAGTGTCCAAATGCCTGAGCATGCTTTCCACAATGCCCTGGGCTTTCTCACTCTTTCTCTGAAACTCCTGTCCCCTCTGGATGACAATGCTTGCAGACCTCCATTGCTGAACATGGCAGCTTTCTCTGACCCTAACTCAGAAGGGCATGGCTTCTTTTCTTCTTTTTCTCCATCTTTCTCCTTGTGAAAGTTACTGAGATTACAGCTTGCCTGTCCTGCTGTTTTTTTTTTTCTCCCAAACTCCAATAAAATTATCTTTGACCTTCGTAATTTAGTCCATTTTAAATTTTTTATTAGTGAGACTAACACAAAAGGGAGCCATGATTTCTCAGGTAACAGTGACACACTGATTCTTCTGTGTCTCTAAATCCCAAGTTGAAAGGTTTAAGAGGATTATAGAAGTGGAAACTTTAGGGTTCTTTGGAAAGTCAGTTGTGTTGGGTGGTGTTTTGCTGGGGCTAACACATGAAGGAACATTTTGTTTCACTGAAGTAGACACAGGTCAAAGGATGTTCTGCTAAAGCAAGCACATGAAAGGACACATGGGAAGGTTTCTTCACTGATGACATGCATGTATTGATCTGCCTTACATTGTGTAGTCGAGCTCCATAGAGAGAAATGTGCCAAAAAACTTCTGGTAGTGTGCAAGGCTTCTTGCCACTTCTGCAGACTCAGGCTGATTGACAGAGAGATGTCAGCTGAGACTGACTCACATGCTGAGGCAAGATCCATGGAGAACATGTGATGTTTCAAAGGCGTATACAAAGGACTCCAGAGACAGTGATGGAAGCTGAGCTTGGCTTGCTTGCATGGCTAAACGCTTGTTGGTCTTTTGTCTTCAATGATCTTCATTTCGCTGAGAGAGGCACAGTGGAGAACTGCTCCTGACAGTCCCTGCTGGTCTGAATCCCTCCTGCCTGGCTGTTCCTGCTAGGCTGTGCCACCTGCTGCTATCCTACTGCTGAACTGGGGAGGGGACTGGACTGCTGGTATATCCGTCAAGTGTTTGCAAGTGGATTGAGCTGTTGAGATTTCCTGACAACACTGATGGGAGTCGCTCTAAGAACCCTTTCTAAACAGGTCTACTCTTCCCCTGCCCCATATCCTTTCTTTCCCACTACCTCTGGTAGGTGGTGGGCTAAAAGGGAGGTTAAAGCATTTAAGAACCATCACTAAAAACAGAATTTTAAAAAAATTAAGGCAACAGACTATCCTGATGTCACAAAGGATTTCGCCACCTAATCTGCTAGCACAGTTGCACAAGGCTCATCTCTCCATTTCCTGGGGCCGTGTTAGCTTTTGTTCCATGTCTTAAGCTTTGGCCACTTCTTAAGGGCCTTTTATTTGTATTGACCAAGCATGCTCACCAGAGTCCCATCCCCTCTCCACCCACTACTTATTTTGTCACTTTATTTTGTAGCCTGATTTTCTATACATACTTTCTGTCTAGATTGTTTCACTTCCCGTGGTATGCTGTATCTTTTACCAGTGGAAGGTTTCTTCATTATTGTGAGTTTTATTCGTTGCATACTAAAGTTACTGTCTTTCATAGTTACTTCGTGAAATAACTTTCTAAAAGACATGTTTTTCTTCTGACTTGCAGCAGGCTTCAGGCTATTCCTTCTTTCAGCATGAGATTCCTAAAGAAAATCCAATATATTGGGGGTTACATTGCATCAATAGTCTGATGGCGAGAGGGAAGGACACACTCCATAACATGGAGAGTACACAAAGCAAAACAAAACAAAACAAACAAACAAACAAAAAAACCTAACAAAAATAAGCAATACAAACAAATAAACTAAAATTTAAAAGATCATTCCCTAAAATGCAGCTTGCCTAGAATTGATTTTCTTTGTCCATAATGGTATTTCTGTGCATCAGGTGAACCTTTCCTCTGTAAAACTGTCCTGTTCTAGGTGTCTTTTAGTCTTGAGCCATTTCTTAGATATTTTATGTTTCATGTATAGGCCCCTTTTCCCTTTGCTGTGTTCATATCATTTGTTCTTTGTCTTCAGGGACATTGCCTTACCAGGAAGACAAGGTAGCTACATTATAAATTTGTAGACAACAAATAAAAAGTATGGTTACTGAGGAAGATGGGTATTACTTGGGGTGGGGCTTTACTGCTAGTGTAGTCTAAGTCATAACTGAGGGCACTGTTATGCATACAAGGAGGTAGAAGTTGTGTTAAGATTTTTTGTGGCCAGTGAAGACATTGTAATTTATTACTGTCATATGGCTCTCTAATAATAAGAAAATGAATACATTATGCATTCATATTCTATATGTACTTTTCCCCCCTGCTTTCTCAGACTCTGATGATACACAAGTAAGGTGCCTAGTCTTCATGATGGGTAGATCCTTCCACCTTATGAATGTTCTATCTTATCCTTACTAATTCTCTTTATTCTGAAGCTGCATTCATCTGATATTGACATAGCCACTCCTGCCTTTTCAGTCCTATGGTTTGCATGAAAACACTCTTCTGTATCTTATTGATTTGCTCTTGTTTCTCAGCTGTCAGATCTCTTGAATAAAAGTGATTGCTTTTCCAAAGTGCCATTTTCTCTTCTTGCCTATAGTTTTGGATGAGTGATTTTAAAGTTTCATTTTTTATCATGGGTTATTGTTGCATATTTTTAAATTTTATTATTCATGTTCTACTGGATAAAAATTTAAAATATTCAAGGCAAAAAGTAACTCTATTGCTTTAAGTCTCCTCCTCCTCCAGTGATGACCAGGCATCTGACTTTTCTTTTACAGTGCCTCAGTCAGCAGCATGGTTTTGCTGCTAAGTGCTCATTGGAAATGGAAACTTTTCTGTTAAAACTATATGCTTCTTGAAATTGCCTCAGAAATCCATATCTGAAAACAAGGATATTGCTTGAAGAGTCAGAAAAACTCCTTTTGAATGAGGCTTCTGTCTGTAGTACTACCTGGAAAAGGTTCTTCAAACAAGGATGGAAAAGAAAGAAGGTGGGGCTGTGGAGGTGGCTCACATGGAAGAGCACAGGCTGAGAAGGCGTGAGGCCTAAGTTCAGTTGCCTGTTGCCATATAAAAGGCCAAACACATCTGCAACTCTAGTCAGAGAAAGGCAAATCCTCAGAACCCATGAGCCAGCTAGCCTTGCCAAAGTGACTTGTAAATTCAGTGGGAGGAGACTCTGCCTCAAAGAATAAGATGCAGAGGGATCAAGGGAGACATCCAATGTTGATGTCTGGCCTCCATGCACACACATGTTTGTGCTCCTGCACTCACATGTTTATACTACATGTAGATGAATAAATACATTGACATATACCACACATACACACAAAGGAGGTAGGGGCTGGAGGGGTGGTTTAGTCAGTGATTTTTGTGCCTTGCAAAAATGAGAAACTGATGTGCAGAAACCATATTTTTTATTTTAAAGCTGGTTGTCGTGGTATATACTTATAATCATATATATATATATATTCCTATCATTCTGGAGCTTTCTGGCTTTCCAGCCTAGCTTACTTGGAAAGTTCCAGGATGATGAGAAACCCTGTCTCAAAAAGTAAATGTGACAGCTTCTGAGAAATGCCATTTTAATTTGTCTCCATGCCATCACAGGCACAAACACACAAGAAATATAACATACCTGGGAATAAGAAATGAGAAGTTCTTTATTACTACAATGTACTGTAGTGTGATGACATATCACAGATGATAAACTATGAAAAGTCCAGTTTTCTAATTTTACAATTTCACTTAGCTCAAAAGTTATGGGATTCAGATATCTATCTATCTATCTATCTATCTATCTATCTATCTATCTATCTAT
>JANHMN010000004.1:103624656-103716867 GCA_030674055.1 Rhabdomys pumilio | reverse complement strand
CCCCCGACACATATACAGCAGAGGACTGCCTACTCTGGCCTCAGTGAGAGAAGATGCACCTAACCCTGGAGAGACTTGAGGCCCCAGGGAGTGGGGAGGTCTGGTGGGGTGGGATTGGGGGGTGGTGGAGACATCCTCTTGGACATGGGGGTGGGGTGGGGAGCAGGTATAAGATGGGGAGTGGTCAGGGAGCAGACTGGAAGGGGGATGAAGTCTGAACTGTAAAAAAGGATTAAAGAATAGAAAAATAAATCACAAAAAAAAGAAAGTCAACTAAATGAATAACTCTGGATATCAGTTATGATTCTTCTTCTTTTTTCCTACACATCTTATCCAATCTATCTGTAAATATGGTTGACTTGTCTTTTAAAATATACAACTCCCCACTCTCTCTCTGCCTATACACTAGTGTAAGTAGCACCCATTCTTTTGTACCTGATGGCTATACTCTAGCCTAGGCCCCTGGTGGTGTGGCCCTTTCCTTTTCCATTGGTTTCATCTGCTGCTACTTGCTTCCTCATTTCCACCGTACAAATGATCCGCTTATCCACAGTCAGGTCACTCCTGTCCCCAGGCGTTAGAATTTATCAGTTATGCCTGATGAGCTGTGCACTTTCCCGGATAGGCAGTTACTGTCCATCAGTACTCTTTTACCTGTCCTTAGTTTTCTTCCTAGTAGTTGAGGAAGTAACAAATCATGTTTATCTGTCTCTGACTATTTTCTCTCTCCCTTATGCTTATACCTGTTCACCTCTGGTACTCAGACCTGTGTCTTACACACAAGTGGTTTGTATGTGTGCATGAAATGAACACACCTGTCTTCTGTCCAGTGTGTGAGTTTTCACAGTCTGGCTGAGCCCAGGGGGAAAGAGAGGAGTTAGACTTTAATTTCTCATGGTTGCCTCTGGCCTCTCCTTTGCAGAGTCAATCCTTGCCTGTTCTATGACTGTTTCTGTTCCCTCAGAAATTATAATTAAAAACCACTAACAGCAAATATTTGTGGGGTTAGCTGATTTTAATGATGATTTTCTGGAGTAAGTGTAGAAGAAAAAAATAACTTTAGGGCAAGCAGCAGTTTTGTCATTTTTGATACTGGATCTCTTTGCCTCTAGGGAACCTCGTGTTTTCTGTTCTCTCTTTTCTCTCTTTCCCTTGTATGCTTGTCTGTCACATTTTCTTTTCATTTTGGAGAAGTTAGAAAAGTTTCTTCCCTTCAGACGACAGTAGTGCACACCTTTAACCCCAACACTGGGAAGACATAGGCAGGCCGATTTCTCTGAGGTCAGGGCCAGTCTGGTCTACAAAGTGAGTTCTAGAACAGCCAAGCTTATATAGAGAGACCCTGTCTTAAAAAAAAATTCTCTTCACTCAGCGAGAACATTCCCTTTTCTTTAAAGTCGTGGTCCCAGGCACAACCTGGCTCTGGGATAAGGAGGGGAATGCCTGCAGTCACAGACAACCCTGAGACACCATTTTCTTCTGAGAATCCTGGTGCAGTTGCTAATATTGTCCACACGCCATTACCTCTATTATTCTGTATTCATTATTAGAGGAGAAAATTAAGGCCAAGGAAATTATTCCGTCAAGTACCCAGGCACAAAAGAAAGTCTGAAAGGCTTCAGAGCTGTCTCTCATGAAAATTAACACTCACAGCACAAGGAAATGTCTACTTTTCTTTCCACCAAATTTAATATTTTTCATTTACTTTATTATTTAGTATATGTGCATATGTGTGTATGTGATATGAATATATTCAGGTACCCACAAAGGCCAGAAAAGGTTTCAGGTCCCCTATAGTTGTTGTGAGCTACCTAATGTGTGTGCTGAGAACTAGATTCAGGTTGTCTGGAAGAGCTGTGAGCTTTCAGCCACTGAGCACTTAGCATTCTCTTTCCCACATTCTGACTCTTTTAGGGAAATTGTTATCTTTTTTAAAAGTAGATTATTATTATTATTATTATTATTATTATTATTATTATTATTGTCAAAAAAGCCCCAAATCTCTTCTGAGACTCAAAGCAGTCTTTTAACTGTGACACTACTTATAAAAAAGAAATCACATGTGGTATGCATGTTGGGCTCCAGCTGTGGTTTCTGTATCCTCAGTTTCACACTGGGCTAGAAGGATGAAGCAGAGTCTGGAACCAATGGGATCTGCAGGATCCTGGTCCGGTTGCTCTGAGAGGATCTTAGCTTGTGGATTTTTAAGAGTAAACTTTATTTGGGGGTCAAACAGGGCTATATATGAACCTTGGAGAGTGGGAAGGGGTTCTTTTAGGATGAAGTTCCATTGGCTGGAGTTTAAAGTACTACGAATGCCTTATATGTATAGAGAGGCATTCCAGGAATCCTAGGTAGTTGCTGAATAAGTTCTTAGGGGGTTATGGGTTGAACTCGTGGGTTTGCCAAGAACTATGTGACATTCCTCAGGTAGAAGATTACGGGTAAGGCTCCCCCGATCAAGCAGAGAAGAGGAAGCCCCACTAAGAAAGGGAAGTCTTCTAGTTTGCACCAAGCTCGGAGGAGCTATCTGGACATGCATGACAGACGACAACCTTAGTAGTGAGGTGCATCACATACTTCTCTCATACAATGACAGAAAATATACATTACCACCTCAAAGGGGAGTAAGGAGGCATAGTGAGAAAATACTGGATCAAAGCAAGACCAAAACGCAGCAGGACAAACAACAAATCCTATAGTTCTCTATCCAGGGCATCTGGGCTTTAGTTTCAAAGAACTTAGAAGGCTCCCATCTCTAGCTTTGTTATCTCTTGGGCTAGCCTCACTCCATGTGTGCAGCTTTCTTTAGCAGATGACTTTTATGGCTCTGGAATCTCCAACATATTGGAGTTTCTACCACAGCCCAGGCTTAACCTTCATAGCTTCATTCAATGGCATCTCATAGTCTCTTCATAGTGTGACTCCAGTCATGTCACACATTGCCTATCCTTAAAGAATCTCTGGAACCATGGAGGAAGAATCCACAAAACCCCTCACTTGGGGATCTTTTATGTCTCCAAGTCCAGGACCACATGAACTGCCACATTCAGCTGCTGACTTAGGTTGAATTCTTGCCTGTTTGGATTATATTTGCAGGAGCTTTTGTTTTCTAGGAGCAGGAAACCCTTGAGACTCTCTTTCACAAATACGAGGCTTAGTGGGTAGCCTCTTGTCCTGAGAGCAGAAAGCTTTCCTTTAATGGGTCTAATTTCCTTAATAACCACAGTCTCCCATTTAGCGTGGGCTTTGGATGAAGCACTAAGCTTCTTGTGGTCTTTTCCTTTCCAAACTGTATATTGTTTGTTTGTTAGCTTACTTGTCGCCTTTCACCTGGAGACATATATATAAGAGCAATCGCTAATAACTATGACACAGACTTAATGTTATGCTGGCTTAAAATGTCCCCCCAAAACAGAACTAGTTCATTACTTTTAAATTTAGCTCCAGGCAAGTTCTTAGAACATGAGTAGAAAGCAGCTAAAATCTTTACCAAAAGATCAAAAGAATGACCTCTGGTACAGTTGCTAATAGACTCCTTGCTTCTGCCTGAAGCCTCACAATACATATTTTTGTTGTTTGTCTTTCTTGAAACTCTACTGTCTTCTAGACTCCTACTAGAACATCTCTGCTTACAGCAAAGCAGCAAACACCTGCTTTATAGAATTTAGGTAAGGCCCTGCCAATAACTGAGGCTCAGTTATGTTTCCCCTACCACTCAAGATACAGAGACTGATCATATGCCAGACAGTGCAAAAGATTGCTGAATACCTTGGAACATATAGAAAAACATCATCACCACCACCACCAACACCACCACCACCATCATCATCATCAACAACAAACACCTCAAGATTAAACACAGCAGTTATGTAACATAAAGAGAATTTAATTAGAACAATCTTTCTTTCTATATGTCTCGCAATCGATGGAGTCTTACATTTGAAGAAACCATTATTACTAATGTTATCAGTCAGTAAAAGTAATAAACATTCTTCATATAATATCTTACTCGATTCTCTAACAAACCTGTCAGATATGTATGGAACTTGTTTACTTTTGTCTTGTCATCTTCTAATACTTTCCATGACTATAATGCCCACATGGGAACTGAGAAATAATGACAGTATATATAAGATACATAATAGGAGTGGGGACCTGACTCAATCAGTAAAGGGATTGCTGCATAGTCATGAGGTCCTGAGTTTGGATTCCCAGAATACTGTGGGTACTGCAGATGCATGCAGCTGTAACCCTGAATCAAGAGGTGTGAATACAAGCAGATTACTGGAGCTAGCTGGGCAGTCAGTCTTGTCAATTAGGTAAAGAGTGACTAAGGAAGATATCAGAAGTAAGACTTTAGCCTTTACATGCATACACACACACACACACACACACACACACACACACGCATTCACAAACACTCCACATGCATATTTATACTATAATATGTTATCCATGATTATGTAATAAAAAACCATATGTAAATTATAATGATATCCATCATCTATGTTGCGATTGAAAAACTGAAGCTCAGAGACTTTCAGTGAGTTAAACAAGATCACGATCTGTAAGTAACAGAATTCAATATTGAGATCTTATCTCAGAAAAATATGAGGACTCCATTCTATCTATAAAACTCCCAATGTGCCAGAATTAATGAGGATCTCTTTATACCCTATGAAAAAAAGAGTACATAGGCTTTCATCAGACTAATTCTGTATCCCTCTGGTCCAGTGTGGAAAGCAGTCATTTAGTTAAATGTTTTGAGTTGTAAGAAAGCACCTAATGGGCTCCAGGAGGAAAGCAGATGCAAGCCAGGAATCAGATAAAGGGGTTTAATGACTTAGGGAGATCTTACACTCAGGTTCCTTCCACATCTTAACCATGCAGTTCTTAGCATAAGCTTCATTCTTAAATGGCACTGGACCAGTTTTAGCTACAATATGCCGAGTCCAAAGGGGAGCTGAGAGGAAATCCTTCCAAAAGTCCTGTTGCAAAGACTTCCATTTATCTTGCTAGCACCAGGGTGAACACTCATTCCTGAGTAGTTAATGAAGAAAAATTGCATTACCATTCTAGGTGTATGCAACCTTTCACATCACAACCTGATTTTGGTTGGCACTTACAAAATTTGTATCTTAGAACCATTTTCAAAGGGGTTTCTCACACACACACACACACACACAGTCTCATAGTATTGTAAGTATGTTTACTTATATTTTTCAAATCCTACTTTAATAAATGCACTTAAATGCTTTAACCTCCCTTCCAGCCCACCACCCACCAGAGGTAGTGGAAAAGGAAAGGTTCATAGGGCAAAAGAGGATGTGAATCTGTTTAGAAATAGTTCTTTGGGGTGATCTTAATATCTCTTGTCAGGATAGCAGCAGTTCAGTTCACATGACTCAGCAGTGGTAGCTTGAGACACTGGCAAGCACCATTCACAAATCAGCAATGGTAGTTTGATCCAGAAGAAACTGCGAGGCTCTGCCAATCAGCCTGAGTATGAAGAAATGGCAAGAAGCCACCAGAACACCACCGGAAGTTCTTTGGTGAGTTTCTTTCTATGAAGTCAAGACAAACAATGATCAACAAAGAAGGCAAGGCAAACCAATGTCACAGCATCATCAATGAAGACCAGCAAAGAGTGGCAAGGTAAACCAATGCCACACAGCATCCTCCACTGTCTGTTGGGTTAAAGCTATACACTTTCTGAACATCACATGTTCTCTCAAGTGTCCACTCTAGCAAAACATCACATGCCCCTTTTCCAGGCAACTTCCAGAAAAACACCACATGTCTGTTCTGAGCAAAACATCCTCCCAGGTGACTGCTTCAGCAAAAACATCCTCTCACAAGACAGTTTCCAGAAAAACATCACATGACACGACTGAGTATCCAATAAATCAGAAATTTCCACTTCATATACAATTCTGTATTGGGCTGCATTCATAGTAGGTCACAGATTAGACATGCTTGCAAATGAAGTGGTATTTATAATCAAGGTTTGGGTCATCTCCTGAGTCACGAGCAATCTCTGTAACCCAAGAAAATAAAGTATTCAGAGATGCCATCTTCATTAAAAAGACTTACCTCAAGGTGTGCCATTGGAAATATACTTATTTGTTAATTGGCATCTATATAATTGTTCACTATGATATTTTCTTTGAATCTCTGTACCAGATACATCTTGTATCAATCTTGTAACTAAACAGAACTTCTGAAGTTGCACTGTGACTCCATCTCCAAGTAACTCTGCAACATTGCTGCTATTAGTGTGAAATGCTCAAAACTCCAGTCCCTGAAACAGTAGAAGAAAACAAAAATCAGTTGTATTGAACAAGGGGTAAAACCAAGAAGCCCTTGGCTGGTTGATAGCTGGGTGACAGGATTGTATATGGCAGCTGCACGATTTGATCCGATGTGAGATCATGAGCAGGTTACAGGAAAGACCTTGTGTTCTTTCAGAAGCCATTTAGCAAGAAACAGAGAGAAATGGAGTCGGACTATGACAAGATAATAGATTTCTCTGTCAGGAAAAGAAAGCATACACAGTCATTATTTCAAGGAACAAAGAATGAAAAGAAGACCTTTGTTCTGGAAAGCATTTGTAAAAATTGCGTTAATCCTTAAGGAAAAGCCATGTGCGAGACTATCTGAAATATGGTCTCTGACTCCAACACTAAAGTAACTCTGCTATGCTATAATGTTAATGGTCTGCTACTCCCACTGTTCTAACTGCTAGAAACTGGGTAGTTGGAAACCAGCAAAGTTGTATTTTAGAGAAACTAAAACACTTAACAAGAAGAGTACTTATGAAGCACTGTAAGCATGAACCTTACAGAGACATCTTTGTGTTGGAAAAAAAATGACCTTGAAGAACAGCCCAGTAGAAAGAGGGTAAGGAAGGTAGCAGACAGTGCACAGGAGACAACGTGCAGACATCTGCAACTTTATTCAACCCTGGCAATGCACATATGCACAACAAAAGAAGCAACCTTTACTTCCCAGAACCACTGCTGTAAGAGGAAGGCAGCAGCCCCTGGAACAATGGCTGAAGTGTGACTGGTCAGTTTTGTGTGACAGGTTGTTAATTTGCCACCTGAGAACTCCTCACAGTCTCTGCATCTTGTTCCCTTAGTGGCAGTGGTGAGTCTATGTCGTCTATGTCCGCTCAGGGTGGTTCACTTGAGAGAGGTGATTTACTGTGAAGTCACACCTGGAGGTCAAGGCTTCTGCTTCTGAGTTTGCTGCTTTTCCCATTGAATGGTGACAGGATAAAGAAATTAGTTTATAGTACAAGCAGATACTATGAAAGCAGTTGATTTGATCCCTGCAAGAAGGAGAATTCCTTCTTCTTAAAAAGTACATATATTTAAGGGGGGATTGAAGGAGCAAATCTTAGGACAGAAAACAGGTAAAATTGGAGAACAGTCCAATAGAAAGAGGGTAAGAAAGGTAGCAGAGAGTTTATAGGAGACAATGTTTAGACACCTGCAACTATATTCAACTATTCTTCAAGAGAAAAGTTAAAGGTGAGGTCTGATGCTATTTCGCGTCGCCCCTCATGTGAGTCTCACTATCACTGTACACATAGTATTTAACTTTATGAAGATAACTATTACAACATACACTAATTATTATACAAGGGCTAGATGGTGTCAGATATCTTTGTGTGATTCTAAAATTTCATTTCTGCTATTTGGTAAAAATAGCTGTTATACTCACCAGAACAGACCAACATATGTTGTGCCTTAATATCCAAATGCACATGATTCAGGACGATTGCTACCAGGTTCCCTCTGATCATTTTTCTTTGATTTGATAACCTTTCTTGATGCAATTTTTTAAGAAATGTTTTCCCCTTTAGGTGCTGCCTTTCTAAATATCCATGTTCTAATCGCTGCCAGAGCTCACTGATTGTGCGTGACAGAAGGGACCTTAAAGAAGATTATGCATAGCTCTGATCTAGCCCAGGGCACACAAATCAAAGTTCCCTCTGTAGACAAGACACAGTGAAATTGAAAGTAACTACACTTTATATGGAAATTAACTGCTTCTAGAATGCACAATAGCTAAGCATTTATCAAACCAAAGACAATGAACATATGAAATATATTTCTACATAAAGGCTGCTCCCCTCACTCTTTCTTCATATGTGTGTGTATACTTATATGTATGCTTGTATACATGTACATATATACATATATATTTCTCAGTGTTTTCTATTGCTTAAAAAATTTAAGCTTATTTTTTAAATCATTATCTTGTGTATAGTTGGTATAGTTAAAAGGATTCAGAAAATTTCCTTTTAAAATATTTCACTGAAGCATTTAAAATAATTAGGGCCCGAAGCATTGATTTAAAAAACACATTGTATCCCAAATGCCTTTTGCCAAAACAATCCTTTTTGAGATATGACTTCTGTAGCCCAAGTTGGACTCCTTCTCACAACGATCTTTCTACCTAAGTCTCTCGAGTGCTGGGTTTACAAGCGTGAGCCGCCATGCCCAGTTCTTTTTGATGCTGTGGCTGTCTTCTCTCTTTACTCAGGCTTGAAAGACTATTCCCATTTACTGTGCAATCATATATGGCCATAGCTTTGCTCATTTTCACAGGGCTTCAACATTTCTCTTTATGAGCTGGATCCCTTGATCTATGCCTCATTTTTAATTCCTTCCTTTGATGGGTTCCCAAGATTGTGGCTATATTTATGGACATCTTTATTTTAGTTGAGAGCAACAACAGAGAAAGATTCCAAACACCCAAGGGACCAGCAACTACAACATACTCGGACTTCAGGGAGAGGAGGCAGAGGATATGTTTGAAGTGCAAACCCAGCAAGTGTGCAGACCTCCATCAGAATACCTCATCAGAAATTTGACTTAAGCCCACCTCTGTTTAATTCACTAGATTTGATTTTTTTTTGCTTTTTCATTGCTTGAGAAAAAAAAGTCTTAACATTCATATCATTTTCCTCCTTGTCCCTGACCATGTACTTGAACATATTATCATTTGCTTTGTGTCTCATGCTCACCTTTTCCCCTTTCCATCTCCAGCTAAAGCATTGTGACCTTAACATGTGTAACCTGAGTCCTCTGATAGTATCAGTCTGAAAGAGATGCAGGACTGCTTTGTGTAGGTCTCCTTTTAAGCTCTGGATTAATTATGCTATAACTCTCTCTATTTATTTTTCCACTCAACACTGCTTTAAGCTTCCTGTCTTTTAGCTCACACTTATTTCTGGCTGCTGCAAGCCTCCTTCACATTTTACTTAATGAATTATCACAGTGAGAGGTATCTGGGCTGCCTTCAATGTCCTGTTTCTAAAACAACGCTCCAGTAACAGACTCACATTTATTGGCCAGTGGTTTTCACCCCCTGTTTCATGTGTGGAAAAATGGATCTGCTGGATATATACATTCATACTTTTCTATCAAGTTTTCAAAGTGGCTTGGATGTACATTCTGACTGTAATGACTAGGGGGTTTCATTTCTCCACAACTCTATCAATAATGGATACTTTGCCTATGTAGACTATCAATATAGATCATGGTTTTAAAGTCTCTTTGTGCAGATCACTTTAGATTAGGTATTTATATCTGGCCCAGGCTTGCATAGATAGTAATCTACCTGGAATATAATGTCACCTAGAATATAATGTTTCCCACTTGCTTTCAGTAGGGGCAATAAAAGGGGCAGTTTCCTTTCAATGGGGTTTGTTGATAATGTATGACCAACACTTTTAATTCTCTCTGTAAGTCTCCTTCACTCTTTTCTTCTTTGTGATTCATTGGCAGCTATTCTGTTTTATGACTTTCAATTGCTTTACTAAAGTGATGATATAAATCTATTGTGCTGGGCGATGTTGGAAGGTTCGACTCATTGACTAAAAGCTCCACGTTAGCCCACATCAGACACCGTAATATCTTGACCTTCAGGTCCCCAACCTTTCTCTCTGCACAGGAACCTTGTGATTTCCCCATCAGGCAAAGGTGTTTTAAATCTGTGTTGTTTCTGAAACAGAGAATTCCTCTTGTAGCATCTAGCTTACTTTCCAGCTGCCTCCTCCTGAAATCTCCTATGTCATTAAAGTTTGACTTTATAGAAATCATTCCATGCGAGCAGCTGACATGACCCTCCAGGATGCTCTTGTCTCTCTTCTGTGAGACTCTCTACCATTTTCTGTATCTGCTCAGAGTTTTGTCACCTCCTACATGGATGTCTCTCATTTAATAAAATAAAACCACATCATTTGGTATTTTAGTCCCAGAGCCTACGACAGTATCTCAATCTAGTGATGCCTAACAAATGGTTTTCAAATGAGTGATTGAGTGAGCTCTTTATTTTCTAGAGTAACAAGTAAGGGTCTGGAGAGACTAATATGACTTTCCTGAATATCAGACTCTAGGCATTTGAGAAGTTAGAGACCCATGGACTTCTTGTTTTCTACCAGCTTTCTGCACATGGAAGAGTCTCCTCTGTTTATCCAAATCACTTTCTTTCTTCAGTGTGAAAAACGGAGACATTGAGAAAGTAATCTTTTTTTAATGCCAGGGAACATTGTGCCTTACATTGTTGTGTATGTGGGTTCTAAAGCTTTATTTTGCATTTCCCCACCCTAAATTTCTGAATGCATAGAATAGGACCATGGGCAGTTGATTATAAATTACATGAAGAGAGCCATTATGGGTCCTCAGGCTAGGAGCAGATGCTCCTAAATCAAAGATTATATGTATCTGTTTTCTAAAATCAACACAAATGACTGTCTTTTTATTTTATTCTTTTCCCTTCCATTTCTTGCCGTGAGAGACACAACAATCAAAGTCATTATTTCTATCAAGAACCTCTGCTGAAGCTTCTACAATACTGAACACGCTATTATGAAAGTCTGTCCTTCTCGGTTTCAACAGGCCTTGAAGTGTTTTGCAGAAATTCTCCACCTACTTCAGTTCTCTCCTTGACCTTGAGAGAGCACCACAGAGTTCCTACTACAGCTGAAAAGGAAAGAAACTGCTTCTTTACTTTTTCCATCCACTTCCTGAATAGTTTCATTGTAGTTGATGATCTTATGGCCATTAGCTCCAGGCAGTTTCCTTGACACGTTGGAACTAGGACAGACACATTTCAGAGGTGGGTGTACTAGGTTTCACCAGCCAAATCCAGGGACTGTTCTGTCATTTGCTGTTGGTGCCTTCTTGGTTTACACAGGTCTATGCGAGGACTGTAGTTCCCCAGACCCAAGAATGGAGCTTATGTATACTAGCAGGGATAATCATTATCTATGGAAATCGAAGACACTCGTACACACAGAGAAGCTGTGTACCTGAGTGTAAAAATCTAGAAATACAAGTGGAGACTTCTGACCTTTAGCTAGTATCCTGTCATCAGAAACACAATTTCCCACCAGCCACGAATGACACACAAGCTGGGAGCATTCATGTCTACAAACCATCAGAGAATCGTAATGTTTGTGCACATCAGAAGCAGACAAGGAACTGATTTATGATCTAATTTCTGTGTATCAGTTTAAAACAAAGCAATGCTTTTTCTAAGGATGTTTTGGAGCTTGGTGGGAAGAGCCAAAAGCTTAGAAAGCAGGAAATAGGGGCAGTAGTGGGACATCAGCCATTGTTTTGTTTCTAACTATTCTAGCTACTTTCATGTCCACTTGACACAAGCTAGAATCATTTTGAAGGAAGGACTCTTAATTGAGAAAATACCCTAACCAAACTGACCTGTAGGCAAGCCTATGGACATTTTTTTGATTGTTGATGCATGTGTGAGGATCCAGCCCACTGTAGGAGGAATGACCACCAGACAGGAGGTGCAGGTTGATGTAAGGAAGGCTGAACAAGCCATGGGTTTCAAGACAGTTGGCAACATCCTCTGTGGTCTCTGCATTAGCTCTTGACTCCAGATTCCTGCCCTGAGTTTCTACCCTGACTTCCTTCAGTGATAGACTGTGCTGAGAAACTGTGAGCTTGAAACAAACCCTTTTCTCTCTAGTTTGCTTCTGCTCATGATATTTTATCCCAGAAATAGAAATCTTAACTAAGAGTGAAATTGGTGTATTGTGACAGTCCTGACCATGTTTGGGGGAGGATAGTGTGTGGTCTTTATAATTTTGGCTGGAGAAGCCAAATCGTTGAATGTTCAGAGATTCATGAGTTGCCGTGGGAACTTTGAAGATAATACTGAGAAGAGTGTACAGAATGAAGGCCTATCTCCGGAAGTTCCAGGGAAAGTTCAAGAGTCCCTTAAGGGCAGTATTAGGGATGTTGATATTTTGAAGAGCCTGGAAGTAGTGGCACATACCTTTAATTCCAGCACTTGGGAGGCAGAGGCATGTTGTCTTCGGGTTTTATGCCTTGAGAAGACACTATGACTATGGTAACTCTTATAAAGGAAAACATTTTTTTTAACAGTAAATTAAATTGTTGCTGTTTTTTAATTGAATATTTTATTTACATTGCAGATGTTGTCCCCTTACCCCATCTCCTCCACTCCGCAGGCCTGCCCAGGAACCCCTTATTCCATCCCCCTCCTCCTGCTTCTATGAGGATATGCCCCAACCAACCCCCCACTCCCACCTCCTCACCCTCGAATTCCCCCACACTGGACATCCAGCCTTCATGGGACCAAGGATCTTCTCTCCCACCTATGCCCCGACAAGGCCATTTCCCCTACATATACAGCTGGAGCCTTGGGTCCCTTCCTATGTGCTCCCCGACTGGCTGGTGGTTTAGAGTCTGGGAGCTCTGGTTTGTTGGTATTGTTGCTCTCCTTATGGGGCCATAAACCCTTTCAGCTCCCTCAGTCTTCTCTCTAACTCCTCCATTAGGAACCCCATGATCAGTTCAATTGTTAGCTGTGAACATCTGCCTCTGAATGTGTCAGACTCTGGCAGACCTTTAAGGAGACAGCTATATCAGGCTCCTGTCAGCATGCATTTCCTGACATCCTCATCAGCGTCTACCTTTGGTGACTGCACATGGGATGGATACCCAGGTGGAATGGTTTCCAGACAGCTCCACCTTCAGTTTCGGTCCCACACTTTGTCTCCACGTTTGCTCCCTTGAGTATTTGGTTACAAAGGAAAACATTTAATAGAAACTGGCTTACAGTTTCAGAGGTTTAGTTCATTATCATCAGAGTGAGAAGCATGGCAGAGTCCAGGCAGGCTTGGTGCTGGAGGAGGTGAGAATTCTGAATTTTGATTCAAAGTCAGCAAGGAAGAGACTAATTTCACACTGGGAAGATTCTGAGAGTAGGAGACCTCAAAGCCCACCTAGACAGTGACATATCCTCCAACAAGGCCACACCTCCTAATAGTGCCACTCCCTATGGCCAAGCATTCAAACAGACGAATCTATTGGGGAAAAACCTATGTAAGCCACTATGCATGTAGATCTCTGAGTTGGAAGCCAATCTGGTCTACAGACTTCTAGCATTCCAGTTCAGCCAGGGTTACACAGAAAATCCACGTCTCAAAAACAAAAGCAAAAACAAAACCAAACAAACAAAACACCAAGTCAAACCCTCTGTTTTACTAGGACAATTGGTACTAGTCAGTTAGGGCTGAATAATCAGCTCTGATCAATAAGAGAACATCATTGAGCATCATTGAGGCAAATGGGGAAGTGTTTTCTGAGGCTCAGCAAACAAAAGCTGGGGATGAGCCACAGGAGCCAAGGGCAGCTGAATTTGGTGATGTGTAAGAGGAGTGTCCCTGGTGGTACTTGTTTTAAAGGCACAGAACAACTGAAGAGTTGACACTTGAGAGGCCAGGAGAAGCCACTAGTGAAGGTACAGCCTTTGCTGAAGTAGAACTCCCAGTATTGAAGGAGTCATGAAGAAAGGGTGAAGCTGGCACCTTTTGGCAGGGTTAGAGTTCTTGAATCTCTTCAAGAGAGACTACCGGAGAAGAGGCAACCACGTTGCAGTGGAGAGCCCAGTATCATGGGATAGCCACCAAGGACAACAGTGGATGTGGAGTGGAGCTGGCCTAAGCCTGCAAGACAAGCTATGAAGAGGTAGAAAACGGAGACTTCAAATCCTTTGTAGTTCAGGAGACCATGAATGAATCTCAGACCTTGGATTATTGGATTATTTCAACCATTAGAGTGTGTTTTTTCTTGGTTCAGATTGGTTCACATTAATCATCCTTACTGGAGTAATAAAGTATTTAGCTTATTTCTGATTCTACAGGAATTCACAGTTAAGAGACATTGGAAATTTAGAGATACTTTGGGTAATTTAAGAGAGAATTTGAATATTTTATTTTACTTTTAATGTTTTTAATTAAAATAGAATTAAATCACAACCCACTCCCTTCCCTCCCAGGCCATCCCATCCACCCTCCCTCCAACCATTTCCATACCCCCACTCACAAGTTGAGAGCCTTTTTCTTTGATTTTATTACACACAGAGATGTATGTATGTACATGCACATGCACACACATCCTACTGAGTCTATTTTTGCTGTTTGTGTATGTATGGTTTCAAGACTGACCACTCTTCATTGGACAACTAATAAGGAGGCTTATCCCCAGAAGTTAATTTTCCTCCCAGAAGTTAATGTTGCCTGAGTGCTTTGCTTAGGAATGGGATCTTGAAATTTTCCCCTCTTCCATTAACATTGCTTTGCCTGGTCTTGTTATGCAGTCATTTTTAGGAAAGAATGTTTCACAGCAGACTTTCTGATATTCTGGCTCTTACAGTCTTCCCACTCCCTCTTCTGTAATATTTTAGAGACACTGGATGTTTTAGAAAGACTTTGGACTTTGAAACATATTTTGGATATTTTAAAGAAACTGGATTTTTAAAATATTGAAAAATTGAAGACTATGGTACTTTTAAAGAATCTGAGATCTTAAGGATAAACAAAAGAGTAAACAAAAAAAGGGTGGTTGTCCTGGCTAGTCTTTTCTCAATTTGACACAAACTAGAGTCATTTTGGAAGAGGGATTCTCAATTAAGAAAATGGTTCTACCAGACTGGCTGGTGGGAGGATTCATGTGAGAAGGCCCAGTTCAATGTGGGAGGTGTCATCCCTGGACAGGTGGTCTTAGGTGCTATAAGAAAGCAGGCTGAGCAAGCCATGGGGAGCAAGCCAGTAAGCAGCACTCCTCCATGGCCTCTGCATCCGCTTCTGCCTCCAGGTTCCTGCCTTGAGTTACTTACTGACTTCCTTTGACGATGGACTGTGGTGTATGATGGTAAGCTTGAAATAAACTCAGTCTTCCCCAAGTTACTTTTGCTCATAATGTTTTCTCACAGCAATAGAAATCTAAACTGAGACACTAATTCTTTGTAAAATGGAACAAAGTGAACCGTCTCAAAGTGACTGTGTTAGAAGCAAGCTATTTCCAGCAGCAGGACAACCGTGTTGCTTCATTGTGAAGTAACTGTCATGGTTATCTCAAGATGGAAAGATACAGCCTAGAATCATAATCTTTAAACACATTAATATATGGTGTTATTTAAGTAGCTATATGGTTTATAAACAGCATGTCTATGAACTAATTTATATGAATTAACTGTACTGTAGAAATAACATATTTTTTAAAAAAAAACTTTTCTCTCAACTCTAATGTAGGATAATTTGAGAAACATGTTAAGACTCATTTTTGAAAAGTATTTATTTGTAAAATTTTAGGCTTATTTATTGGAGAAATTAGCTTTATCTAAAATAAAATATTAAGAGCTATTCAAAATTGACAAAATATTTTCTCAATCTTATAAAAAGCTGCTTTGTTCATGGAAATATGTTGTAAGCATTTACTATGTGCAATCAACATAATTGTTAATTTATTTTATAATGTTCTTTCTGTCATTCAAGATCTGTGTCTTACAAAGAAAAAGTGTTTCTTATCTAACCAGACATTTGTTTCTTCTGTTAATTGTAGTTTGCACCAATAAATCTAATATGTAATCTTCATTTTGATTTGAATATAGCTAGTTTGCCTGAAAGTAAATTGATACACGCTTGCATATATGTTTATATATATATGGATGATAGACAGATACACAATAAATAGATGATGGATAAATAGGTATATAGATAGACAAATAAATAGCTCGATGACAAATGATAGACAAATCAATGACAGACAGTTGACAGATGTTAGACAGACAGATAGATAGATGGATAGATAGATAGATAGGTAGAGATAGAGATTATATAGATATGTACCAGAAACTTTAAGACAAAGTTAAAGAGAATTTCTTCTTTCGAATTTCATTTATTTCTTTAATTTTTGTATCTAGATCACATAAGAGTAAATCTTAGACTATCTAATGATGCTGACATCATAAAATGGCTGTTCTAAATTGAAACACATTTTAAAAGAGGAAGTTCATTGTCCTTTTCTTGGCTAAGGAAAAAGAAACAGATCTCTGGTGTATTAATCACTTCTCAGATGAGACAGGTTTTGAAAGGACATTCTGTGCAGTGGCCCATATACTGTGGACAGCTCACCACTGAAACCAGTACCACATTGTAACTCTCTTCTTTTCAGTCCTTAAAACAAAGAACTTCAGCATTCTCTTGGTAATATCTCCCTGAAGAAGAGCAAGTAGTGTGTGCCGTATAGCATGTAGAAAGTAGCTGTGTTAGTTCTGCCACGCCAGCCCATGTACACTCGAGGGCTGCTAGATCCTAGTGTCTTCATCAGAACTGACACC
Organism: Rhabdomys pumilio; assembly: GCA_030674055.1. Classification (NCBI taxonomy): domain Eukaryota; kingdom Metazoa; phylum Chordata; class Mammalia; order Rodentia; family Muridae; genus Rhabdomys; species Rhabdomys pumilio. The sequence continues at coordinate 103,700,175 of JANHMN010000004.1, read as the reverse complement.
CTCAGCAGATAGGACAAAACAGTCTTGGTTCCTAATATCTCCTCACAGGGAACTAAGCAGGCAGCTACTTAGCCTCCAGTTCTACCATGAACCATGTGGAATCTTTTAGTCTGAAGTCTGTCAGAATGTTCTACTTTTTCTTTCTCCTCCTCCTTGGATGATGACTGTGGGCCCCAGGTGCCAAGCTGTGGAACATAATTGTCTAGCGATGGTGACATCTGGTTTGTTGGCAAGCATCTTCCAGAGTTTTTTTTCCCAGTGAATAAATGATAGCTTAGCGCCGGGTGATAATAGAGCTTTGTCCCCTATCATGTTTCACCAAGTTTATTTCAAATTCATAAGCTTGTGCTAAGCATGAACAATGAACTATGACTACCACTTTGCAAGTTACCCTTCAGAAAAGTCTTGTTGCCATAATCAGCCTGGAATTCATTATATCACTAACTGAAAACAACAACAACAACAACAACAACAACAACAACAACAGCCTTCTTCTCTATTTCCAAGGCTGCAAATTAAGAACAATTAAAAAACATCTTTACAAGTTAAAAAATTACAGTAGCAGCACTTACAACAGTTAACTCCAAATTCAAAGTAGGCAGAGAGTGGGTTTGTGAAATTATTCCTAGAGAGAAATGTTACAAAAAAATTGTGAACTTACATCTAACTCTTATTTGAATTATTTTTGCATTTCTTATCTAAAACATATCGACAGCGAGTCTATTAATTATTACTTAGGTTTTGGCCTAAAACTACCAAAGTCTGAAGAAAACTAATAAGTACTTATAAAAGTGAAGAAATAAACCAAGTTATTAAAAAATAAAATTTAAGGACATATTTCTTTAAAAGAGAGAAAGTTCAAAGTGGTAATTACTCCAGTTGCAAAAGTTCGACCCAGTCTACCACAGTTAAGAAAGCAAAACTGCAGTACAAAGTTCAATACTGACTGATAACTCTCTATTTGCTGAAATGATATGTTCATTGATTATCCTTTATTAAAGAATGAATGAATTATATAAAATTCAATCATATTATGATGAGTCATTATTTGACAACAAATAATTTTTAAAAAGTTAAATTCAGAGAGCAGTGTCCCATCTATATACATGCATTAAGCAAAACCTTGGTAAATATGTATTGCACTTGCCCTGGAAAGCCTGGACAGAAAAGGAGATGGCTAGAAATGTCAGTAATAACTACTGACATAGATAGTAATAACTACTATCCTAGAGCTTTTAGGCTACACAGGATCAAGGATAAGTTTTAACATTCAAACCAAGCAGAGACCTAAACTGATCAGTGGAACCTGATCTCAGGAGCTAAGCAGATTTTCACAGGAAGAAGTCTGGGGTGAAAGGAGAGAGAGAGCAGATAGGAGATTACAAGGAAAGAAATGAGGAGGCAGCAGACAGCCTCGGTCACAAGGCTGGGGAAGAACATGAAATGCATAGTGTTACAAGAAATGTCCACCATGGCAGCTCTCTGGGAACAATGGAAAAGAGCAAAATTCAAAGGGAATGTAAGAGGAAACTTTGTCAGAAAATACTAAGAATGAGGTAGCAGTATTTTTGAAATTGGTGATGACTCTGGAGTAGCCTGGCCCAAGTTCTCAGAGCTTCTCTGTGACCTGAAGTCCTTTGCCCTGGAGTGTTTGGCTCTCCTACTCTGATATCTTACCTCTGGAGACTGTTGTGCAGAGGCCCAGAAGCTCTTCCCTTGGCAACTGTTTCTCTTGCAGCCCTGCTAGTTATGAGTGTCTATCCTCTTCTGGGCATGGCTGCCTCCTATGGGCTCTGTGACTTCTCTTCCTATTCCTCAATTGCCCTTTTTCTGGCCCCTGGCCCTCCTTTTGCCCCAAAACCACCATTTCTCTTCTCTTCATTTTCTTTCACGTAGCCATTACATAATCTCAAAGTTGCAGATGCTTTAGTGAAGACAGACCCACACTCTACTTCTGCACAGGCCTGCTAGAACACTTCACCTGGTGTCCCACTGGCCTCAAGCTTAACAGTCTGACAAATAATTATCTTCCCATCACACCCCATTCTCATCTCGAATTCCTTGACTCTTCTGTTAGTTTTATGCTGCCTTCCCTATCACAGTTGCCAGGCTCAAAATGACTGATTGTCTTGGATTTCTCCCAAAATTGTCAAATCAATTCTGCCTTTGCACTGACTATCATTGCCACCGACTCTGTCAAAGATTTTGTGATAACAGTGTTCATCTTGTTCTCTCTGACGCCAGCATCTCCCCAGAATGTATGAGAGCAGATATTGACAGACTAAATGGTAACGTTCTAACTTATGAAGGTAACATCCATTTCTACTTAGCCAAGAACTATTTATCTGGTGCCTGAAATAGATAGGTAGGTATGTAGATAAATAGGTAGATAGATAGATAGATAGATAGATAGATAGATAGATAGATAGATAGATAGATAGGCAGGCAGGCAGGCAGGCAGGCAGGCAGGCAGGCAGGCAGGCAGGCAGATAGATGGGTTGATGTTTGCTAAAATATTAAAGGGATGAGGTAGCAGTGTTTTCAAAGGGTGTTGCTGACATGAGTTCAGTGAGGATGAAGAGACAGAATGAAAAGTCTTTATATTTTGAAGGGATCTTTAAAGTATGCATAAAATTTCACAATACAACTCACTCTTCTCTATGCTAAAAATGAATAAATAGATTTTTCTTAAAAAGAAGCATTTTTTTTCCAAGAAGGATTCTGAATCTCAAATCTACCAATTCCATAGATATAAAGAATGAGGATTATCATTTATTTGTAGAAAATAAATGTAGCAAAAGCACAATTGTAAAAGAAAATAGTAGAAATGTTAATGCTGACATTTGTTAAATAATGGGATATAAGGATAAGATAGTCTAATTGCTTATAGATTCTACTTTCTTGAATGTTTTTAAGAGTATGATTGTTTACTAACAAAATAAACATTAGATTCAGTCCTCATAAAATTGTGCTAATAACGACTTAGTTCCTCCTGACCTACTTATACAAGTCTGTGCTGTTTCCTCTAGTTTTCGTCCATTCGGGTCTACCAGAATCTCTGTGTGGTAGTGGGTAACAAATTTTTCTATTTTCTTTGCTTCTTGGTAACCAGAAAAGGTTGTGGACAGTACTCAAAGGGGAGTAAAGGACTTTAAGATTCTGTTTGAATACCTTAAGATGTTGGCTCAAATGGTTTTCTGATTAGTTCATTATTGACATTATGCTTGTGCTTTCAGAAAACACCCAAGCTCTGCATCAAAGGCAAACTGTTGACTGTACAAGTGTAAACCGAGTGTTGCTCACAGGCAACGGGGAGGCATCCAGGCCAGTTAAGGAAGCATCCTGTTAGCAGCTTTCTGGATAGAAAAGGTGATTATGGCCTTGCCTTTCATCAAACAGCCTATTTGATTTCTCTCATGAGCTGACTCCCAGAAGCCTCTTGTAACAGAAAGGGTTCTGTGGAGAAAGCTGGATGGGTTTGTCAATAGGCAGTGGCCAGTCAGCTCTACTCCTTATTGGGTACATGACTTTGGCAAGTCAAACTTCTGGCCCCTAGTGTCCTCATTTAAAAATAGAAATAATAACAGGTTCCTCCAGCTCTCAGAAGTTTAAAAATCTCATGTCATGACAAAGAGCACAATGAATAAATCTAAGCTGCCTTAAATCATCTATCTATTAACTAACATTTACAAAGGTGTTCATAGGATCAAAAGTCAGAATTTTTATTTTTTTAAATTTATCCTTGTTATTTTTATTTTGTGTGTGTCTCTCTGTGTGTACATGTGCATGTAAATATATATCACCAAGCACAAATCTGTAAAAGCCAGAAGAGTATGCAGGATTACCCCAGGTTCTGAGAATCAGATGCAGGCCCTCTGGAGGAATAGCAAGTACACTTAACTGCTGAAGCATCTTGTGAGCCCAGAAGTTAGCATTTGTTAGTCCAATGTATGGCTGAAAACAACTCTGAGAGATGATACAAGGAGGACAAAGGTCACAACTGTATCAAGTGTTTGTTTCATTTCACTCTAAATGAGAATTATGTTTTAAAAAGCATTGTGTTTTGAATTTCACCTGTAAACTAGTTTTAAAACACAGGGCATCTTTGCTATAGAAACAAGGCTTTTGGGATAAAGGAATATCTCAAATTTCAGAGTGTGTTTTGTTCTTCTTGAGGACTCATGTTTCATTCCCAGCAACCGTACAGCATGATTCATAACTACCTTTAACTCCTGCTTCTAAAGATATTAAGTCCCTGTATGGCCTTTGCAAGAACCAGCACACATATGTCCATGTGCAGACACATACATGAGTTTAAAATGCTATCAGTGATGGCTATTTCTCAACATAGTTGCAGAGACTGCTAAAGGAAACTGAAGTGTTAAGCTGTAGAGTTGTGTGGGACACTAGCCACTCTATAGCATCTCTGTGCTATCCTCTGATCATGTGTCAGTTGTGTTTCTGCTTCTGTTTTTAGACCTTGGGAAGGAGACATGGAGGCTCAGACAATAGCTGCCTTCTCTCCCTATGTCCAGTGCATGATCAGAAGGAATTGCTCCTTCTTGGGAATCTCTGCTCAACCATCCACCTCTCACCCATTGTATGTCAGCACGGAGTCCACAGCTTCTCTGTTTGACCTACCCAGACAGCTGTTCTTCACCTATACTCTCAAGTCTAGGAAAAGCATTATATCTACACTAAATTTGAATGACCTTTTCTTTGTAATTAGTCTTTGAACAATACAAAACAACTACTTCTATTTCATTAGGTGGTATAAGGAGTTTGAGATGATTTACTGCCTATGGGAGGCTGTATGCAGTATGTGTGAGTACAACAGCATCTCACACAGGGAGTCTCTGCACTTTGATGTCCTGGGACAGTTGTTTGGGATGGTCCATGTGAGTACTGAGCGATGACTAGGCCTCCTGCTCAGGTTGTAGTATACCCATGAACGTAGATCATCAGGAAGGGAAAAACTTGCAATGAGACCCATCTCTTCCTGCTGTGCGAATGGTCACTCTTTTGTTTCATAAGAAGATGTAGTCATTTAGGGGATGTATCCAAGAAACTCCCGATCCTGTGGGGAAGGTACAAAGGAAAGTCACGGGAGGGCACGAAATAGCTCTTCTCTTCATAAACAGCAGAATAGAAAGCCTTGCTCTATAGTAGACTAGACAAACACCCACACTGGAGTTTCTGATGGAAACATGTGAATTAGAAGCACCCAGTAAGAGTCCTTCATTGCAAATTGAGAAATATCTTGTTTTTTGATAGGACAATCAAATGAAAGGGACATTTGTTAATCTCAGTTATTCTGGCTCAATTCAGAAGAACCATTGTGGTGGCTATGGCAGGATAAAATGAAGTTCTGTGATGTAGTAAATGGGTTTGTCTCTAAAGACAACTCTGTGAATCTTATGATCTCGAGTAAACAGGCACAGAAGGGTCCATAAAGAATCTATGTGGTTAGGAGAGTCTGGGTCAACACTTGCAGCTTGAATTATATTCTAGCATTAGGTAAATGGGACAACTTTTAAATATATTTAAATTTCCACATTCCAAAGTTGTGACTGGGCATCTATCTGCATTTGTGAAGTTCGTATCCTGAACAAAATGTTCTCACTGGTTGTTGTTGACATTGAAATACACTAAGCACCTTTGGCTAAAGGCTGGTTTGGATGGGACACACACCTTGACATTTGTGCTACAGTGCAGCGTATTTGAGCTACCACCCTGTTACTAGGTGCCATATTTATTCACCACTAGCTAGGATTAAAAAAAAGAAAAAATGGCAGGCAGGGAATATTCTAAGGAGGTTAGTATAACTGCTCTATTAGTCTTTGTTTATTCTACATAAAATTGGCATTTTAAATTTTTTACAGGAGAATGTGGGCATGAGTACTTGTTTGAGTATCAAGAAGTACCGAATCATTAATTTGACCTAGTTATAGCAAGGGAAAGGGATCCAACCTGCTCTGCGCACTACATAAGCTCTATGGTAGGTACTGCTTCTCACAGCCCAGAGCACACGTCATTTTATTTAGCCTCATAGCTCTGTGAAGATGGCTATTTCTACATCTGATGCGTGAGTTGGGGAGGTGGATGACTAATAGCATTTGCCAGGAGATTTAATGCTATGTTCCAGCTGTACTTCCAGCCCTGTAAGTCCAGGCTTGCTCTACGTAACTAATAAAAGAAAGAGCAAAGCCAATGGAGAGCAGGACTCTCAGCAACTTGTAAAAACTAGGTGTAGACTTAGTCCACTAAGACAGGCTCACTTTAACATACAGCGTTTGATGAAGTTTGAATGGAACGTCTCAATGAGATTTCTCAAAAACCTGTTACCACCTTCAATTTCCACATGCTCCTTTGGTGTGCCACTTGCCACACTTTGCCACTAAGTATTTGTTGCTGATGTCTTGATTAGTGTTCCTCCCTCTAGAGCTAAGCTATTCAGGCTAGTAATAATCCTGTATCTTTGATATCTTTTCTCTGGCCTGGCACAGAGCAGAGACTCAATGTTTGCTGAATAAGAACAGCAAATAAAGAAGTTAATGGATCACTAAGCTAAAGAAATTAAAATGCAGATTTAGAATGTTCTACAAAGATATGTCAATCAGTTACATACATGGGACTAAAGGAAAATCAAGGAAAGGGAAATTGAAATGTTGAATTTAAAAGAACTTTTATCAAACTTGTGATTTGCTTTGGTTGAACTAGTTGCCTGTATGGGTTTTATATGCTTGCTTGCTTATTTATTTATTTATTTATTTATTTATTTATTTATTTATGTGTGTGACCTGTGTGTGTGTGTGGGGGGGTACTCTTGGAGGTTAGAAGACATTCATCTCCTGGAGCTGGAGTCAAGGGCAATTGTGACCTGTTCATCATGGATGCTGGGATCTGAACTTGTGTCTTCTGAAAGAGTAGCAAGCATTCCTAACTGCTGAGTCATCTTTGCAGAGCCCCATTCATTCAGTTTTATGAATTGTGAGACACAGTCTGTTTAAGAACTGCACTCTCTCCTAACTATGCTTTGCTAACGGGAAAGACTTTCCACTGTACAGCTGTAGGTAAGACCCAGTTGCTTCCTATTCTGCTGACCCTCCCTTTCCACCCATTCTCTCTCTATTTCTTTTCTCTTCTGTTTCACTTAGCCTCCCTTTCATCCTCCTACTCATCTTCTTAGCCATCTCCTCAGCCATTCGTCCTCCTTTCCATGCCTCTATTCATCCTTTATTCTAAGCATTCTGTTTTTCTTCTTCTGTAGTAAGGGTTAATGGATTGTTGATAAGCAGTGAGTGTGTATAAAACAGCCCAGGATATCAAACAAGCATCTAAATGTGTCACTTCAGGAAACTTAGAGAGTGATTTTGTCACTTATTATGAACCTAGCAGCCACCTAGTTAACCGAGCACACCACAGTTCATAACCAGAAATAACAGCTGTATAATCAAGATTTGTTTAATCAAACTTTCTGTTTACCCTTCATACTGGTGGTATAAATTATGAAAATGGTCATTTCAGTTTCTGAAAGTACATGAAATCCACCCTGGTTGTCCTCATGAAAGCCTTTCATTATTAATTTTAGAGATTCTATCCACCACCGCAGTGTCCTGGAAGCATGCTGATTTTCATTACTAAGTTCATATACAGAAGCAATTCCTTCCTTTTGTATTGTGCTTTATAGTTTCCCAGTTGCTTTTTTTAAAAAAAAAAATCCGCCATTCTTAGTTCTCAATTAATAGCTAAGTGTTGTATTTTGCATATGTTCCGCTGCGGTTCTTAGATGCAGGTAAGCCTTCCTCCCTGGGGACGTGCCCGGGTGCTGTTTTCATTAGCTTCCCCTGGTGTTTGTTTGGATATTCAGATGATGATGAAGTGGATGCTGTTCTCATTATTCTTGCCTCAGGATGTGGTAGATCACCATCTGCAGATGCCGTGTAAGCGATCATCTTGGCACTGACCCATGTACCACCTTTGTAGTCACGGGTATTCCATCTGAGAGGTGCCATCTGGTTTTCACGCAAGTCAGGGGAAGAGTGGGGGTCTGCGCCTCACTGCAGAGACACATGTACAGAGAAAACAAAAACCTGAACATCATTTTCTCTCCCACTAGAGACAAAGCATCAGCTGTCGTGTTCTTTATATCAGGTTCCCTCCTACCTCACACCTTCATTGATGAAGCTTTGTTTCACAAGACATCTTGTAGAACCCTCTGTACTGCTATGGAGCCTGGCTGGGAATGGGCATGAGGGAATAAGGCAGTGCTCCAACTTCGGAGCTAAAATCTCCTGTGATTTAGCCCACTGTGAACATCACAACTACTAGGTTTCCAGATGCAGAGCCTTTCTGAGTTACTGTCTTTATTTGCCACAGGTTTTATCCAGAAATCTTTACAAAATAGTGCGAAGAAACTCCACCACTATGCTGGAATCATATAAGTGCAAGTGTGTGTCCCCTAAGTTCAAGGTATTCACTTGCAAGCATAATTACCTAGTTCAGAAGGTGAAACATTGCTATGATACTATAATCTTACATAATTTACAGCTTAAAACCATTCTCAACCTGTGGGTCACGGCCCCTTTGGGGGGGGAGTCGAATGACCTTTCGTAGGGGTTGCCTAAGGTCACAGAAAACATGGATATTTACATTACAATTCACAACAGAAACAAAATTACAAGTACGAAGTAGCAACAAAAATAATTTTCTGGTTGGGGGTCACCACAACATGAGGAGCTGTGTTAAAGAAGCACAACATTAGGAAGGTTGAGAGCCACTGCTTAAAACCATCCAAGAAGCTTGACTTTGCAGTAAATAACAACACAGATAAAACCACAACTGGTCAAGATGCAGACTAAGAGACGGGAGAATGCTTAGCCCCAAATGGGATGTGTATCATAGTCACTCTTTTCTACCAAGACTCAGAGATCATCTAGAAGGCGCACCGGGAGCCAGAAAAGATGGCAGACGGCTATAGCAAAGCTGTTTTCTGGAGACAACAGGCAGTTATACAGAACTAAGTGACTGTGACAGTGGCACGATACTTGTGTAAGCTCAAGCCAGATAAAATCCCATCATGCAAGGTGCAGGTGGCATGAACTCGCTCTCTAGTTGAGGAGCTATTAGCAATTGGTAGCTGCTGGGAGAGTCAGTTTTATTTAATGATAAAGCTTCTGGCAGGTCAATCATTCTCCAGTGGATGGCCATGCAACCGAGAGTTATGGACAACACAAATTAGAGTCGATTTTTTGTTTTTTTAATTTTTTTTTTCTAAAAAGGACACATGGTTGGGTGAGTAGAAAAGGGGTGTGTGGATCTAGGAGTTAGAAAATGGGGTGAGTATGATTAAAACACTATGTATTTTCCAAAATTTAATAGAAATATTTTTAATTGATGCTGAAGTTACAAAACTTTGCCACCTTGTGTCTGACCTTAATTAGGATGATTAAAACTTTTAAAAGTCAGCTCATTTTCTCAGATGGTCTATTCAGTGGAAACAGTAAGTTTTAGGTGCTCACCTCAGACCAGCTTGTAGCATTAAATAAACAAAGCAGACTCAGACTCTTTCCTTTGTCCTACCTACCGCGTCACAGATTTGTACACACACCGTACTCCCTCCGACTCCCCTGAGCCGTAGGCATCCTTCCTGGGCTGGGAGGTACCAGAGCGTCATCTTCCTACTTTGTTTCATTTCCTTCCTTGTCCTCCTAGTTTTATTCCCAGCAACTACGTAAGCAAGATGGCTTTGCCTTCAAAATAGCTTCTTCTTATTAAGAAGTTTGCCAAGATTTTATTGACCAGACTCCCAAATGGTAGGATTTCAGGTGAACAACATGCACTCTCAACTTTTTAGAATCTCACTATTGATTTGTAGGTCTTTGAAAGACAATGTGTAGAAATAAGGATTATCTCAAAAGGCTTATTTTAGGATCAGTAGATATCTTTTTTTTTTTTATTAGGTTTATCAGTTCCAAAAAGGGACATTGCAGAAAGCCTCTGAGCAATACACACACTTTCCCAGTTCCTGTCTCCTTCTGGATCTGCATGACTGAGTGCATTCAGTTTATAATGTCTGTCTTTTTCCACCATTAGAGTTTATTTCTTGCTCACTAATTTATCCAAAGGTCTCAAAACCACAGAGCATAATGATTCAGCCCAAATGTTATCTCTTATGTTTATTTTGCACTTATAATAGCTAGTCTCTTATTTGTAAATGATTTTTTCCTTTAAGATACTTTTTTTTTTAAATGGTGAAACATTGAGATAAAACACCCCAGTTGGCAGAGTAATTAGTTGGTCAACTGGTTTTTTTTATCACATAAATTACTTTTCTGTCAAGTGACAACAAATGTAATTTGAACTAAGATTAATTACATAATAATTATGCTTAACATAATTGGTTAAATAGAGAAATTTCTTATGAAATGGTATATTTTTAATTTATACAAATAAGACCAGATGGTGAAGAGCTAGTTTTAATTAAATTAGGTTTTATAATTATAGATGATTAATTTTAGATTTGACTGAGATTAGAAAGAATGTATTAAGGGAATTACTTTTGGGTTTTTCAACAGGATGATAACATATTATGATACTTACAAGCTTTGATACCTGGGATCAAATTAATAATCTCCTAATTCCCCTTTCACAAATAAAAAGGTTGCGAGGAAAAATGGCAAATTACTTTCTTTGGAGATGTTTAAGACCCAGTCAAATTTTACACGTGTAAAAGCCAGTTGTTTTGCTTCTGAGAGATGGAGAAGTGGGAGCATTGAGTGGCTTACAGAAGGTGTGTCTAATTCTCAGATGTGGTGACTAAGCCATTGTCACGGCACATTCCGTGTATCATAACGGAAAATTACTTTTGAAAATTGCATCAGGATCTCACGAAATCAAGTTGTGGTGGGCAGCTTTCCCTTCATCTTCTTTTTGTTCAGGAGATATTTTCATTGGGCTTGTCATGTCAGCCATGGAGCAGGCGTGTGAGAATTGCTTCTCATGGCAGGAGCCATGGGTCAGTCCCCCGAGGAAGAGTCTGGATCTAAAAGGAAAACGCTGAGCAGGAGTCATTCTTACTGCACAGAGGCACTCAGTTGTGTACGCCTCTTCATTTACACAGTCCTTGGATGTTTTCCATGTGTATAGCTTTGCATTGCTGACCTGTCTTATTAGGAATCTGCTTTTGGAGAAAGACAAAAAAAGGGGGGGCGGGGAGTCCAATTGTTGTAGTCTGTCTCTAGATGATTTGAGCAACATTTCTCTGCTGCTTCTGCAATTTCCTCTAATAGACTCACAAAGCTTAGGTCTAGCCCTAAATTGATCTTTTGATTAAGAGGTCAAAATCTTCAAATGGCCCAAAACCAGAACAGTGGTAGAGGCAAGGCCTTCAGATGAGATTCAACTCATGAAGCCACATGCATGTGCTCCTGAGCGTGAGGAGACGAAGGGGTGTGTGATTTAGAAAGACGCTTACATTGGAAGATGGGGAACACGATCCTGACCCACTGACTATAGGACTGATCTTAGTTGTGGCCATAATTCAGCTTTGAGACTGTACTAGTGGTATGTAACCTCCCCTCTTCCTCCCTCTCTCTCCCTCTCTCCTTTCTCTCTCATACTCTGTCTCTTTCTCTCTTTGTCTCTCGCTACCGTTTTGTCTCTGTTTCTCTTTCTCTAGATGTGTGTGTGTGTGTGTGTGTGTGTGTGTGTGTGTGTGTGTGTCTGATTTGAACCCTAGGTCTTGCATATGCTAGGCAAGTATATGAGGCACACCCCCAGCCATATAAACATTATTTTCAACTAGTATGAGGTAATTTGCCTAAAGCCAGTTAGGATAGCCTTTCCATTTTGAGGTAGATTTACTAAACTTGCCACATCCCACATCAGAGTGATGCTTTCACGAACATAAAATTAGAACAGGAGCTGCGCTTTAAAAACAGTATTAATGATATCTTTATCATATACGTTATATGTAGATTTTGCAAAAGCCATAAAATAAGGAGAAACGATGAGTTTGAATGCCACCATCTAACCATATCCTTCAGATATTTTCTCATGGGTATTTGTTTTATTTATCAAAAGTAAAAGGTAGTTATGTACACTGACTTTTTAGCTTTTCTCTATCTCCACCCCTCTCCCTGCTTTCCATTTTGATTGAGTAACCCAGGCTGGTCTTGAACATACAATCCTCTTGCCTCATCTTTCTCAACAATGAGGTTAAAGGCATGGTTTATATACAGTATTTGATAACCATATTTTTCCATTGACCATACACTGTGATTGCTTTTCTGTGTTAATATGCTTCACGACGGTCACCTTCATGGAAAGAAGCACAGAATTTCAGAAGACAACCTTTGCTTTATTTATAGTCATATTCTTATTTTTATACATTAAAACTTGTATTTTAATTTGTTTTATCCCTTTAAGCACCTCTTGTCCATTATTGGTGGGTTTTGCCTACGAAAGAAGGGCTTTTTATCTGGAATTAGCAGTATTCATGAAACGAGTGAATCTATATTCCAATTCTTTTGTATTGTATTCATCTATTTCTGTATACTTTTCATCACTGAGTGATCATCATTTATTTTTATATAGTAAAATTTTGATTACTTACATCCTGATGACATAAAAATAAAATACAACTTAATTTGATGAGTGGACTATTAAAGCCACAAGGACTAATAGATTAGTATTAAAAATTGACCTTAGTAAGTGGTTCAAAACCTTGACTGCTTCTTACAAGTACCTGGAAGGCTTCTAAAATTTTGTTCCTCAGGTATAACCATGACCCAGGAAGCAAAAAATCTCTGGTAAAGGTCAGGTTCTGACAGGTATTGCCAAAGTCACTGGGTAGTTACCATATATTCAGGGACAGCTAGTTCCACATTGAGCCATTTTCTTCTGAACTTTTACATATCACACAGATGGATTGATCTGCGTAGCAATTATCAGACAGAAAAAGGAGTCCATTAGAGATGTTGCTCCCGACACCAGAAAGTAGTAGCTGGCTTTGAAACTCAGTGTCTAAAGTCTTACCTGACCAAAAACAAAAACAAAAACAAACAAACCAAGCTGTGCTCCTGATTACATCAATGGTGACAATAGCAGTTGGCTCTGTGGTCATCAAGTCACTGAATGCTCCTGTTAGCTCCATAAGGGCTGGCACTATGATCTTATCCAAGTACACACACAAGAGAAAAGCCCACACTTAGACTGCAGCCTCTGGTTGGCTGTCCAACGAAGTTTAGCCTCTGTATGCTGCTACCTCCGAGAAAGTAATTAGTGTTTCTGTGCTTCAGCACATGTAATGTGTACACAATAGAGCTACAAATCTATAGGCAGGAAAGACTAGATCACGAAATTTCAAGTCAAATGACTTAGAACCGCGCATTCTTCAGAATGAAGCAGCAGTGGTCCTCAGTGAGAGGTGATTGATTGATGCTGCCATTCCCAGGAATTTCTGGCCAGTTTGCAAGACACTTTGATGGTGTTACACTGAGAAGGGAAGGGGTACAGTTAACATGCCATAAGTGGAGGCTAAGGAGGTAAATACATCCTGCAATGGACAAGACCACTTCTGCCAAAAAAAGTTACAGCATTCAACTTTCAGGTCAGTAGTGTTGAGGCCAATATATCTCATAGTGAATGTTGGTCGTTTGACAATTCAGACATAGAGAAAATAATAGAGAAACTGAACAATTTACTAAGACATAAGGTGGATCTGAAAACTTTAATCCAAATTGGAAAAAGTAGAGCTGTCTTTATTATGCTATAAGGAGATAACCTATGAGTATAATGTCAGCTGTACTTTGTAAAGGATGGGTACTTCTTAATTTTTGCCACAAGACTTTAAGATTAGGTAAAGGACTATGTATTGTGGTCTGAGTACAGTGTGTGTGTGTGTGTGTGTGTGTGTGTGTGTGTCTGTGTGTGTCTGTGTGTGTCTCTGTGTGTCTGTGTGTGTGTATGTAAGAGAGACAGAGAAAGACAGACAGTAAGAGGAAAGAGAAAGAGAGAGAGAGAGAATGAGAGAGAGATATGCTGACATTCTGGTGCTCTTAGGAAGAAAACAGAAAATGACAGTGATGTTGAAGACTGGGACAAACACCTTTAGAGGCTTTGGGATTACTAGAAACACATGGATGGATGTGCACCTTTGAAATCTGAATGAGAGGCAGCCATTCCTGGGAACCTGGAGCACACTGCACAAGTTCCCCGGGTATTTGCTCTAGCCAAGCTGTCCATGTATCTTTAACAACAGTGCACATTTCAATTTCTAGGCTACTTCCTGTGGTCTTCAGCAACAGAGAGGAGACAAGAGCTGTAATGAACAGGTAACATATTGCCATGGGCTTCCACAGCTCAGACAGCTCAAAAGCCAGTGAAATGAATAAAAGGTATACCAAAGTGTGCTTTTTTTGATCTGGAGGAATGGATGTTGCATAACACCTAGCCGGAAGACTGCGAAAAGACAGCACTAAGTGACAGACTTCATTTGCAAGTTTATGATCACCTCTAGGTGCTCTTTACAGACCTCAAGAAAGGCTTCTTAAATTACCCGCTACAGGTTTCTTGCAGAAGCTCTGGGGCTGGGACACAGACAGATGGCTGGCCCGTCCTTGCTTCAGATCCACGTCCCTTTTGTATCTGCCTTATTCAGAAAAGCTCATTGTCCATTAGGCTGCTCTTAATTCACATCTAATTCTTCACCTGCCTTTTTGTGTGCCGAGAGCGATGCTCTCCCCAGGCCAATCTTTCAGCCACATCAGCTATGTAAATCAGCACATCTTCTTGGATTGATTTTCTTTGTGAGCCAGGAGCCATTTGTGGTATTTCTGCCTGGGAGTGTAATTTGAGCCGTTTCATTGTTGAGCTTTGCAGTGGCTGTTTTAATTTCCATACAGTAGGTACTCTTTCTCTTCTGCACCCTTGTATCTCAGTCTTTCTAAGGAGAATTGATTCTGCATTTGGTAATAGCCTCACTTACAGAACACCCTGGTGTGCTCAGATGTGGGATGCATCTGTATGAAATGCGTGTGCAGCATGGCAGTTCTCAGCCTTTCCGAGAGAGACACAATGCTCTAACGCTGGAACAGAATTACCTGTCCTGTAAGGAAAAAAAGAGAGAAGACAGTGATCATTGCCTTTTCTAATAAAAACATAAAAATCAAAGCACAATAATGAAAGCACATTACAAATTATGCATGTCCCCCAAATGGAAAAAATAAAACCACATATAAACTAAAAATGGCAGACTGCATAACATTTTATTCCTTTTTAACATATTGAAAATTGTATATTGGTTAAAGAGTTTTTTAATAGAAATGTAAATAAATTAAAAAATAGTCTCAAAATCCCAAATAAAAAGTAATTAAAACACTACAGTTTCTTAGAACTCTGCAACAGCCTATTTTCCTTGCCCAGGAATCACACACTGGGGAATATCATACAAGAATATGTTTTTCAACATTGGTCTACAAATTTTTACTTGCTTAATAATACTTCAAAAGTGAATGCCTTACAAATTTAAATTACTGTGTTTATAGTATACTTAATAAATTAGTTCATACTCTCAGCATCTTTCAGCATACCCACTTATCCCATGTTTGAAAACTGATTCGAAATGTCATTTGTTGAAAAATAAACTTGTCAAGTATTAAAACTAATTATAAATTTTTAATAGATTTACTCAATTATTAAAAATAATCTGACCTTTGAAGTATTTCCTAAAATCAATGGAATGTTCAAGATGAGAAATTTAAAATAAAAATAATGTTGGTTGTGAGCAGAGATGGTAAGCCTCTGCATATAACGATGAATATTAATTTGAAAACAAAAATTCTTGTCTTTAAGTAATAGTTACATAATTGCGTACTGAAATTGCCAAATATGCAAGAACAAAAACTATATTTTCTTATTTACAGTATGAAAAGGAAAGTGGTAAAAATTTTAAAAATTTAAAATTGTAAGAAAAATGCAATAAAAGATTAGTTATGATAAACTATAGAAAAAGGGTACATATGTCTCGTGACACTACAAACAAGACTTTTTAAATTTTATTTTTATTATTTTAAGTAAGTGTGTGTGTGTGTGTGTGTGTGTGTGTGTGTGTGTGCATGTGCCTGTGTTTGTGTCTCTGTGTGTACCTAAGTACAGATGGCCAGGGTAGCCAAAGGGGTTGGGATTATAGATGGCTGTGAGTGACCTGCCCTGGCTGTTAGGAGCTGAACTTGTGATCTCTCAAATGGCAATATGTTCTCTAAGCCATCTCTCTGTTACTATTATTCCATGTTTGCACGAGCACCACAAGTGACTCAACCACACCAAAGATTTCAAGGAGAGAGCTTTTAAAACCAGTCTGACAGCTGACAAATGAGATTTATTATGCTTTACTAGTTATATATTTTTTTGATCCTTAATGAGGATGGTTACCTTTTCCTATAGTGTCCTGGTGTTTCGTGTTCCCCTTCTATAAGAACTTTTGCCCATTTTACTATTTTTAAAGCTTCAGTTTTCTATACGTTCATGGAAGCTCTTTATATGTTTGAATACTAGTCCTTCGTTACACGCACTGATTCAGAGGTGAGGTGTATTGGCAAGTACTGCAATACTTGTTTGGTAAGCTTCCAGAGCTGCCTGGGACATGGGGAAAAACCTGGAACTGAATCTTTAAACTATGCCTCGTTCAGAAAGCATCCGTCAACGACAGTGGATTAACATCCTAAAGATCTGCCCTCCACGTCATCTGTAGAAAATAGCTTCTCCAGGGAAGGGAAATGAAGGGAGCTAATTATTTCCACGCTTGGCCTTGCCCTCCTGGTCCGGAAGTGCATCTCCTCCCTAAGGTTTATGGACTTTTTACTTACTTCACTGCCTTCTTATAAGCAGGAGTGGCAGTGTTTCCACACTCCAAAGCCATGGGCCTGAAAACTTTATTCTGCATTTTCTCCTAAAGATTTAAATGTTGTCTTTTACACTAAAAGACATCATTCAGAATGAACTTTCTGTGTACTGTGAGGGAGAGATGTATTTTCATTTTTTCCTGTTAATTAAGGAAGTTTTTCCAGCTCTCTTCTCCAAGGTGTCCAGCATGAATGATATCCTCATCTCTCTTCCTCAGACAAGCCTTTCCCCACAGTGGTCAGACACTCTCTGTTCACAGTCTCTGCCATCGATGTTGCCTTTACTGTCTGTCCATTGATTTATTTCCATTTCATCTGCTTCTCTTCTAGTGTACTTTTTCTTTTAAAAAATCACATGTGAGATTTCATATTTTATAGAAATTAGTTCCTGGTCACTAGGTATCTCTTTGTGCCATGCAGTAATTTTTTTTAAAAAATGTAATACCTAGGCTTTTGATTCATGGATATCATTTCTTTCTGAGGAGTCAGGGGTATTTTTAGTTGTCTTCTCTCTCCCTAGCAGTGTTTGGAAGGGACTTAGTTGGCACAAAGTGGTGGCTGGATCATAACCACATTCAAGATTTGAAGAGCAGATCTGATACATACCCCAAACAGCCCTGATGTTCTGAGTGGTGGCCATGATCCAAATGGGGCTGGTATTTGCATCTTTATACTGTGGATCACCCAAAGTGTTACTGACTGAAGAATGTCAGGCTCATCAGGAATTGCCAGGCTCTGTTGAGTGTGCTCAAACTCTTTAGCACAGTGAGTAGATGCTGAGGTTTGCTCATGCTGAAGTCATGCTCAAACCTTCATCCCAACTGAGCAGATGTTGTCATCATGCCTTCTTCCTGAAATGGCTAGTATGTCCTATCTTAGTCAATTCACCCTTATTTACAGGTCAGAATATGTCAAGCTCTCAAAGACTCATCTTCTGAGCTATGACAGGTGCTGGAATTGTTCATAGCAAAAGCAGGCATCCAGACCTGGGAGATCTAGCCAAAAGCTTCAGAAGCCTTAGAAGTTGGACCAGAGATTGCTAGCAGCCAGTTGTATTTAAGAGTAGGCAGCAGGTGTTCAGGGCAATATTTCATGGATGGAAATCTCCTTTCTAGAGAATATGAGAACTAAGTCCCAAAGCTCACTATGCCTGCTCAACAATTCCTTGCCCTCAAATGAAAGGATAGCCCTGTCTTCTAGGTCACATATTTTCTACATATAGGTTATCCACATCAGATTCATAGTTGTGAAGTGTTTTGTTTTGTTTTCTAAAAGGCAAAGAACACAAGCCTTGGGCAGCTTACTTTGTTCAACTGTGCAGGAAATGACTACAGTGACCCAACTCTTTATAATCTCACCATCTGCACTTGAGTGCTGACCCAGAATCTATGCTGTTGATATTCTTTCCTGTGTATTTATCAACGTTTAAGGACATCTACTCTGCACTAAACACTGTGCTAAAGGAAGATAAACCATGCTCTGGAAAATTGAAACAAATAGTGTTTCCCACAGTAGCCACATACATACTGTACAGGTCTTTAAAGGAACAAAGGCATTTTTATGTGACAAACACTCTTACAGAGCCGCCTGAACACATGTGAAGTAGAATCAAATTCTTTGCACTGTGGGTTACTATTTACAAAAGGTTGATTAACTTTATAAGACCCAGTGCTTCACCCAAAAGGGTGGCCCAGTCACAGATGTGCTTCGGAAGTGCTAAGGTGAACAGATGAACCAGAGAATTAGACAGATTCATCTACTGCCTTGCAAACATCACAGAGAAACCCACCTCTCTGCAAAGCGCTCCAAAGCATCGCGACGTCTAGCTAGCAGTGCCTCACATATAGTTATGCTGCAGCTTTGGAGAAGCACTATCTCTTTCTCTGCACTGTATGCATGTTGGCCCCACCTTCCCGTATTTTCTTGTTTTTAATCATTTTAGGAAAAATGTACTCTTTCATTTGCAGAACCTAACGTACTGGCGATGAGATGCCCCTGTTCTTCTGAGACAGAGTTCTTGTCCATTTGAACATGATCAGTTGGAGATGCATGGCATTTGATATTCAGCTTGGAATTAATAAGTGTTGGGACACAGCGTCCATGACTGAACATTTCCATAATGGATATTATGTCCTTTGGCTCAGCAATCATCTATAAATTAATATTAAACAATAATTTCCAGGCTGCTGAACACATGGTGAATGTTCATCCTTCATATTCTGGCTTAATATCCTTCTAGCTTTTTTCTACCCTTGAGATCCAGTAATGTGCCTCATGGGACAATAAAACAACCCAGGAATTGACACGGTGTGTTGAAGAGACAGATATTCACTGAGTAATTGCATAGCTCACGTAGACTGCCAGAACCAGAATCTTGCCTCATTATTATGGCTTCTTTAGAACTCCTGAAACAGTATTTCTAAGCCCCTCTCTGCTCTGTTCTTATCACTGTTCTCATCAGATGTTGACATTCTTGAAAAACTAATAACTAATTTTAACAGCAAAGCTATTAGAAATTTGTAAAATAACTTGCTGTTGGAGTACATTGTCACAAGTGGGAAAAGCCCATCAGCTAGCCAATGTTTATAATGGCTTCAAAATGAAGGTTACTGCACCGGCCAGGGCAGAGCATGCTGACATCTCCATGCTGTCGGGCAGTTAGTGATAGAATTCTTCCAGAACTGTCCTATCCAGTTCTCTTTTTCTTTCTAGCACCACTGTCGGCTTAAAGCTAAATAAAAGACAGAGACTATTTAGAGGAAGAAGAGATGACGACTAAAAAAATTAAAGGGGAGAAATGTATGCTACAGATAAACCTTCCCTGATAAATTTTCTAGGACATATGTTAATACTCCTTAATGTGATTCATTTTGTAAACACAAAATAGTTGGAATTATCCTACAGATTAATTGAAATTTTAGAAAGACAATTTTATAATGAAAATGCCTGTGAGTGACTATATTAGTCCAAGGCAACAAACGTCGAGCTAACAGATACAATGAGGAGGTCACAATTTCTTCAATAATCTTTAATCTAACTTGCAATTTGGAAGAAATATTTAGAGCAAGTTATTTGGTTTAATGCCTTTAGTCTCAATAGTTGGAAGGCTGCAACAGACGGATTACTGAGGATTCCAGGTCAGCCTGGGCTATGTTATGAGTCTATAGTGCAGAAAACAAGGGTGCTTGTTATCCTTGGGCTAGAGGTGACAGGCCCAGCAGTAGGTACCAAGCTTCAGTGAGTGTGCTCAGATGCTGTAGCACAGTGAGTGGATGCTGAGGTTTGCTCACGGCAGTTCAGACTTCCAACCCAAACTGAGTAGATGGTGACATCATGTCTTCTTCCAGAAATGACTAGAATCTCCTGACATGGTCAATTTACCTGTTATAAACTGGGCAGAACATGTCAGGATCCCAGAGACTCTTCTGAGTGAGGACAGGTGCTGGAATTGCTCATACCAAGAGTAAGCATCCAGTCCTTCTCCCCAACTCCTTGCCCTCAAATGAAACATCCCACGGCTGTCCTTTCTTTTACATTACACGCTTTCTACACATAGGTTGCCCACATGAGATTCATAGTTATTCAGTGTTTTCTTCTTAAAAGGCAAAGAACACAAGCCTTGAGACAGCTTACTTAGTTCCTTTGAGCAGAGATGGTTGCAATGACCCAAGTGTTTGTAGGACCACCATCTATATTTCAGTGCTAACCCAGAGTCTATGTTAGTTGAGATGTACCCAATCTTTCCTTATGTATTTATCAACACTTAAGGACAGCTTCTCTGTACTAAAAACCGTGCTAGCCTCTTGGTTTGGGAAGTTTTGTTTGCTTGGTTGGTTGGTTTTGGTTTGTAAACTGGGTTCAAACTATAATATTTTTAAAATGTATTATCCAGCCTGTTGCTCTTTGCTACTAATATGTTATATTATAATATATTTATATATATATATATTACATATTATATATTACCTATATATTATATGTATATATTTTGCTAAAAGCAGGCAGTAACCATACCATGCTGCCATGAACTTCTCTCTCTCTCTCTTAGGTAACTAGTCTACCACTTTTAAACTTAAGCTCTCACAGAGTCTCAGGGCAGCTGCGCTTATTTTCTCAGATGCTGCTGAGTGTGTCCCACACCGGTTGGAGTGCCGTGACTCCTGTGCCTTTGGCTCGCAACATCCTCACAGATTATATTCCTGGTTTGTGCACTTTTCTCTATGTGGCTACATGTCAGTAAAGGGTTTGCACTATCCAAAGAAGTCCACATTCATGCAAGAAAGTCAAGGATTTGTGCATTGCTCTTCCGCTGAAGGAATTAACCATGTATTCAGGAATACTAGTCTAATGGATAAATTAGAGAGTGTACTTTCTAACCACTCCATACTTTTATGTGAAAAGGTTTATTTAAATCATTCTGCTTATCTAAAAGACCAGTGAATTTAATACTTCTGATTTTCAAGGGTATTGTCTAATATCACTGGTTGAATATATGGTAATACTGGTCCACAACAATGGCTGACAAGTACGATTACAATACAAGAAAGTATTCAAGATGGAAACTAACACTGAATATGCACTGGGCAAATTTATATTAGAGATTTAAGAGCCAATTTGTCAAAAGGTATTTAGATTTTTAACAAACGCCATACCCAACTGAGAATAAGGCATTATACATCTTGACATTTTCTGATTCTTACTTTGTGTACTACTTTATGTGCTGGGCATTATATCAAGATAGGATTTAAATGTCAGCAAAACAACTGATAACTGCTATTAAGATAAAAACCGCTTTTTATATGCTTAGAACCCTTTTCTGAACATCTTCACCTAGTATAGCCAGTGTTCTCTGCCTTCTTCACTGTCTGGAAAGCAGTTATTGATCAGAAGCATAGGAAGGGCTCTAGACAACACAGACATCATTATCGTTGTCTCACGGAGAGTAAGCCTGATTAAACTAACATAAAGATCTGACAACATATATCTATTGTGATATACACCGACCATGGTATACATCATAGACAGGCTTGTATGCATTGTAAAACCATGACATTAATCTAACAGTTATTTAATGTGTATCACTAGAGATCCAAACCACGTTAAATGTCAAATATTTTAAATATTGGATAGTTTTGTAAATCTTGTGAAAGTTTTCTGTCTCTAAAATTAAGATTTGAAGCATCAGGCTCAAGCATTCTACCCAAAAGAGACTCAGAACTAACTTTTGCACTAGTAACATGCAAAGGCCTGTAACCTACCTGTCTAAAGTTCAACATTTTTTTTTTTAGTTTCAGGTTGTTTTTTTATTTTTAATTTTTCTGTATTTCAGGAAGAAGGAGGAGGAACCATGCAAAAGCAATGGTTATTATATAGAGCAAAAATCATGTACTACATACCAAAGCACTCACTCATATATACATTCATATATATATATATGTTTTAAAAGGCCATGTCAATCATAATTTTCAGTACATAATATTAGGTACTAGCCTGAGGTCATGAGGAACTGAGCCAGGCTGTACCAGGCAGTAAGCTCTAGCCATTAATGACTTAGCCTCAGCCTGACAGGTTAGCTTCACCTGCAGAAACAATATGACTGTGTATCAAAACCACCCAGGTGTTTCCAGCCAAACACAAAACATGGATGTAACACCATCCTGTAGCTGCCCACTTAAGTGTGTGTGCCTGTTTCCCAGCCACTCTAAGCATGCTCAACATTTGTCCCACAGAAAGGCTGAGGCCTCTTGCTGTTCCAGTAAGGCGGTCTCCATGGTCAGAAGATCCTTTGGTTCTGGTGACTTTATTTATGCTCTGTGTAAACCCAGTTTGACCTCAATCCTTCTGCTCTTCTCTGAGTCTTCCTCATCCTTCTTCCTCTGACCCCTCCTCTAACCTCTTCCTCCCAGACTTTCTGATCTTTAGCCTAAGAGAGGTCTTGCTGTTTTTGATGCTGACATCCACATCCAAGTTCTGTAGGACAAGGTGACCGTCCAGCTGGCTCTGACTTAGAGGTGCCGGGACCAGACCCCAGAAGCTCCAGGAGCCTCACTCCTCCAGATCACAGAGTCTTAGAGGTCCCAGGAACCTCCCAAGTTTCTATGAGTGTGTGGCTCCTCCAAGCCTTTGGAGCCTGGGGACTCTCACCTCCCAACTCTCATTTTCTTCTTTCCTGAAATCTAGGGTACTCCTCAAGTGGGTTTGTGCAGAAATTTCAGTTTGGGGGGGTATTTCAATCCTCTGATAGAGTGAGAGACTCAAGTGTCCATTTAGAATATCTTCATTTCTTCTTGGCTAACTATATTTTAAGGGACATGCAGAAGAAAAGGAAAATCTCAAAAAAGGAACAGTCACAAAATATAAACATAATAAATGGTATAGCTCCTGAAAATCAGCTCAGTCATTAATTTAAATTGTTCTAAATTATCTTGCCTTTAAAGAGGCTTTTATTTTCAATTAAACATATAACTAAATTTAATTGCCAGAGATACAAGGCATATTTGTGCAACGTGACTTCAATCAATTTTTCAATTATTTTCTCACAAAGGTTTATAAAATAAAGCAAGAGGACTTTGGAGTTTCATATATAGATCTTGGCTTTTGTGAACTGGTAAGATAAGGAAATATGCTTATTTGAATAATTTTCAAATTATTAAAATAATGTGTGAGGGTCTTTTTCTTCTGAAAACAGAAGAGTTTCTGGTGAAACACATATATAGGCAGAGCCATTAAGCCATACTTTGTCTTCTCTGTGTAAGATTCTGATGAAATATTCCCTGCTGCTAAAAAATTAGAGTGTGCACTGAACAGCTAAGCTCTCTCCATCAGTGGATTAAAGGTTCTTCTGTTACAATGTAAATGCAATAGCTTGCAGTGCTTTAAAAAACAGTGAGCAAAGAGTGGGGGACTTTATTGTCTTGTCATTTCTGTGGCTTTCCACAGGAGCATTGAAAGGTGGGAACTAAACTCCCCAGTGTGGCCACTTCCTGCAGAGGGAGCAGGCACCCAGCCCTACACTCCAGCATCATTTCAGAATGGGCAGCCGGAGAAGCAAGAGCTGGAGCACTGCTTTGGAAGGTCATGGTAGGGAGAAAAATTCACAGCAGGTGACCAGGTCCAGTTTGATTAGGAGTTTGTTTGGAGGTTAGATTGGATCAGTTTGGAGAAGGACTTTCTTCTTCCAGAACCAGGAAGTGTGTCAAAGAAAAAAAAATGACCCTTGGTCTGAGAAGTAGAAATGGAACAAAATAAAGGTCTACTGGACTGTCTCTCAGTCTCTGTGTGAGTGTGTATTTGTCTCTGTGTCTTTCTCTCTTCATCTGGTAGGCAACCAAGAGCCACGACAATATCCTGTATTGCTTTGGGGCTCTCCAACATACCTCTAAACAATAACTTGAGGAGAAATATCTTATATTTGACACTGGTTTATTTTGTTTCTTTTTTTTTTTTTTAATTTGAAACCTATGGTTCTTGAGAGGAGCATAATCTTCTATTGTAGGGTATTTCTAAATATGTACATGTGTGTGTGTGTATGTGTGTGTGTGTGTGTGTGCCTGTGTATGTGCTCATGTACGTACACACACACACAAAGTTTAAAAATAGTGTGCTTCCACGTTTCTTCTTCAAACATCTTTAGTTACCACCACTACCAGTACTTTTCTGTTCTACCCTCCCACCTCTCTCCCCATTTACCCAAAATCTGTTCCATGGTAGAAATAATTTCTCTTTTACACATCATTCAATCACTTGCGGACCCATGTTGGTAGATGTTCTAACATTTTCAACACATGAATTCTTAGTTATGGGATCAACATCGCTCTAACAGATGGAGAAGGAAACAGTCGCCGATCCTATTGGAGTATCTATGAATCATTCCTTGTTATTTCTCAGCACATTCCATTGGCTCAGATTTCACTGAATAATCTTTAAGAAGAGCTTAGCAAGACAGCCAAGTCATAGGCGGTCTTTCCTTTGTGCCTCTTGCCTTCTCTCCTCCTCTAGTTATTCTTCCTCTTCTTTGTCATCCCTCAGTCTCAGCCATCACTTTCACTCACCAGCTTCCGAATGGTCTTATGAGCATTTAGGATCATGAAGGTGAAATTGGGGGGGCAGTCGGGTGGGCCAGGAGGAAAGGCTTACCTACTAGACTGCTTGTTAAAGAGAAAAATAAGCAGTTCTTCCCCAGCCTACATCCTATTTCTATGTCCACTTGGCATAAATGATGAATGCTTTCCTTTTGCTCCCTCATATATGGAATCTGCTATACTCTTTTGCAATTTAGCACCCAACATGTCAGTCTTCTTGTACACATTATAGATTATGAAGACCTTTTGCACTGATGTAACCCTTTAGTCAGGTTTTTAAATAAGGGAACACAAAGTGCCCATTAGTTAATAAAGGATAATCCACTTGTTTATGAGTAAACATTTAATATATAACAGATAAACACAAATAAATAATAGAAAAACATAAAATAGATAAAATATTTTTAAAAATAAATTTAATCTCCAGATATTCTTGGCAGTAGTATTTAGAAACAGTGAAGAAATAATAGTTAAATAATATTACAAAGCATTTTGTGTGTGTATGTGTTTGTGCACATACACACAAGCAGACACACATAAACAATCAACAATGCATGAAGGAATATAAGGTTTGGCATATGTATACATATATTATATGATTTCAATATATAAATATTCTTAGTTTCAGTAGTTAAAGAATATATTATGTAAGCATGAAGGATGGAGTTTGAATGTCCAGAATCCACATAATTCCAGGAAACAGTGTTGGGCCATTTGTAAGTCCAGATCTGGGAAGGAAGAGACAGGAAATCCCTAGTACAAGGTCAATAGCCATACTAGTTACATCGCTAGGCTTGTATTCAAGCAATAAACCAAGTCTCAGTAAAAAGGTGACCAAGGAAGACTCAAAACTTCAACGTTGGAAATGCACACAAAATTTACATGTGCACTGGCACCTGCACCTGTATCTACACATATGCAAACATGTATACCACACAGGTTTATTTTAAGCAATTCGTGGGAGCAAAGAGCTTACTTTGGCACAGAGTTTGAGGGCCCAGTCCATCATGGCAGGAATACCAAGACAGCAGTAGGAGGTTGGTCACAGTGTCTCTATAGCTCAGAACAAGAGAACAGTGACTATTCATACTCAGCCAACTTTAAGCTTTTTATGAAGTCCAGGCTCCAAGCCAAGAGAATGGTGCCACTCACCATGATGGAGAGTCTTCCAACCTCAGTTAACTTAATCAAGATTATTCTGAACAAGCAAGCTCAGAAATTAATCTAGTCTAAAGAAACCCTCAGAAGTATCTCCAGAGGCTGTCTTTTAGGTAATTCAAGAGCCTTTCAAACAGATGATCAATAATAACCTTCACATATATAAATGACTAAAAGGAAAAATTAAACTAGAAACAATTTCCTGGCTATTCTCAGGATGTATTCTTAGGATGTTTATGACCTTGTTTTAATCTGTTGAGATTTGGGGGATATTGGGTCAGTCACTGGTGACATTATGAAAGAGCACCTGGTCTGAGGCCCCGAAAAACAGAATATGCAAATCACCAGTCTATACAATGCCTAAATCATCAAAATAGCTCCATTTAGTTTGCCTAGTGTTTCAAGTGAATGCACAGACTAAATCATAGTCTCTACTGAATACTTTTGATGGTATCCTTTAAGATCTCTAATTAAGGCTAAGCTGTGTGCAAGTGCTTTCTACCTCAATTTGATGCTCACTGTGGCATGGAAGTTGGATAGGGTGCCTCTTGAGATCAACACGACATAATTTTCAGACATAGAATTTTAAAGTAAAAAGGGCAATCACTACGATCATAAAACAACTATAATCACTTCCTTTAAATGCAAGAAGTGTAGAGTACATCATTTTATTACTTCATGCTGCAAAGATATCAATCAATGGTTGTTTAGTTCAGGAAATCAAGCAGAGAATAAAAATTTTTAAATTGAAGTGATTCAACTAGAAGAGTTAGAGTTATGTATGATTTTATTGTCCACGCAGAAGATATTTTACACACAGAGAGAGACACACACAATTGTCTGCTAAATTCTTTCAATCTGAATTAACTAAATACCTGAAATATCCTGTGGTTAGATGATAAAATTTGAGATGTTTAACAAGAACATTTAGGGAAATACTAAATAGGAAGAAAATTAACATGGTTTCTTTGAAAAGCTTTTAGCTGTGCAGTTTTTGGCATTTAGCCTTTGTATGCCCTTTATAGAACAAGAGAAGAAAGGTCAAACTTTAATGTTATTCTACAAGTTTCTTGTTTACTGGTATTGGACCAAGGCAATTTTAGACCCCCAAACATACATGAAGACAAATAGAATTGAAATGTTGAAAGTAGAATTTACAAAATAGACTCATGGACAAAATGTCAATCCCAGAAGTTCAACATCAGATATGCACACAGGCAATACCACATTACCTACATGCAGATCCCTTTACAAACATACTCATATGTCTATCTAGAACACACAGATCAACACATAAATACATACATCACATACAACAGACACACAAACATCATTTACTAATATCCTTGTACAAATTGTATGACCATCTCTTGCATGTATCAGATATACACATAAAACCACAAACACATTTCTATACACAAAAATGTGTTATCCTAAGAGGTGGAACATATTCAACAAAAACATTCACTATCTCATCACCTTTCCTTTATCATTTTAATAACAAAAAGCCTGTGATAAAAACTTAATCATGATGACTAAGGACATTGGCAATTTCTTTAAAACAACTCTGAGATTCCACCTTACACCCAACAGAATAATTAAGATAAAAAACTTAAGCGACAGCACATGCTGGTGAAAATATGGAGCATGGGGAACACTTTTGTGTTTCTGGTGGGAGTGCAAACTTGTACAACCACTCTAGAAATCAATTTGATGGTTTCTCAGAATCCTGGGAATAGTTTTACCTTAAGATCTAGCTATATCACTCCTGAGCATATACCCAAAAGATACTCCACTATCCCACAAGGACACTTGCTCAACTATGTTCATAGCAGCTTTACTCATAATAACCAGAAACTAGAAACAACACAGATGCCCCTCAACCAAAGAATGGATAAAGGAAATGTAGTTCACTTACACAATGGAATACTACTCACATATTAAAAACAAGGACACCATGAATTTTTCAGGCAAATGGATGGAACTAAAAAATATCATCCTGAGTGAGGTAATCCAGACCCAAAAGGACATGCATGGTATGCACTCACTTATAAGTGGATACTAACCACAAAGTACAAGATAACCATGCTACAATCCACAATCCCAAATAACAAGGAGGGCCTAAGGAAATCTGGTTGAATTTTTCTCAGAAGGAGAAATAAAATAGATATTGGAGGTGAATGGAGTGAGGGAACTGGATAGGAGATGGGGTGGGAAGGGGAGACGGGCAGGGGGCTATCAGGAGAGCAGAGAAGAAAGAATGGAAATTGGCAGTGGGCAGAGGGGGCATCTCTAGGACATGGATGTGCCAGAGATCTGAGACAGGGGATGACTATGGGAGTGACTCTAGCTGAAACTCCTAGCAGTGGGGGATACAGATCCTGGAGGACTTCCTGTGGAAGGATAAGGACAGCAACCTACCCACAAAACTTTTGACCTAAAGTGTGTCCTGCCTGCTAGATATGCAGGGACAAAGATAGAGCAGAGATGGAGGGAATGGCCAACCAATGACTGGCCCAAATTGAGACTCATCCCATGGGCAAGAACCAATCTCTGACATTACTAATGATACTCTGCTATGCTTGAAGACAGGATTCTAGCATAACTGAGAGAGTCCTCTGAGAGGCTCTACCCAACAGATGACTGAAACAGATGCAGACACCCACAGCCAAACATTAGGTAAAGTTCAGGGAGTCTTGTGGAAGAGTTGGGGGAAGGATTGAGGGATTCAAACAGGACAGGGACCCTACAGGAAGACCAACAGAGTCAATTAATCTGGACCCTTGAGGACTTCAAGAGGCTGAACTACCAACCAAAGAGCAAGCATGGGCTGGACCTAGCCTCCCCCTGGTACATATGTAGCAGAGGTGCAACTTGGTCTTCATGTACATTCTCCAACGGCTGGAGTGTGGGATGCTATTGAATTTGTTGCCTGCCTGTGGATCTTGTTCCTCTAACTGAACTGTCTTGTCTGGCCTCAGTGAGAGAGGATGTGCCTAGTCCTGCAATGACTGATATGCTGAGGGGTGTGTTGTTGTTGTTGGTGGTGGTGGTGCCTGTTAGGATACCCAGGGGGGTTTCTCCCTTATCAGAAGGGAGTGGGAGGAGGGATGGGGGAGGAGGTACAAGGGGCAGAACTTGGAGGAGAGGGAGTGCTGAGAGTGGAATGTAAAGTGAATAAATAAATTAATTAAATTAAAAAGAAATACATTTTGATTCTGAGATTCTAAAACTGCTTCTAAATGTGCAGGCCATAGTAATAGAGAGGCATTAGATTTATACAGCATTATTTATCCAAAACAAACATGAAATATTGTCTTATTTTTATCTCTCCCATTCTGCTCATTCATTGGCATAGGCTATCTCTTATATCTCCAGATTGATTAAGAATTCATATAAAGCTTCTACATAACCTCACAGTGGTAAACTGAGGAAGGTGTGAGACAAATGACAAAATAGACAATCAGTCAAAATTCCTTGCCAAAGGATTAGATGCCAAAGGAATAGAAAAAAAAAAAGAGCGTTACATTTCTACACTCAACCAAATGACATTTTCCATGACTCTTTATGTATGTGGGTTGATGGGTGATGTTCTGTGCTCTGAACTATTTGTTCATAAAAAGTCTTTAACTTTTTATGTGTTATAGGAGGGCTGAAGATCCCAGGAGGATAATCGTGCATAGGAGTGTCACTAGTTATAGAAATAAGTTGTCTAGTCTATCAAAGCAATCAATAAATGAAAAAAAATAGAGATTACAGTATTGAAAACATTGATGGGTCAATAAAACGTCTAAACTGCTCTGCCCAGTGCCAGGCTTATATTGACACTTAAGATCATTTGCTACACAAATTATACAAAATCAGGTGACACTGAAGAAATTAGAACATTTGTTTCAATTATCTTGCTACCAACATATCTCAACAGTGTAAGATTTTTTTTTTTTTTTTGGTTTTTTTGAGACAGGGTTTCTCTGTGTAGTTCTCAGTGAGTTCAGGCTGTCCTGAAACTCACTCTGTAGACCAGGCTGGCCTCAAACTCAGAAATCCGCCTGCCTCTGCCTCCCAAGTGCTGGGATTAAAGGTGTGCGCCACCACCGCCCGGCAAGAATTTTTCCTATAATTCATTTTCTTTTTCACTCCCTCCCTGATTTCTACATCAATACCTCTGTTATGGCTTTTCCTTTATATTGGCTAGTTGATTTATCTTATCTTTAAGCCAGGGACACACACAGACACACCACTTCAGTTAAGTAATATTCTAAAAGTTACAAATCCCAATTCTATATGTGAACTATACCAGTGCTACACAGAGACATACCATACACATATCTTTCTATATGTAAACAATGGCACAGGCACAATTAGTATTCAGGAAAGTATGCCATCTAGGAGCAATAGTGACACACATACCTTGGCAGTAACCAACACCTCTCTAATTGGACTTAAAGTCTGTTCAATAAGATGGAAATCATTCCCAGTACTGGAGACCTAAACAACTACCCAGGGATAGTGAAGTCATGGATCGTGGGGGAGAATCTACAATCACCACTTTATTAAACTGATGTAATTTCTACTACACTCTATGCATTTGTCCTCACTGCTTATCAAGAAAACTTCCCTTTCATACAGACTGAGATCATTACAGAAAGCAACCAATCAAAATATAAAGTTGTAGAGCCTGGTCCCAATGGATACATCTACAAAACAACTTCTGCATCTAAGGTTCAGGGAACATTATGGAAAAGAGGACAGAAATATTGCAACAGCCAGAGGATCAGGGAATTTTCTGTGAAACTGTTTCCTGGTAATGTCAGATGCTACACCCACAAAGTCTTACCCATACAACTGCCCAAACATGAGCTGAACAAGTGCAACAGCATGCCAAAGTGAATGGCTTGGCCCTTGAGATCTCAACCTGACCAAAAAAAAATTACAGGTAAATAAGGAACGCTTAGAGTATGAGAAATAGTCTTTCCTGGGAAAAGAACACCAATATTGGTACTAGTTATCAATGGGTTATCCAATACTAAATAGCCAGTTCTGAAAATATACATAGATGGACACACTCTTATTTACATAGCTTCAAAGAAAATAAAATATCTTGGAACAAACCTAACCAAGGAGATAAAAGATCTATACAGTAAAAACTTTAAATTTCTGAAGAAAACAATTAACTAAAATGCTAGAAAATATAAAGGCTTCCTATGCTTAAGAGTTGATAGAATTAATATTACAAAAATGATCATTCTACCAGAAGCAGCTTACATATTCATTGCAATACCTTTCAAAACCGTTACAGCATTCATCACAGAATAATGAAAATACTTCTAAAATTCATATAGACCCACAAAAGACCTTAAATAGTCAATGCAATCATGAGCAATCAATCAATGAGCAATCAATCAATCATTCAATCAAAGGACTCCCACAATGATGGACGTATTACTCCCCTAGATTTCAAGATATAACAGAGATACATCGGAAAAAAAGTATGAGACTGGTATCAGTGGAGTAGAATAGATCCAATCATGAGTATATATATATATATATACTCATGATATATATATATATATATATATATATATATATATATCAATCAGAGAAGAGAGCATTCCTTAACAAAAGGTGTTAAGAAACTGAATGTCTATATGGATATCTATAAAATTAGACCTCTATCTATCACCTTGTTCAAAAAGTAACTCTAATTGAACCAGAAACTTTGATTTGAAACCTAAAATGCTAGAAAATAAAAACCCATAGGCAGTAGCCTACAACATGTAAGTATAGGAAAGAACTTTCAGATAAGGTTCCATTTGCCCAGGAATTAAGGCTAGCAATTGACAGATGAGACTGCATGAAACCAAAGGTTTCTGTTCAGCTAAAGAAACAATCAAATAAAGAATAACTCCACAGAGTGGAAAAAGACATAGTGTCCAGAACATATGAAGAACTCAGAAACAAAGAGTTCAAAACAAGAAAACAATAACCCCTTTAAAAATAGACTCTGGATCTGAACAGAGGATTCTCAATAGGAAAACAAAAACAAAAACAAACAAACAAACAACCCAAGTATATCTCAGAAGGTGTTCATCATTCTTAGTAGTTGGGGAAATCAAATCAAAACAACTTTGAGATTTCATTTCCTTGCAGTCAGAATGGTAATCAAAACAACCAAAAATAAATGTTGGAGAGGATGTGAGTAAAAGGAACCCCTCACTTACTGTTGTTGGAATTGTAAATTTGTGCAGCCACTCTGGAAATCAGTGTGAAGAATCCTTAAAAGGCTAAAATAAAGCCACCTCATAACCTGGCTTTAGCACTCTTCGGCACATGTCCTACCCCAGAGGTACCTGTTTAGCCATGCTCATTGTCGCTCTGTTCAACAGCTAGGAAATGAAAATAACCAAAACACCTTCAGCTGATAATTAATAATTTAAAAAACATGGCACATTTTTGTAGTGTAAATGGAATACTATTTGTAGAGCAAGAGAAGATCAATAAACTTACAGGTAAATGAATGGAGCTAGGGAATCCTGTATCAGATGAGGTAACACAGATGCAGGAGAAGCAAATGTTCCCGCTCATGTGTGCTTCCTAGTTCCAAAGCGTCAGCCGTGAGTATATAACTTGAAGTACCCATAGAAACCAAGAAAGTAGAGGGGAAATAGCAGGAGAGAGGTAGCATGCAGTTAGTGAGAGATGGGTAATTAGGGAGCAGGGAAGGAGGTCATTCCAGGAGAGGGAGGGATAAACTACTGTAATAAATTTTGTAAAAGCCACAAAAATCATATTTTATATTGGCCTAAAATTACATTTATATCATATACATGTATGTGTTTACATATGTGTATAGTTTAAAATATTTTTTTCCAGTTGGAGTGAAAATATTCCTGAGACCCATGGACTATCTAATAAAGACCTCAGTACTGTGCATGGAAAACTTTCATGTTGTTGGTCAAACACTCCTCAAACAGTACAGACTCTCTGGAAGCAATGGTGGTGCACCCATGGTTGCACCCATCAATCTTCCATCTTTCATGTCTGGAAAACCAACAAGTGGATGCAACTATCAAGTTATGCAACCAACTTGGGATGCAGCCTTGCCCACCTTGGACCATGGTTGCATCAGTCTTTCTGTGGTCACCCTAGAGGGAGCGTTTACTAGACACTGATTTCTACCCTTCAGTAGCACTCTCAGTTTGGGTGCTCTTATTTAGATGAATCTACATTTCTATACGATTGGAGCCTTTGATGGGTATGGTCTTGCTCTCAGCGAACCATTCTGTGACCGAGTACCATGTCTCCTTGTAATGATGCTTGTCTCTTCAACAGTTACGTCTGATTTCAAAGCTCCCTCATCTGTAACTTCAAACTTGCTAATACTTTCCTTGTTAAACTGCATATTCTTTTCATATCTCTTTGCTCTTTACTCTCTCATACTGATATTCTGAATAAGGACAATGAGCAACTACTGAGACACCGTGAATGCTATCCTGTCTGCAAATTTCCTCTACCATTTCTTGAATTGAGCCTTACTCAAATGCTCAGGACATGGGAAGAAAGCAGCTAAACTCATTCAGATACCATGAGCATGGTCTTTACTCTAGTTCTGGATAGAGTCCTTGTTTCCCTTTGAAACCTCATGAGCCAGACTGTGTTTGTGACAGTGCTACATTTAACTCAGCAATGCATGAGGTCTTAACTCTAGGATTTTTCTAGTTCAAAGTTCCGGATGCTTCCATACCAATCCCAAATTCTCAAGAACTACAAGGTCAGGGTTATTTCAGAAGACTCCCCACTTCTCTGTATTAGTTTTGTCATCACTGAGACAAAAACCAAGGAAAAAGAGGGTTGTTTTGGCTCCAAGTTTGAGAACACCGTTCATCAGAGAAGTCATCCTAGAAGAAGCTGAAGGCAGCTTCACGTTGTATTTGTAATCAGGAAGGAAAGAGGCCAGAGAATGCTGGCTCTCACCTTGCTTTCTCCTCTTTATATAGTCTATGACCCCAGACTATGAAATGGCACTGCCCACATTAGGGTGGGCCTTCTCACCTCTATTAACCTAACCTAGTCGCCCCCTTGCACCCCTTTGTTAGAGGTTTACCTGTTATGTGATTCTCAACCCTATTGTCTGGCTAAATACATAAACACTGGCTAGATAAATCAGTGTTTTCTGATTAGAAAGGAGATGTCTCAACTATTTGCCAATTTTTTTTAAAAGCACCACAATTCCAAAGAAAAAGAGAAAGAAAGGAAGGAAGGAAGGAAGGGAAAGAGGGAAGGAGGGAAGAAGGGAGGAAGGGAGGAAGGGAGGAAGGGAGGAAAGAAGGAAGGAAGGAAGGAAGGAAGGAAGGAAGGAAGGAAGGAAGGAAGGAAAAAAGCAAACCAGCAGAAGAATAGAATACTACTTAGGAGGAAAGGCACAAGTTAAAAGATAGAGGATAGAATTAGGGGAGAATGTGAAGAGTAAAGACGTGGACACAGTGACTGTGAGGAGCTGAACCAACGAACATAAGGACAGGAAAGGGAAGATGGCTGCAGCTGTAACAGTACAGCTCTGCACCTTGGCTCTGCCGTGCTCCCTTGAGGATATCAGATGTATAAAAGACAAACTCATGTCCAGCAATGACAGTCCACCAGCAGTTGCTTAGGATGACAGAAATGCTGTGTTATCATAAGTCACATGCTGTGGGTGAGCTTGGAGCTATGACAAGTACAAATGAAGGACAGAACTTGTAATTGCATCGAGGTTTAATGAGCGTAAGTATAGACAGCCGTGTGGCTCACATCAGACAGTGGAAGTGGAAGCCTTCCAAGTATGAAGACCCCACGAACTTCTCTGTAAAATCCACATTCTACAGGTACTGACCAAACTCAGATACTGAATCACCAGGGAAGTGCCACTGTAATCTGCTTATCACAGATTACTCATACACTGAAAACCTAGACCTAACTGTAGAATGTGAGATGGTTAGGTTAAAACGAAGCCCTAGCAGGAGCCCTAACCTTGCTCATGTTTTTACAAAAGAATAAAACTGGGGGCCTAGGGTCAATGCTTCGTTGTTAGGAGCACATTCTGCTCTTTTCAGAAGACTTGAGGTTGGTTCCCAGCACTGAGATCAGGCTGCTCACAACTGCCTGTAACTCCAGCTTCAGGGGATCCAAGGCTTCCGGCCTCCAGGAACACCTGCACGCATGTGCACACAGCCACACACCAACACAAACACAGACAAAAAATTAAAAGAGGAACCAGCTTTTAAAAGGAGATGGAATTTGATCATTAAGGGACACCAGAGATGTTCACGTATAGAGTCCACAAAAGAGAACTCTCAGTAGAAGCCACATCTTGTCTTGGAACTGTAAGAAAATTAATTTCTGCCACTTAAGTCACCCAATATGTGTATGTGTGTGTGTATATGTGTTTTAAACAAAACCATAGAAAATTATAATTGTAAGATAGTTGATATAGCATGATACATATTTTAATTTTTAATATTAAGTTAAAAGTCTTTATAATTTTTTTCAATTACCCCCCTTCTCCTCCATTATGACCACCTTCTAGTAAAAGTATTTATTTCTTGACCAATTCCTCCAATCTGAGAACTCACAATCACCACCAATGATAAGACTCAGAATCTTGTGGCAGAGCATTTAGAGGAGGAAACAAATTATAAACTGCAATTACCTGCTGTTAAGAATTATTTTTACATCCTTTGCAATTTAAATTCTAAAAGCCATATTACTGACAGTTAAGTGGCAGTTTTCTATGGAAAATGACAGGCTTTAAAATGTGACTCCTCCACGCAAGATTGAAGGGAAATTTCTGGTTCCTGGGTCCTGGTTTGGTGCTATGAAGGTCAGCATTAAGTAGGACATTTGCATAGTATCTGGGCTTAAGAGAGCTGCATAAATTACCCATGTCAGGACCAGCTCTTCCAAAGATAACTGTTAGCATACAGGGCGAGTGTCAGGAGGTAAGCCAGGCTCTCCCTTGTTTTTCTAGTCAACAAAATACGTTATCATCTTTTATCCCACGCATTTTCTCAAGATGAGTGTTGCTTTCATACATATTTTGTTTTCTGTGATATGCTCCAACTCCTTGCATGA
Organism: Rhabdomys pumilio; assembly: GCA_030674055.1. NCBI lineage: Eukaryota > Metazoa > Chordata > Mammalia > Rodentia > Muridae > Rhabdomys > Rhabdomys pumilio. The sequence continues at coordinate 103,663,925 of JANHMN010000004.1, read as the reverse complement.
TTGTTGGGCACCGTGTGACCTACAACAGTACGTGGAATCCTGAGGGCATCAGAGCGTGACAGTAAGACAGTGCTTTTGCTGCAGTGTGAGGAGTCTATGCCACAGTAGACATTTTCTATCATTTAAAACAAAGGCTACATATTTATCAGCAACCTACAAAAAGGCAAATCTTACCAAGTAGACTTAAATGCTTTAAAGTTATTTACAGAAACTCAGAGAGGTCTTCAGAGAAACCTATGTCCATTTTTTTTTTTTTTTAGCCATACTACTAATAGGCAGTTCTAATTAGGAACAGTTTTTTTTTTTCCTTAAGAAAAATCTCCTGGGGAAACAGTGTTAAAACTGTGTTTTCTCTAAGATGAAATTGTGTAGTTGGCAGAATCAGTTTTCTCTTGTGTTACTGTTCACATACAGCATGGAGTCAATTCTTTTGGCAAGCCCTTGAGTGCTTTGGACATTCAGGTCTCTTTTGGCATTAACATTTAACTCTGAGGAACCTATAAGCTTTCTAGATTTTTGGTTACTAAGCAACTTTTGTGAATATATCAGTGGGTTATAATGAAAGTTCATAACCTCTAGGTATCTTCTTGACAGGGTTTCAGACTAAGAGTGAATGAAAATAATTTGACTGTACAGGTGTGTGTGTGTGTGTGTGTGTGTGTGTGTGTGTATGAATGTGTGCATGAGTTTGTAAGTGTGTTTGTGAGTGTGTATGTGTGTATGTATTTGTAAGTGTGTGTGTGTGTTTATGAGTGTGTGTGAATGTGTGTATGTGTTTGTAAGTGAGTGTGTATATGTTTGTAAGTGTATGTGTGTGAGTGTGTATTTGTGATTTGTGTGTGTGTGTGTGTGTATGTGTGTGTGTGTGTGTGTGTGTGACTGTCTGCATGTTAGTGAGTATGTATGTCTCTGTATGCTTGGCTTGTCCTACTTGATGGATCTTTTATTTCCTCTGCAATATTTCTAATAAAACTGCCTAGTCTTCTTGCTTGTATGAAAGCTTTGTTTCAATGAGGGGAATTTGTTAATTTGAAAAACAGCAATTGAATGTGAAGTATTCTACTGTGCGTAGTCGCTACACACATTGTAACACACCATTTGCTATGAATCTGAAACTACAAGATATATTTGCTACATTTTGAGTTTATACATTTCAAGTTTTATTGCTTTTATGGAATCTTGTTTAAGTTTTTGTTGTGTATATTCAGTGCACACAGTGCTGTGTTCCATAAGAATATTTCCACACAACCGTGTATTTTACACTGAGCATATTCCCTCAAATCCCCCTTCCCTTGCCCCCATTGGTCCTTTTGTTTCCCTAGACAGTTTTCTTCAGCATTCATGCCATATATACATACACAATCATATGTATTTATATAGAATCCAGGAATCAAAAATGAAAAAAACATTTAACTTGCCAAAACTGGCTTAATATGATTACTTCTATTTGCATCCATTTTCCTGCATTTTCTTTATGGCTGAAAACAATTGCATTATGTGGTCTATCGTTAGACACCTTGGGTGGTTCCATAGCTAAGGTCTTGTCAATAGTGCTGCAGTAAACAGCAGTGTACAGCTGTCTCTGTGATATGTTACTTTGGAGTCCTTTGGGTCAACACAGAAGTGGTGTAGCTGGGTCACATGGGCTCTATTTTTAGTCCTTTTATGATGCTTCCAGATTCATTTCCACAGTAGCTGGACTAGTTTACCTTGTCACAATTGTCTCCTGTGGTCTATAAAAAGTTTGTTTTTTGTCAATATCCTTGACAGTATTTGTTTTCTGAATACCTGCAACTAGGGTGAGATGCTGCCTTGGTTTTTGTTTGTTTGCTCGCTCTTTCCTTCTTTCTTTCTTTCTTTCTTTCTTTCTTTCTTTCTTTCTTTCTTTCTTTCTGTCTTTCTTTCCTCCTCCTCCTCCTCCTCCTCTGTCTTTCTTTCCTCCTCCTCCTCCTCCTCCTCCTTTTTGTAAACTTGACACAAACAAGAGTTACATGAAAAAGGGAACCATAGCTGAGAAAATGCTTCTACATGACTGGAGTCCATGCAAGCATGTGGCACATTTTCTTAATTAGTGATTGATGTGCTCAGCCACTGTGGATGGTGCCACTCCTAGGCAGCTGGCTTTAGGGTGTATAAAAAGCAGGCTGTGTCAAGAGGAGCAAACTGGTAGGCAGCATTTCCCTATGGCTTCTGCTTCAATTTCTGCCTCCAGGTTCCTGCAGTGAGTCCCTGCCTTGATTTCCCTGGATGATGTACTATACTAGTTCTAAACTTAAATAAACCCTTCGTTTCCCAAGTTGCTTTTGGTCATGATATTTTATCACAGCAAAGAAGCCAGTTGCTGATTGTTTGATTTCTGCTTGTTTAGTCTTTGAGGGCTTTTTTCCCCATATAAAATCCTCTGTCAGATGTATGGCTGTCAAAAATTTCCTTCCATTCAAAGCCAACTCTACACTTGCTTATCTATTTCCTTTTCTGGTCAGAAGCTTTTCAAATACAGAAGGTCCTATTTATCAATTGATGTCATTATTTCCTGAATGATTGGAGTCTGATTTGGAAAGTCCTTGCTTAAGCCTGTGTCCTGAAGTGCTTTTCTGTACTTTTTCCCCCTAACAGTTCAGCATTTGTCGTATACTAAGGCTACTGGTCCATCTGTATTTGGTTGTTTATGCAGGGTGAGATATAGACATTCAGTTTGCCCAGCACCATATGCTGAGCAGGCCCTCTCTTCTCTAACGTGTGCTCTGGCATGTTTTTGAAAAGTCAAGTGGCTGTCACTGTGTGTGGTTAAATCTGGGCCCTCTATTCTGTCCTTTTCATCTGAATGCCTGTTTATGTGTGTGGTGCTGTGCTGTGTCTGTAACTGTGACATTCTGGTTTAACTATAATCAGGTAACATGATTTCCACCACCACCTTGGCTATCTGGGTATTTCCACACAAATTTTAAGATTTTGAAAGAATATTTCCGGAAAGAATGATGTCTCAGTTTAGACCGGGATGCCATTGTCCTGTTATCTTTGGTAGTGTTTTGAATACTGATTCTTCCTATCTATGAGCATGGGAGGGCTTTCCATTTTCAGTGTCCTCTTCAGATTCTTTCTTTAGTGTTTAAAGTTTTCATTTTAGAGGCAACACTTATAAAGTAAAACACTTAACTGGGGCTGGCTTATAGTTTCAGAGTTGTCAATTATTGTCATGGTAAGAAGCATGGTGGCATGTAGGCAGCCACACTGCTAGAGAAGGACCTGAGACTTCTACATCTTGATCTGCAGGCAACAGAAGGGGACTGCCCTACTAGGCCTGGCCTGGCTTGAGCATATGAGATCTCAAAGCCCAACTCCACAGTGATACACTTCCTTTAACAAGGCCACACCTCCTAATAATGCCACTCCTTATGGACTAAACATCCAACCGCATGAGTCTGTGGAGGCCATTCCTATTGAAACCATGACAAGAGGCTTAGAGGGATACTGAGAAATGTTCAGGGGATTCCATCATGGTGGCCATTCCATCATGAATGGAAGAGTGAATTTCCCCAAAAAGAAACTGGCATACTGCTGGCCAGGGTCAGTCTTAGGGAGCCACAGGGATTGGGGCAGGATATCCCTAAGGGTCTTCAGCATTTCTATATGATCTGTTGATGGAAAAACATCCCAGGCCATCCTGGTAGTAATCATGGGTGACTATAAACAAGCTGCTGGGAGTGGGAGTGGCTGTCACGATTCAAAACTGGTAGGCTGTAGAGACCTCAAAAATGACCACTGGTGTCCTGGCCAGCAGGGCATTAAACAGGGGTCTGAGGAGGTCACCTGAAAGAGAAGATGGGGGACAGATGAACGCAAGGAATCATGTCTTGTCTATAGGCTGATCAAACTGCAATTTTTACTTTTTCACACAGGGGCTATATACATAAAAAGGTGGAATGTGGGGAAGGGGATGATGCAGGAGCGTAGGTTTTCAGGGGGAGTACAGATATCTTCCAGAAGAAAGTGTCAGCTGGGTGAAGGTTCAAAGAACAGTTCATCATTACTCCACCTATGATTCACTTGTCCTTATTTAAGTTGGTACTATCCACTCTATGACTATCCACAAGACCTATGACTACTTGTTCTCATCTAGGCTGGTAAATTTCCACCAAAGCTGCCTGTTTACAATATCTTATAGTTATCTGTTTCAGTGTTTTTCCACAGAGACCAGAGATTTTGTGTTAGCAGGCTGACTTAGGCTTATGGCTGATTTTAGACCTTTAGTGTATAAGCAAAGCTGCCCCTAACACACTGGTGGTGAGGCTCTTCCTGGCTGACATGTGGTCAGATGCACAAGAGAAAAAGAAGAGCTTTCAAACTCTTTTTCAGGTTCTTTTATATGTGGAAACATATCATCTGCAATTAAACTACACTGATGTCTTCCTTGCCTATTTGTGTCCTTTTTGTTTCCTTCTCTTGCCTTCTTTGTTTTGGGTCAGACTATCCCTGGGGAGTTGGCTGGTTTTTCAGTATCACGAGTGGTTCCCCTCCCGCTGAGTTAGCCTTATATCCAGTTAGACAGCTATTGCTTACTGCATGATATAAATGTAATTGCCCCAGCTTTAGGGACATCATATCATGTCAGCCATTGTGAACCAGAGAGAGACTATATGTGTATGATTTTCCTTAGCATATTTGTTTTTGGTGTTTACAGAAGTTACTAATTTTTGTAAGGTGATTTATATCCTACCACTTGCTAAAATTATTCATAATTTCTAGAAGTTTTCTAGTAGAGTTTGGGGGATCTCTTAGGAATAACATCATATTACCTGCAAATAGGGAATATGGTATCTTTATTTATTTGTACCCCTTTAATTCCTAACTGTTGACTTATTGCTGAAGCTACTGCATTGAGCACTATTCTGACAAAGAGGGTTCTAGTGGGCAGCCCTTCCTCACTCCTTATTTCAGTGAAATTGCTTCAAGTTCTGTTTTATTTAGGGTGAAAGCTGTGGGTTTGCCATAAAAAGCCTTTATTGTGTTGAGGTGTGTTCCATCTCTTGGATTTTTTTTTTATCATGCAAACATGTTGGATTTTGTCAAAGGTTTTTGTTGGGGGGTTCCTCTGGTGCTGCTATATATGTTCACATACATAGCAGATCCTCACACACTCCAAATGATGCTACGTAAACTTTGCTCACCTTATTCTCTGACTGGTTAAATAAATGTGGCTAATTACTGGGGAGAATAGAGGTAGGCAGGGCTTCATTTCCTGAGCTGGGAAGTCACAGGTAGGGACCACCTGGAGAAGAAGGAGGAAGGAGAAGTTGGGAGGAGAAAGAAGACCAAGAGAACAGGAGAGATCTACAATAGACATGTTGGATTAGGAGCATGTGGCTGAGCAAAATGCCCCCTGAGGATGGACTGATAGAGCAGAAATAACCCAGATAAGACTCAAACAGCAAGTACTTGGAAGATGCAACTAAGGAATTAATAGTTTAGTGTACAGAAAAATATATTAGGGATAATTCGTCCAGTAATTGTGTTCTGCCTTGATTACTGGGGGGCTGACCAGGTTATGTTAATAACTAACAAATTTATTAAATAGCATTTAAAAATACCATTTACAGATTTTTCTTTATCTATTGAGATGATCATGTGATTTTTATCATTAAATCAATTCATATAATTTATTACATTTATTGACTGATACATGTTGAACGTTACTTAAACTTTTGGAATAAAGCCAGCTTAGTCATGATGGATAATCCTTTTGACATGTGTTAGTATTCTGTTTGTAAGTACTTAATTTAAGATTTTTCAATGTATAGTAATCAAGGATACTAACCTGTTGTTGTTCTGTCTTTACCTGTTTTTGATGTTAGAGAAATAGTGGATTTGTAGAGTGAGTTTGAAAGAGCTTCTGTTTCTTTCTCTGTTTTGTATAATTTAAAAAATATTGGCTGTTGAATTTCTTTGAAAATTTTCTAGAATTCTGAGGTGAATCCATTTGGACCAGTGCTTTCTTTAGTAAGAAGACTTTTTTTTTTTAATTAATGTTTCAGTTTCCTCATCTGTTAAAGGTCAGTTTATGTTGTTGATACCTTCTTGGTTTAACATCAATAGTTTAGACAAGTCTAGGAATGTATCCATTTCTTTTAGATTTTTCAATTTTATGGAGTCTAGATTCATAAAGTATTCCCTTATAATATTTTTATATTTTTGATTTTCTTAATTGGAATGCTCTCTTTTAGTTATAGTTAGTTAGGTCAAGTGTCTGTCAATCTTATTTACTAAAAAGAACTAGCTTTACAGTTGTTGATTTTTTATATAGTTTTCTTTGTTTCCATTTGACTAATTTTTGCTCTGATGTGTATTATTTCTTGATGTTTATTGTGTTGGTATTTGGGTTGTTCTTGTATCTTAACAATTTTTGAGATGCATCATTAAGCTATTTATTGGTGCTCTTGTTTTCTTTTTTTCCATGTTATGACCAAATTTATTTTTCTTTTTTATTTATTCCCTTTTCATCCCAATCTTTGCCCTCCCTCCCAGTCACTGCCTCTCACAATCCCTCCTCCCATCCCCCTCTGCTTCTCCTCTGTGAGGGTGGGGGGCCCCTGGGTATTCTCCAAACCTGGCACATCATGTCTTTGAGGGACTAGGCTCATTCTTTTTGATTTTTTAGAGCTATACATTTCTCTCAGTACTGCTTTCAATGTGTCCTGTGGGGATTATTGTTTCCTTGGAATATTTTTTCATCTCTTCCTTCTAATGTTGTATCTATCTTTGATTGTTGGGTACATTTCTTGGAAGCAACAAATATATAGTTCTTGGTTTTTAAAATATATTTGTAAGAAGTAAATTTTTAGTTATTATTTTGATTGTGTGGTCTGTGTGTGGAGGGATACATGGATCAGACTGTATATGTGAAGCCCCCCCCCAAAAAATTGTAAAATTTGTTCTCTCTTTCCACCTTTACTCGGGTTCTGAAAATTGAATATAGAATTTTGGAGATTGACTGCAGGTCTCTAGGCTTAAGTGCTTTTATACACCAAGCCCATCTCACAAGTCTGGGTCCTGGATATTTTATCCATTGTGCTAGTCTATGACTTATTGGATAAATTATACCACCAATATTCAGTACTACTATAGAAAGGTATGTGTTAATCAAGTCATTTAATGTTTTTGTAGTGTATTGTGTTCTGTTATTCCTTGTTTTAAAAATTACTGTTCTATCATGAATTACACTTTCCTACAGCTTCATAGATATGTTTGTCTTCACTCTAAAAAATTCCCTCACGTATTTTCTTTTTATTAAGATTTATTTTCATTTTTGAGTATTTGTCTGTTTATGTCCATGCACCACATGTGTATCTTGTGCCTACAGAGGCCAGAAGTGTATACTAGGTACATTGGAATTGTAATTACAGATGGTTGAAAGCTTTGTTTCAGTTCTGAGAAACAAATCTGGACTTTCTATAGGAGTAGTAAGTACTCTTAACTTCTGAGGTATCTCATTAGTCCAGCTTCATGTATCTTCTATACAATGGGATTAGTGGACACATATTCCTATAGTCTGTTTTTATTACAGGAAGTTTTCCCTTTCCCTTCAATTATGCCATATAGCTTTGCTGGTGCTATATACAGTAGTCTGGATTGGCAGTTATTGTTCAGAACTGGAAATATGACATTCTAAGCCCTCTTAGATTTTTTTGCCCTCTTAGATTTATATATTTTTTTGAAAAAAATATGTTTTTATTCAAATGGTCTTGCCTTAATATGCAAAATTGTGTTTTTCCTCTTTCTATATAATTTTCTATGTTTATATGCTAAATGTTTTAACTATCATATGATAAAAGGTGTATCTGTGGGTCTTGACTGTTCAGTGTTCTAAATGTCTCCTTTATCTGAATCTGTATCTTTCCCTAGATTTGAGAACTGTTTCATTATTTTATTGAAAGTGTTTCCTATGCTTTTAACATGAAATTATCTTTTCTACTATGCCTATTATTTATTGATTTGGTATTTTTGCAGTGCCCTACAGACGTCAAATGTTCTGTTTATACTTTATTTTTGACATCATCTTAAGATTCCAACTCCTCCTCCTTGTCTTCAAGCTCTCTTAGTCTACCATTTCTTTGATCCATTCTACTGGAGATTTTTATTTAGCTTCTTAGAACTTTCATTTCCAATATTTCAGTTTGGCTTGTTTTTTCATATATTATACCTTTCTTGAATTTTACTTTTGTATCCTGTATTGACTTTTTTTATTTTATACAGCTGTCCGCGTGCTTGAAATTTGTTTAGAAATTTATTTGTATCCTCTTTGATTGCTTTGAACATACTTACACTCATCATTTTTTGGGATTTTTTTTGGTTGGGAGTTTATCTGATTTGCTTTCTCTAGGCCCATTAGTAAGGCATTTGTCCTTCTTACAGGACTCACATTGCCTTGGTTTTTCACTTTTCTTCTGGTTTCATACATCTAGGATTAGACCATTTGTTGGATTTTTAAAAATTACCTTTGTTAATTTGGAGAAAATATTTGCAGTGCTCAAGAGGAACTAAATCATATTAATTTGATCTCCCCCCACCTCTCTCTCTCTCTCTCTCTCTCTCTCCCCTCTCTCCTTTTATATAGTTTTCAAGGAGAGCAGATTAAATTGTCATTACTCCCCTGAAAATAGACTAACATTTGCAAAACCACAGCAATCACAGGGTAGACCCGCCTATCACTTTAGGGAGCAAAGGAACATTGGTGGAAAGGAATGACCAAGACAACCATTACTGTAGATGTAAATGGCTAGAAGTTGGGAGAGAGCAGAGATTGGCATTGAGTTGGCAAAGAAAAATGAGAGGAGAGAAAAGTAACAGATGAGGAAGTAATTAAGACAAGGGGATGATTTGGCTATTTGAGCTAAGGGTATAATGAAGAAAGAGTTTTAAAAATGCAATTAGATAACTCAAAATAGCTACAGCTCTCCAGAGGCTGGGAGACAGAGACTCACTAACCAGGTCGATCTATGTTCTTTGGGAAAACCTACCAAAAGGAAAATGGGAAGATAAAGAATAAAGGAAAAAGAAGGAAAGAAAGAGAAAATAGAAAGAACAAAGAACAGAACCAGGAAAAACTGGTCTATTTAACTGGCACTGGCATCAGGAAGGGAAGAGCACTACATTTGAGTATGAAGTCCAAACAGTTTCATCTTCTTGCTGGTTCTACCTGGCCTAATTCAGGATTTAAGTCTGTGTTCCTCTCAAGAGTCTGGCTCCAGTCAGGTTTCCACCCTGCGAAATGCACACTTAGTTGTGACTCCTTTTCCTTTAGTCAGTCTAGAGGAATTACATTTCTGTGTTTTAAGGTGCAGTTTCATGTCACTGGCTTGAGATGTCCCAAGAAAATGGTTTCTGGGAGTAGCAGTTGGGGAAGAAGTATCTAGAGTGCCAAGCCGCTGACTCAGCACAGTGTTTTTAAAAATCTTTGAACTGTTTGTGCACAAGGTACCTGATTTGCCCATCAGAACCAATAGGAATATATAAACCAGTTACAGCCAGCTTTTACCTTCAGAGTAGGAATTTATAATCTAATTGTGACACTTAAAACACCTGTGTCAGTAAGAATAATCAAGGATATTATTCTTCAAGAAGCAATTCCAAAATCTTAGTGACATGCTATAATAAAGTTATTTTCACTGCCGCACTAAATATCCATATGCACAGGCTAGGGGCTTTGCTCCAAATCTCTTCCTCTCAGGAGCCAGATATAGAAAATCATGATTGTATAAAGCGTTGTCAACTGCCATGCCAGAGGAATAAGAGCTCTGCAAAGTCTCACACCCACAACTGAATGCTGAGTCAAGAAATAACATGTGTTAGTTCTGTTCATAACTCATTCTCTAAAAGTAATCTGTCCTTCCATGTTTTGTGCCCTGGCGCCTCCTTTGCAGAATTATTTCTGTACTGTGGGGTCATTATTAGGCAAAATGGGGGTTACCTGAATATAAGTACTGTGGTATCGCAAGAATGGCTCTGATAGCTGAGGTAGCCACTGCACAGTTGATGGACAGCTATCAGTTCAGCACGGATATGCTGTCTAAAAGATGATGCATGTCTAGGGCAGGACAGAATAGACCCAGATGGTGTAAAATGTCATCATAGTATTCAGAATGATGCACTTTTTAGAGCTTAAAAATTATTTATTTCTGAAACTTTCCATTTAGATTGTGGTTGACAAGAGGTAACTGAAACTGGAGAAAATAAAACTGTGACCATGTGATGAATACTGCATGTATTTCTTCTCACTTGCAAAAGCTGCTGTCACAGCTATGCTAAAAACTGCCAGCTTCCTACCCATTTTTCCCAAGTTTTTCTAATAAACTATTCAGTGCTCTGTGTGTGTCCTGCAGGTATACCCGTTCTGGCAGAATGGACTGTTCCATTTAAAGAGAGTGGGCTCACAAGTATGCCCTTTGGGGCACCTCTATATCATGGAAAGCACCTCTGAGTTCACTCTAGAGAGGAAAGAACACAGATTAGGTACTGTGAAGGAATAATGAACTCTTGCTTTCGCGTGGAAACAGTGAAGTCCAGGAGGGATGCAGGGTAAGGGCAAGCGACAAGGGCTTATCAGAAAAAAAGAAGCCTGGCTTTCCATTCTCAGATTTGTACAGTCTTCATGTTGATCTTCTTTGGGTGTCAAAATGTGTCACTGGGGTACTTCAACTTATCAATATTCCTTAAGCAATATATGTACTAAAAATTCAGTATTCTTACAGGTAAAATCCACTATGGTACAGATTGGCATCTACCAAACTGAGAAAGAACTCAGAACATTAAATTAATATGAATAGCAAGAAAACATCAAGATAATTCAATTTTCTCTGTTCTAATAGCTAATTGAGATAACACAGTCACTCAATGTAACACCAATTCAGATTTCTTCTCCCCTAATTATCTTTTTTCAACATAAAAACTTGTAGTTACAAGATGTAAAATGCACTGTGAAGGGACTCTATCCAGGTTAAACATGGCAAACATGCTCTGGAAAGGCCTTGTCCTTCTCCTCCATTCCTTCTGCCTAAAACCTAATGGTTGCTAAAAACCATTAGATTACATTCTGAAGACTAGCCATCAAATAAGTAGCCCTTATTTGGCCACTTCCTTCTCCTTAGGGTGAATGCCAAGGTCCAGTTATCAAAGATTTGATGTCCAGCAATCAAAAGCCTTCTTTGGCTACTTTAATTAGTCTGCTCAATTAAAAATTAAACACCTCATCCTAACATGGGGTTTCACCTTTTATCCTTATAAACTGTCATTTGCCTGTGGGCCATGTCTGTCTCCTCTCTATTTAGAGGCAGTGCTTTGTTCCTCTGGGACAAATATTTCTTCCCCCTCTTTCTTGCTCTCCCCTCTCCTCATCCCCTTCTCTCTCATCCTATCTTCCATCTTTGTCTCTTATTCCTTACCCTTTGTCCCTCTGAGGCAAATATATCTCCTTTGTGCCAAGAACTTGGTCCTTGGGTGTCTTGTGCTGGCTACCTACCTGCCCCTTCATATAGTATGTATCATCAATGCCTATTTAAATCATTGCAGTTCATATAGTTAGAAATTGATGACATGTACAGGAGCTATTGTTTTAAAATTCTCTAGATCATCAAGAATATTTATAAATTCTTACATAAGTTATATCTATTATGCTGTGTGACTTTTCTTGGAGATATCAGAACAAACATATATTTACCCGAGATTGGATGCTGATGGCAGACCAAGGAAACAATTTTACCTAAGTGGCTTAGTTATCCTGTGTTTATTGGCATTTTCTTGATTAATAATTGATATTGGAGGGTCTAGCTCACTATGAATAGTGCATTCCAAGGAAGGTATAACATATTGTTTTATAAATCTTTGGTTCTGGTCAGTTGGGTATGAAAAATTATATGTGATGAACAAGAGACCAGCTTCATTGTGATGAAATCTTGTCAAGTCTTGTGTGACTATGGAAAGGAGAGTGTGACACAGTTCCTGCCTCTGGAGCATAGCCAGTAGGGCATGGACCTTGACAAGTGCTGATGGTTGCTGTAGGTAAAAGGTTTGTTTGCATAATAATGTATATATTTTGCTTTATGTTCCCCCTTCAGGAAATGTTCTCCCTGCCAATGTTAATGACTCTATAATAATTAGAAACAGCATGATTCTGAGACGTGAGAATGTATCCAATGTTACACAGCAAAATGGTAATTCTGTGACCTTCAGGATAGCCCTTAAGACTGTAGGAGAGAATTCTGAAAACATGAGTTCAAAAATACATAAATCAATGTAAGAGCTGTCCTTTACAGTATTTCTCAACTATGTAAAATATACAGATGTGATATCAATTGTATGAGAAGCTTCACAGGCCTAAAAGAACAGAGACAGCTATACTAATGAGCCAGCTTCTCAGAAAGATAGTAAAGAAGGAGATAAAGAAATTTAGGGAGTGGTAATCTCAGGACAAAATCCAACCCAGCTAAACTTATTGTTTGTGCTTACAAAGGCAGGCAGATTTCTGAATACCAAGTCAGCCTGGGACAGCAAGTTCAGGTTTAGGCACGATGGAAATGATGATCTCAGGATGAGATCCCACCTAGCTAGCTTATTGTCTGTGCTTACAAAGGCAGGCAAATCTCTGAGTTCATTTGCTATGCTAAAAATGTACTTGTCTTTTTCTAAAAATCAAAAGCCTAAGATTCTAAAATGCTGATTTGTGAAATAATCAAAAGGGAACCAGGGTAAATGATTGAATTGATGTGTAAATAAAAGACTGGGCTTTAGTCTGTAAGACATGAGCTGTCTGGAGAGCTATTGCAGTTATATATATATATATATATATATATATATATATATATATATATATATATAGGATTTGTCTGGTGGACTTTCTAACTTTGGTAGGAAAACTCAAGAATTTTTCTAGAAGGTTTTCTGACTTTGGTTAGAAAACCAAAATGCTATAAGAGAGATAACAGCTCTTCTAGAATTTTTTTCTAGCAGGTTTTTCTGACTTTGGTCAGAAAATTCAAGAGCTGTCTCAAGCAAACAGCTGTCTAGAGGCCTATCTTGAGCAGACTACAGAGCTATCATCTTGTACCCCATCACTGATTTCAAGTCATTTTTTTCACTGGTCCCAAACACCTCTTCCTCAGGACCCATTCTGAAACTGAGACTGGTTTTTGGCAAAATATTCTGGGAAATGTTTCCTCAGAGTCCACACACAGAAGCTATGTTCCTGAAGTGACCAGTGGTGAACCTTACGCTGGCAGCTCAACTTGGGTATCTGTAAGAGTTTCCCAGATGGTACTGGTTTTGAAGGCATGAAGAGGTCATGGAGAGCCACTGAGCTTGGCACTGTGTAGCAGTGCTAGAGTCCCTAAAGGGAGGCCAGGAAAGGCCATTTGGTGAAGCTGAAGCCCCAGTTGTAGAAGAAACTCCAAGATTGATGAGTCTGTGGAGAAAAATTAGGGTTTAGACCCATGTGTCAGGACAGAGTCCCTAAAGAGACTATTGTTGAATACAAAGTATACTTGCACTGAAGACTTCAAGATTTTGGAGAAGCCAGTACATGGGACAACCACCAAGGACCAAGGACTGTAGCAGCTGTGAAGTGGAGCTGTCCTGACCCTAAGAGACAAGCTGTGTGTACTGCAAAGGGTAGAGCCAGAGAAGTGGCCCAGGCCCTTTGGAGTTCAGAAGCATGTGAATGAATCATGGGGTCTGGCACTGAGTTCTACAACCATTGGACACAGTGTCTGACGTGGGTGTGACAATACCCTGCTTCTTCCATCCTGGAGTAAGAAAGTATGTAACTTGGTTTTTGATTTTATAGGAGTCCACAGTTTAGAGACTGAACTTTTAAAGAGACTTTGGGTATTTTAGAGAGATGTCCGATAGATCAGGAGAGACTGAATGTTTTAGAGAAAATTTGAACTTTGGGTGGGACTTTGGACATTTTAAAGAGACTGAACTTTTAAAGTGTTTGGATTTTTAAAGACTGTGGGACTTTTGAAAGTTGGAAATTTTTTATTTTTAATAACGTTTAATATTATTTTGATATTACTATGAGATCTTGGAGCTAAATGAAAAAGGAATATGAACACAGGGGATGAATAGTAATGCATTTATATGTCAACTTGACGAAAGCTAGAGTCACTTGAGAGGTGGGAACTGCAATTGAGAAAACGCCCTCACCGGATTAACCTCTGGGCAAGCCTGTCGGGCATCCTTTTGACTGATTATTTATATGGGAAGTTCCAGCTCACTGTGAGAAGTGCTACCCCGAAGCTGGTAGTCCTAAGTGCTGTAAGAAAACAGGCAGCAGGCTGAACAAGTCAGCAAGCAGCACTCCTCCATGATTTTGGCTTCGTAACAGCTTCACTTATGACTTCTATGTTCCTGCCATGAATTGCTGCTCCGATTTCCTTCAGTGATAGAGAGTAATAAGCTGAAATAAACCTTTTTCTCTCCATGTTGCCTTGGTTGTGGTATTTTATCACAGCAATAGAAACCCTGAGACACGGAGCCTTATGAGCACCCTCCTCCTCCCTCTAAGAGGGAATGTTTTAGTTCAGATGACAGATCTACACAACACATACAAATAAAGTTTGTCTTAATAACACTCTTCTAAGAACCTTTGAGGGAAATCCAATATCCAACCTGTTACAAGGTTGCTCAAAAATGTGTCGTTTTAAAAGCTTCTATTGTGGACACTTACTAGTGTTTTTTGACATTTTGATAATTTTGTAATGGTATATAAATCAACTGAAAAATAAAACTGTGTGTTGGTTTTCTGTTAGTGCAATGAAATATTTACATTAATTAAGTTAGAGAGAGTAAAGATGCTGAACAAGTCAGTGCCATTGTATATATGCACTCACAGAAACTGTGGCTGAATGCCCAAGACCCATATAAGATCAAGTCAGTCAAAATCATGAGATGGTGTCATGAAGCCCACCTCCAGCCAAGAACTATTGAAAGCTGATGGTGGTTGGGGAGAGGAGATTCAGTTTTCTTCAAGGTTGCAGACCCTAAGAAACTACCCCTGCTCAAGTAGAGTTCCATTACAGCCATGCACATATAGGCTGCCTTAAGTTGATTCAGTGGGGGAAAAATGAGTACAGGAAGTTGGGGAGAGAAAGAGGGTATAAGACAAAGGAGTGTGTCTGATCAAATATATTACATGGATGTATGAAATTCTCAAACAAGAAAATGTTCATTTTAGTTTTCATTTAAGTTGACTTTGGCCCATGATTGATTGGCATGTAGCTTCATGCCTAAGGTGAGGCAGCATTTCAGAGTAGGAGTACATGGTGGAGCAACACTGACTTTATCAGGTAACAGTAAACAAGAAGGAAATGGCCAAGGTCCTACCATCTCCTTTGAGAGGGCACTCTCAAAGATGTTGAAGCCAGCCTTTGAGGGGACATTCAACGTACAAATGATAGCATAGAGTTACTCAAAAATCTGTGATCTTACAGGTTCTATTGAAGACATTTGTCAGGATTTTTAGTACTCCATAAACATTAAGTATAATAAAAATTTTTCATATATTCAATAGTCATTTAGGCATTAACCAGTGCTAGAAATCCATGATAAAATTTGCTCTATGCATGAGAACCAGTTATCTCTCTACACAGTGTAAGTACCAAGGCTCCCCTGGAGTGTGCTTCTATCCAGGCCAAGGTGCCCTGCCAAGTCTGTGAGCCTGTGTGTAATCAGCACTCTACTGACTGTAATAGGCTCTATATCACAATGGGAGCTGACCAGCCTGTGAATACATATGATGATTGCCGAATCTCAGAAGTTTGTCCTAAGCTAGTAACTCTTTTAGCACAATATGCATTATCAGGAGAGAGAAGCCACTACGAGCTGTAACCGTTTTCTGGATTCCTCCATGGATGTTTACTGATGGAATCAAATGAGTCACATGATCCTCTCAGTAGGAAGCATTGTCCCTCTGCCAACCTCCCCGTGGAAGCTCAGTCAATATTAATTGAATGAATGAATGAACTGACATGAAGTATGTGGTAGGTGATGCAGAAAGACTTGCCCATGGTGGTCATATGGACCTCCTGGCACACAAGCAATAGAATTTGAAGGTTGTTTTTCTGCCTAGCTGGTGGCCAGGACAATGGCTTTGCAATGACAGTGTTTCCACATTCAAAAAATATCTTTAGTATATTTTCTGCCAACACTATTTTGACTTGACATTAAATAGGGATAAAAAGTTTCTTTGCATAGCATTGTTCAAAAGACAAGAAAATGGAAGCCCTACACTGCTACCCAGACATAAATTTCCAAGTGCTGTCTGAGAATTTGAGTTATTCAAGTGTATATATATATATATATATATATATATATATATATTTGAATATATATACTTATATATTATTATATACACTTATATAATATATATTATATATTAACTATTTTGAGATTATAATATAATTATATCATTCTGTTTCCTTTCTCTTCCTCCAAATGCTCCCATATACCCCTCCTTCTTCTCTTTCAAATTGAAGGATTTTTCCCATTAATTGTTGTGATATACATATTTATGTGTATATATAATACATAAATGTAACCAGCTCATTCTGTATAACATTACTTGTGTATATATATTTTCAGGGCTGACCTTTCGTTTTGAATAACCACTTGATGTGCTCTTTTCTGAGCAAGACTATTTCTCCTGATCTCAGCGTTCCTTAGTTGCCTGCAGTTCCTGTGAAGGTTGAGGACTCCTGAGCTTCCTCCCTTCCATTTTAACATGTCTACTGGTATCCTCCTTATTCTACACTGTTTCATACCGGTAGACTTAGTAGGAGATACAATCTCACTCTCTGTTCCTCTGGCTTTTAAAATTTTTCTATCCCCTCTTCCATAATGACCCTTGAACCTTACATGCAGGAGTTATGTTGTAGATGGTACTGGTCTCCACAGCTCTGCACTTTGATTGACTCTGCTTTCTGTAATGGTCTCCATATGTGGCAAAGAGAAGTTTCTGTGACGCTACATTTATTTCTGCATATAAGAACAAATATTTAGCGTATAGGTAGGAATTGTACTGGCTTAGTACAGTAGAAGTTGTAGGTTCTCCTCCAAGATCCATGATATCCCTGCACCTGAATAGTTAGCTAGGTTTCTAGAACCAGTCATGATCCATTTCCTGTTGAGTAGGTCTTAAGGTCAATTAGAGAGCTCTTGGTTACCACAAGGTCTGGGTGCCACTACTGTAACCTTATTGTTACCATACAGTGTTGGTTGTGGTTCATAAGTGTCATGTCTGAGTAGGAGTGTTGGTTGTTTTTCTCTCTCAGAAGCTTGCATGGTGCCTTCTGGTACCATGAATGCTCGTCCTCAGGAGGAGACTTTCAAGCTAATTCTAGCTCAGGGAACTCTGTCTGGGCCCTATGTCTGATGTGCATGATGAATTCAGTAATAGAGACTTTTCACCTTGACTAGGAGCCAACCAAGGGCAAGACCAATAGGCTGTATGGTTGAGGAGTCTCTTGGATAGCGCTGGCCAACAACTCAAAAGAAGATTTCTCATGCCTGATTCAGAGACTTTGCTAGGTAGTCTTTGGCTCTTGGAAGAAGCATTGTCAGCCCAGACAGGAAAATTGCTTTTAAACTATGTATGTGTATTTATACACTGACTTATGTGTATTATAGACAGTTTTAGGTAGTCAGTAGTATTTCTTATGACTTTCAGACATTCTTACTGTCATTTCTCTCCTCCCTGCTTCAACATTTATCTCCCTCCCCCTCCAGAATTGGAATTCCCCCCCTTTATTTTCCATGGCATTCATTTCAGTTTTCAAAACAATAACATTTACTTTCACATTAATTTTCTATGATATAATGTTTACCTAAGTTGTTTTATTAGAGTAAGTATTACTGTCAGCAGTCCATTTGGTGAATGAACACCCTGGCCCTTGGTCAACAACCACAGATGAGAGCAGAAGGGAAAGAGATACACTGGAAGCAATGAAACTTTGGAAGGTGTAGCCCCTCAGCATATTGTGTGGAGGGAATAAGATGATTGGTAAAGGTCTGGAGATATGGCTCAGAAGTTAAGAGCATGGGCTGTTCTTCTAGAGGACCTGGGTTCAATTCTTAGCACCTTCATGGTAGCTCCTAACTGCTTATAATACCAGTCCTATGGGATCCAATATCATTGTCCGGGTTCCAAGGAACCAGGGACACGTGTGGTGCATAGACATACAGGCAGGTAAAACACACACACACAGACACACAGACACACACACACACACACACACACACACACACACACCTACAAATAGAAATAGTATTTTAGAAATTTTAAGAAGAAATGTTAAGTAAAGGTCAGCTGACTATGTTTCAGGAGATAAAGGGAAATGGACCCAGCAAGTGAAAAAGATCACAGAAAGTTTGTGTGGCTCTTCAGAGACTGACTGAGCGGCCCCTCTAATGTTATTTTGTGCCCTGAGTGAAAGCTGTTTTATTCATCTCTGTTTGTCATCTGCATTCTTCCTCTCTAACAGAGTCAAGAATTTACTTCCAGGCTTCATTCTTGGGAATACTCCACTCTGCTCCCTGACCCTAGAGTACTGTTGCCTTCCACGTGAATCATATTTTATCAATAGGGAACATGTACCAGTTGGTGCAGCTAACTGGAAATTCAGACTGCACCCAAAGAGCTTGATTACAGTCCCATCAACACAGTGATGCTTCTTAGGCACCAGGTTTTGTTTTTGTCTCTCAATATATTCCAGAGTTTTTCCAAGTTATTACATACAGACCTCCTTCACAGGAGGCTGTGATACGGAGTTGGAATCATTCCCATTTTAAAGAACTCACAAGAAACAGTTCTCTTAAGAACACGTCATCATTAAATTTCTTCCCATTTTTGTTCATTTTGTCTGCCTGTGCTCCTGAGTTGGTTGACCTATTTAAAGTATCTCTGACACTTTCTTTGTAACTTTTGAACACTGAGGTCCCTTCAACCCCATCCTGCTGTCCCTTCTGCTTCCACTTAAATGACAATGGACTGACAAGAACCCCCTTCTGCAGAGGAGTTATTCAACTCCACATTGAGTTTCTGGGGAAAATCAAAGATGATTCCCCCATTAAGCAAATAAAGAAGCATTTGACAAGTGCGTCCAGAATAAGATGTTCTTTAACAGCCAATTTAATTCAATACAGATGGTTTTCTTATGTAAATTTTACCTACCTTTGGAAGAATTCTTGAAAAATCAAATAAAAGAAGTAATAGTTGTGTGACCACATGTGAAAATTGTAGGGTTTTTTCTTTCTGGTTAGAGTTTTATTCTGTAGTCAAGACTGGCTTACAACTCATGGAAATCCTCCTGTACCTGCCTTTTAAGGGCTGGGATTTATGAGAATGAACCATCATACTTGTCAACATCTTTTAATAAAAAGCAGGATTAATTCATCAAAGATGCATTAAATAATGTTTAGGGTAGTCATATTGTTCTTGATTTTGTAAGTTGATTACCCCAAGTTCTCCAAATATCTTTCTATTAGGGATGCCAACAGGCGAATGATTCTGTTTCTTTCCCCTAGAACTGCTCATACAAGATCACACAGAATTGTGTTGACATTAATTAACAGAAGGCAACATTATTATGAGGAAAACACACACACACACACACACACACACACACACACACACACACATATATATATTCCACAGAAATCCTAATTCCTACTGTATGTGTAGCAGAATTCCTCAAATTGTCATTTTTCATTTCTGGACAAATGATCTTCCCCTGCTGAGACCTACTGTCATCTCACTGTGTGGTATTGGCACAACTTCCTGCCATGTGGTCAGCTATTTGCCTTCTGTTAGTAGCGGTGCCCCCACAGGGCCCACCCCTGTCCAGTACACATGCTCCTCCACCACGTGAGTTTGTCTTGGCCTATTCACCTTGCTCTTCAGAGCCTGCTTTTTTATGCTGAACTAACTCTTGGTCTGTTGCCCTGAATCCAGTGACCTTTGTGTACACCTGTTCTAGGGGAGTCGCTGAAGTGGATGGGACTCTGTGGGCAAAAGTTGTAGAAGGGCAGCTTGAAGTACCAGGCAAAAAGATGCATGTAGGTCAGGATGTAGACAGCTCTGTCGCTGTCTCTGTTGGATCCCTCTCTAGTTTCCTTCCTTTCAACTAATAATTTTCTCCTACTTTGCATTAGACCATAACTAAGATCACATACACAGGTTCCTTAGAGAAAAGGTCTCTGTAAACATCAATCAAGTGGTGGACAGAACATTTGGAGATGTTGACACACAAGTATGAGCTCACATTCTAAACCAGAACCTAAGACCCAGGGCTAGGATCAGTTCCCATTGTGTCTTCTGGGAAGATGTAGGTTTGTTGGGAATTCCAAACAACAGCATTGACTAAAAGTTTAATGAAAGTTATGATATTGAAAGTCAACAAAAAGTTCTACTTAGGAACTTATCACAGGCAACTGGACAAATGAACTTTTGCTGCTCTCTCGTCTTAGGGTTTCTATTGCTACAATGAAACACCATGAATAAAAAGCAAGCTGAGAAGGGAAGGGTTTGTTGTGCTTCTATTTCCACATTGCTCATCACCAAAGGAAGTCAGAACGGGCACTCAAGCAGGACAAGATCCTGGAGGCAGGACACTGGAAGCAGGAGCTGATGCAGAGGCCGTGGAGGAATGCTTGCTCCCCACAGCTTGCTCAGCCTGCTTTTTTATAGAAGCTAGGGCCACCAGCCAAGATATGGCACAACACAATGGGCTGGCTCCTCCTCCTTCAATCACTAATTTAAAAAAATGCCTTACCGTTGGATTTTATGGAGGCTTTTTCTCCGTTAAGGTTCCTTCCTTTCAGACAGCTCTAGTTTGTATGTCAAATTGACATAAGACTAGCCAACAGAGACTAGGCTAGTTATACTGCACTTCCAAGAAAAAAAAAAAGTCTCCTTCTTGAAGTCATTGTTAACTTGGAGTGTAAGAGGCTATGACCAAAGGGGGTGGGGGGAACCCATATGTCCTTAAGGACTACTTACATTTTGAAAAGAGTTGGAAACTTAGGTCAAGCTATCTAGTAGAAGTCAGAGAATTCCTGGAATCTCCACATTTTGCCAATGCCTACTTTTTCTTAACTTACCAGAATTTATGCCTGTAAAAATCTTGCTAGCTTGCTTATTTGAGGGATGATTCTAGCACAGGAATGACAGTGGGCAAATGAGAATCTGCCACAGAGGCAGTTGTGGGAATCCATGGTCAATCTTGTAAGGTAGAGCACACCAATCCAGCAGTACCCAGATTCTCCAGCTGCTCCCATAGGACTTACTCTTAGTTCCACTGTGCCACTATCAGTTAGCTGCAGTCCCAAAGCCGAGAACCTATGTTATAGGCTCACTGCTGAGTGAGAAGCCTTTGTGGAACTGTGTTCAAGTACCAGTGCAGTCCCCACAACCAGGAATAGACTCCAGTTACACAGCAATGCCAAGACAACCCTCCCCCAACTCCCCATGAAATGGTTGGTCTACTCTCCTGTGCTCTGTCTGAGCAGTCTGTTCAGGTGGACAAGTAAGTGACTGTACTGTGAGGTTTTCCCCAACTTCAGGTCTTCTTGTTCTCTTCATAAATCCTTCCTAAGACCTGAAGCAAATTAGAATCCTGTGGACCTTTTCATTTTTATCACAGAAGGCATCCTTAGTAGCCAACACAAGCTCTAGGTTCTATGGTAGAACCAGTGCTCAGCACAAGATTTGTATGGAAATCTAAGAATTATGGCTTACCTGACTATGGTGTGTCTGTTGTGTCTTTCATATCTTTACTTCTACTAATGCGTCAGTTTGATTCTGCTCCTTTATTCTGTGAAGTTCGAAACCCCTAAGAATCTTTTACTCTGTCCTGAGTGTGTGTCAGCAAACTGAAGATTTCTTGGCGACATTGTAAAATTGTAGTAATTTTAAAACATCAGAAAAAGTGAGTGACCAAAGTCGGCACATAAACGAATACATCACGTTAGAGGCTCGCCTTTATTTGCTAGTTTCAAACTTAGTGCTGAAGCTCTATTAGACGCTGTGGTTAAGTGACTCTGATATATTACGTCCTGAAAGATTCACCCCATAAAACCCAGCTGCAATGTTATTGCACACTAAAAACCTCACTTTAGCTTTGATCCGTTTTGATCTTTGTGAGCTAACTTAAATATGACAGGTAGGTGACTGTGCTAAGTAGCTTGAAATGACTTTTGATCAAATGTAATAAAATTCTCTGCTGCAGCTTGCTTATCTCATCTCTCCTACCTATCTGGGAGAATAGCCTGTCTGCGGATGTTTCTACAGTGTCATTTTATGCCCTATTAGGATTGGTCTTAGTTGTTTGGGAACGGCTACTGAGCTTCAACAGGTCCCAGTATGAGGACAGTACTCTATTACCTTAGCCCATCCTCCACAGCAGCCCTAACAGTGACCTCAGGGTTGGCCCTCTACTTTTCTGTTCTACATAATACTCTCTCTCTCTCTCTCTCTCTCTCTCTCTCTCTCTCTGTGTGTGTGTGTGTGTGTATGTGTGTGGTATAGAACTGAGCCCAGGGTTTTGCTTTGCACATGACATTCAAATGTTCTACCATTGACTGCATTCCTGGCCCTCGGTGTCTAGAAACAGGGTCTCACAAAGCCCTGTAACCTGATTAGAACTTGCTATCTTTCATGTTCTGTCTCCCACGTGTTGGGATTATAAGTCTGTGCCACAATGACATTTTTCAGGTTTTTACTCTGTTTATGTCCCCAGTTGTGCACACAGGGTGAGGATCATCATGCCACAATCATGCTAATGACCTACAGCTTTCTCTGTGACTTTCTTGAAGACTTATTCTCTGGTAAAATGCTCTATTCTGTCAGCTCTAGCCTTGTATTCAATTTTCTCTGCCCATTTAACAAGTATAAGCTGATATTCGTTCTTGGATGAACACATTGCTAAGCCTTGGGGCACAACAAAATATGAATTGAACCGAGGATTCCTGTGTAGCTCACACTCAAGAGAAGGAGAGAAACAGTGAATGAACAGATGAGGAAGGATCCAGTGAGTGGACTCAGAAGGTAAAAGAACTTCTCAGAAGCTTGGAAATCTGAATTTGATTCCTGGAACCTATTTAAATGTAGGAGAGAACCAACACCACAAAGTTGTTTTCTAATACATACACACACACACACACACACACATGCACGCATGTGCACACACAAATAAAATATTAAAAAGATAAAAGCACAAAGGAGCATGGCAATAGACATATAATTGAACACTGGAAAAATTGTTATAAATTATTTTATGGTGCCTTTGGAAGGTGCATCTGTGGAGACTGAAGAATGAAAGAAAAGAGACAAAACAGAGAAACACATTATACAGGTTCTCAGTGAACTAGCATGATACTAAATACAGTGTAAGCTTGAATAATTTAGGTGGCCTCTAATTCTTAATTTCTTTAGCCACTAAATACAGATGATAACACCATCTACCTCTAAAAGCCCTGAGTTTGGACAGATTTATATAAATCACCCAGTACAAAGCAAGTGTTCTGTAAACAGGAGCTGCTAATTATTATTTATTAGGCTGAGGTGTGAAGGCCAGGTGGGGCCAGCCATGCTTAGAGTTGTGAGGAAAAGTATCCCAAGAAGAGATCAAAGCTCTTCTTCTTCATCAAAGCTGCTGGAGCGCCTAGGATCTGTGGAAAGGCCAGTGTCGCTAGAACTGTGCAAGTGAGGGAGAACACACTGGAGGATGGCGTGGGTGGGCACCATATGGTGGCTGCGTGAGCGCCAGCCCAGAGAAGGCAGATGCTGGGTTCCTTCAGAGTTGCTTTCCCCTTAGAGAATGTGAAAGGACAGAGGGCAAAGATGTTGAGAATGTGTGTAAGAGGGTGGTTCTATTGAAAGGCCGTGGAACTCAAATGAATCAGGATTGGAGAAAAGATGACCGGAACTAACGTGAGGAAGAAACGGGAGAGGCTGAGTGGGTGGCATCCACCCCACAGGAAAGGTGCTTCAGGAAACGGAAGCTTCGGGAAGAAAACAGGATCTTTGGATGTGTTAGATGAACTCACCTAATTTCTGCAGGTGACAAAGGCCAGGGAGTGACTCTGAAATCACATGGCTGTAGTGGGATTAAAGATAACTATAGGGAGAAGTCGAGCATGGAAGAGTGCACGTACTGGGGGACTGTCCATACAGAGTCCTGCTACCAACCAATATGATAGCATTGCATGAATTACAGAATGATACCCCTTTTCCTGTGGCTTTATCATCTTCTACCAGAATCTGTCAAAATATCTTTGCAGGGACACTGATGGACTTATACAGCTGTCTGCATGCTGGGTCGAACAAGAATGACAGAAGTCAGGGAGGAGGGAGATACTCTAGGAACTCAGGCTGGAAGTGACCAAAGGGGCATGAGTAGAGTCCGTTGACTGACAGCCAGGGTTGGGGGAAGCAGTGTTAAGACTAGTGGTGTGAATTTCAGTGTACAAAAGAGACTAAGGTCCCAACTGTTTGAGGTTTATGAAGTAAGAGGCTCTGCACAGAAGGTCTAGACAAAGGGTAACTTTCTGGATTGCCCGAGTACTTTTATTATTTATTAAACATTTTATGCACTATATTCTTTTATGATCATATTCTTTCTTCTCCAACTCCTCCCAGATCTTCCCTAACTCCCTGCCTACGCAACTTCATATTGTCTCTCTCAAACAAAAACAAATCTATAAGAAATGAAAATCAAACAAAGAAAAAAGAAACTCAGCAACACAAAACAACAACAACAACAAAAAAAAAACAAAGCAAAAAAAGCATGCGTACAGCTGTGTACACTAGAAAAACAAACAAAAGATCTTAAAAAGGCCATGGAGTCCATTTTGTATTACCTAACTACTCCTGGGCTTTATGAAGGATGCCTGGGGTGTGGTTGATATCCCCAGTGTCATTTCACCGAACAAAAGGGATTTTCTCTTTCTCAGCAAGTATCAATTGTAAATAGCTTCTGGTTAAGGATGGAATTTTGTGTGCACTCCTCTTTTCAGTCATAAGGTTTTTCCTGCTTTGAGCTTGTGAGGGTCTAGTGACTACCACCACAGTCTCTGTGAGTTCATATGTGCATCAACCCCGTCGTGCTTGAAAGTGAGTTATCACCTCCTTGCAGTGAGTTATCACCTCTGGCTCTCACAGCCTTTCTTTCGCCTCTCCCCAATAGATTCCCCAAGCATTGAGGGAGGGGTTTGATAAAGACTCCCCAGTGTTCCAAAGTTGCCCAGTCTCTGTACACTGTCAGGTTGTGGGTCTCATGTTGATTCCCATGGACTGAAAGTTTCTCTGATGACAGCTACATGATACACAAGTCTATGGGCAAAAATGTCAATAGGAATCATTTCATTGCTATGTTCATGTTCCTTTAGCCGAATAAGGTTTAGTTCTTGTTTTTTCTTTACAAAACATTTCTGATGTTCTCTATTGGATTTTTCCCCTCTTCCAAACATTCCAGTAAATAATTTCTGCCTCTTTTATCTCTAGATCTTCTCTGTTTTTGTAAAAGCCACTGGGTAGATTCTTATCTTCCCCAACACAATGTGTGCCCTCTAAGGGTGGGACACTGTTTATTTAGTTGTAGTTGAGACATAATAAATATGGGATGAGTGAATGAATAAATGAAAATATTTTTCTTTTTGCTACCAAGTCCTAGAAAAAATAATTGTTTATTCACATGAACTAGCTTTATATAAGTTGCATCTAGAGTCACTTTAAGTGTGAACTTGAATACTGCAGAGATAATATTTAGTGGTATTGCCTACTTTTTTCTCTTATTAGATAGATCCTTTATTTTGTGGTTGTTTTTAATGCAATTTTATTCGATTTTGACTTTAATGGAAATAATTATTTTTGTAGCTTTCAGTCTTGCTAAATGAAAGAAAAATTTAAAAAATTGTAAATTATAAACAGCCATCAATTTTTGAATTCACAGTTTTCCTCTTTTTGTTTTGGGTATTCAGAAATCTCATGTTATTTCATCATTGACCCAATTATATAATTTGAATTTATAATAGCATGCTTTGTCTCAGTAAGAAAAAGCTGAAAACAGCAAAGTCCATCTCTGTTTTGAGGGCAGAGGAGTGCATTCGTGGCTATGTGGAATGAAGACTTTAATTGCTTTATGATCAATATTGGCATGTTAGTTTTTCTTTGATGATGATAGAATGTATTGTTTTTCTTTTCTGGGTAGTAAATGAAAGACTACTTAAAGGTTTCTTTCCCAAAGTATCATTTCAGGGCAGGCAAGATGGATGCCTCACTGAGTAAGGATGCTGTTGCAGTCACGTCTGATGACCTGGGATCAATCCTCAGAACCCACACAATGCAATAAGAGAACAATTTCAAACTGTTTGCTAAACTTCAAGTTATGTAAAATTTCAAGTATATGCAAGAATTGGGGATATAAAATAGAGCGTCTTGAAGGACAGGCATTTCATATCAGGGGTCAACTCGTGTACAATCTGTCTCATCTGCGTCTCTATCTGCTGATCACCTGGATGGTTTTGAAGCAAACTTCATCCGCAGATATTTCAATATAGAACTACTAAGCAACTCTTTTTTAAAATAGGCATGGGACTGGGAAGAGAGGCCAGTCTGTAAAACATTTTATTTTACAAGCATGAGGATCTGAGTTTGATGCTTATAGCACATGTCAAATTTCTGGTTATGGTGGTGTATGTTTCTAATCTCAGTGCTGGAGAGGCAGAGACAGGAGGATCTCTGGGGCTCACTGGCCAACTAGTCTAGCCTAATTGAGAGCTCCGGGACAATGCAAGGTACTACTTCAAAGAAGATAAATGGCATTCCTGAGGATGACACTAAATATTGTCATCCTGTATCTAGGGCAAAGACAAAGTTATTTTGTGCTGTTCTATGCACTAAAGTTCTTTTGCACAAATAAAATGCAAGGAAAGCAGAAAAAGACAAAAAACATACACATTAATGTGCACTTATGCACCGATATACACATGCATAAACACAAATGAACACATATACACACATTAAAAATTTAACCACTCCCAAGTCCCATTTCCACCCAACCTAAAAGAGGGGACTTCTGCCCCTAGACCAAGCAGAGAGGGGCTACCCAGAACCCCCTCTGTCTGGCAATCTGAATTCTTGCTTAGGCTGCGAGGCTAAACACTGCAAGGGAATATAAATAAAAGTTAAAAATATGTTTCTGGGTTCCCTGAGGGACAAGCCTGACTACATAGGTGTTGATGTCAAAAGTATCCTCTCTCCAGGAAAAAGACATCACTGGACAACGACAGGAGGACTGGAGCCATTACAAGGTCCCTTTTAATTACTGGAGGTCAGGCCTCTATCCCCGACTTGGCAAGATTAGAATCACCACAGCCCTTCTATACTTGGAGAAGGGAGGAGATGTCAGGGGTAGCCCTGCTTATACACTGAAGACTTAAAATCAGCCATAAGCCTAAAATCAGCAATAGGCCTGACATACATGCCTGATAACACAACGTTTTGGGTCTCTATGGAAAAACACTGAAACAGTTGTCTATAAACTATTGTAAACAGGCAGCTTTTGTGGAAATCTACCAGTCTGAGTAGTCATAGGTCTTGTAAATAGGCAGCCTTGGTGGACAGTACCAAATTAGATAAGGACAAGTGAATCATAGGCAGAGTTACATTGACCTGACCCCTGAACCTTCACCCAGCTGATACCCTGTTCTGAAAGATATCTGTACTTCCCCTGAACACCTATGCTCCTGTGTCATCCCCTTCCCCACATCCTGCATTTTCATGTTTATAACCCCTGTGTTAAAAAGTAAAAATTATGATTTGATATTAATAATAAAAAAAAAGAAAAAAAAATAACACAGTGTCCCCCTGGCTTTGCTGACTTAGCTTCTGACAATCCATTTTCTTGTTCTCAGAAATACTTTGAATTATAAAATGTTATTGTGGCTTTTGTTAGTATGCTGGGTAAAATAATTTTTATTGATTTCATTTTAAACTTCAAAGTTTGTAGTGAGTTAAAATGTCCTTCAACATAATTATAGGTCATATTTATTTTCATATTGTAAAATGCTAGTTAATCTGTTGAACATTTTAAAAAACTGGATTCCTTTTTGAGAATTTCATATATGAACATTGTATTTACATAATTTTTCCCTTTCTCTCCTTCCTCCCACTCTTCCCAACCCCCCATACTTTTCAAATACATCTTATTATTAAAAAAAAATTAACCACAATGCTATTATCACATTTTAAAAATGAATACTTCTTACTGTTATTAAAGATATTGTTGATATTTGAACTTTCTCCTATTTATTTATCATTTTAAAATAAATGCTGAATCAGCATCAAAAAGGGTTCATGACTGTACTTAACTGTTGTCTCAAATTTCACTCATTTTATACCATTCCCTTTTTCTCTTCCCTTGGATTTTATTTGTGCAAAAAACTTCAATTCACAGAACAGTGTAAAAGAACTTCCTCTTTGCCCTCCAGAGACCTAGGTTTTGTCGACTGATTCCTCGTGATACTTTATACATCCCTATATTCTGTGCATGTCCTGTAGTTTGTTATCTGCAGCTATAGAGGCCAGTTGGATCAAGCCGAAGTTTTATGAGGAACAGTTGGTACTTAGCACCGGTGTGTGCTACCACTGGGAGGCACACAATACATGGGTTGTCTCTCTGTGGTGTTCATATCACACAGTAAGCACTACCAAGCTACTGTTCATTAACAATTATGTTGGCACACGTGTTGCTGCCTAGGTCCCAAAATGAAAGTGGAGCCTAGCCAAACAAGTTAGGACACATATTTTTTTAAAAAGCAACTTAGAAAGTGCTTGCATCACAAAAGGATTTTTGGCTAGGTGTGATACCATATAAAATAAATATATTTGCACTGTTCTAAATAGTTTAGTATCTTTTGTAAGAAGTACAAAATTGAGCGAGGACACTGAAGTTGTTGTTAGGCACATACAATTCTAACATTTTTTTATTTAAACAATTTGGAATCCCTATTTTGAGGCCGATATGTGCTTGAAAGAACATTTCCTGTCTCTCTTTAGTTTCCTGTCCTCCATGAGGCCAAGTTGCTCTGTCTCTTCATCTTCAGCATAGTATGGTGTCTTGCAACAGACCCACAGCAACAGAATCAACTGATCGTGGACTAGAACTTCCATATTGTGAGCCAAAATTAAAGCTTTCCTCTGTTTTAAGCTATTTCAGGTATTTTATCATAGTAATGGAAAGCTGAGCAGCACTGCTAACTTTCATCAACCTGTGTAGATTTTGTCTGCTGGACCTATAATCTGAGGATCTGAAAAAATGGATGGACTAGAGTCTAATGCTGTAGACAACCTGACTTCAGTTTCATTGTACTTTTATACAGGAATGTAACAAAGAAAGTAATGACCCAAGGAATATTGTTTGAGTTCAGCAAAATATACTCAGAAAAGCATGTAAATAAACACCCATAAGCACATACTAAATACTGACAGGGCAGCCCTTTCCCAGAACTTTAAGGACAGACCAATGACACAGTCATCAGAGAGGAAGGGGCCTTAGCTGGGAAAATGCCTCCATACGATCAAGCAGTAAGCCATTTTCTCAATTAGTGATCAATGGTGTAGGGCTCCCAAACTGTGCAAAGCCATGGGGAGCAAGCCAGTAAGTAACATTCTTTAAACACAATTGTCTGGCTAGTACCATAGATTATATCTGGGAAAACATGAAAGCAAGGCAGGACATACAGGGTACACTGACCAGACTGGGTTATATAGCTATATTCTGACATCCGATGAGAATAAACATGTCTTATAGATTGAATGTAAATTTTTAACAAAGAAGGCAAGGAATTCAGGTCTAAGAACAATCCAGGGAACAAAATGCACCTGAGGTAAAGGCCCTCTGCCTTTTTTTCCTGGAGCCTCTCTCTCAGTTCCCCAAGGCCTTGTTCACCATGCGTCATTCTTTTGATCATGTTCCAACAAACACAGTAGCAGCATTTTCAGTTCTGATATTCCTTTTATTGGTTGAAATTCTGTAAAAAGAAAATTTTTATGTGTGTCTGTTTTCCTCATATCAGAACAAATGCTTGCCTCTCTTTACTTACAAAATTTCAAAATAGCATTTTCATATTGTGCTGGCCATTGTTGTGGGCCAGCTTGACAAAAGCTAGACAGACAGACATAAGCAAGACAGACGTAAGCTGATAACACAGTCATCAGAGAGGAAGAGGCCTCAGCTGGGAAAATTCCTCTATATGATCAAGCAAGCAGTAAGCCATTTTCTCTATTAGTGATCAACGGTGTAGGGCCCACAACCCATTGTGGGTGGGGTCACCCCTGGGCTGGTTGTCCTTGGTCCTATTAAAAAACAGACTGTGCAAAGCCATGGGGAGGAAGCCAGTAAGTAGCACCCTTCATGGCTTCTGCATGAGCTTCTGCCTCCAGGTTCCTGCCCTACTTGATTTCTTGTCATAACTTCCTTTGGTGACGAAGGTGATGTAGAAAAATAAGCAGAATAAACCCCTTTGTCCTAACCTACTTTTTGGTCACGGTGTTTCATTAGCAGTAATAGAAACCTAACCAAGACACCTATCTTTTATGGTTGACCACTGACTTTTTATTTTTTTATTAAGTTTTCTTCCAAGTATCATTAAGAATTGAAGACTTTGAATATATCTGATGTTCTTCAATTTAAGCACCAACTGTTTGGCTCTATTCCAAGGGGACTTCTGAGATCTCTGACAGATCTTCAATCGAGTTAATAGGCTCCTAGTTTTCTTAAATGTCATGCCAACTTATCTTGTCCCTCACCTGAAACCAGTCATTTCCTCAAAAACCCTGGCTTATTTTAATGGAACTAGATTATTCTGAAACCACAATCTGACTGGCAGGGGTTTTTGCTGCTATAGCTCAGATACTATTTCTAGGGGTTTTCAGTTGATAGAGAGTATATAAACTATATTTACATAAAACACATGTAAATGAATATAGGCTGTGGCAATGGCTCAGTGGGTAGAGGTACTTGCTGTTAAGCCTGACAACCCATTCCTGGAACCCACATTGTAGAAAGGGAGACCCAATTCCTGAAAATTGTTCTCTGACCTCTACACAAGGACACAGCATGCATATGTGCGGGCACACACACATACACACACACTCAAAAATAAATAAATAAATGTTCTATTTGCATTTGTAAATATGATGGTAAATGTTTTTATTTGTTTCACTCTGGTTATTTGATTTAAAGAACAAACTACTTCATGTATTCTATTGGGACAACACTGAAATCTTTCAGAATTCAAACTATATTAGTAGGAGATAATTTTGAGCAGATGCCTCTTGACAATTTTTCTGATATGAAATTTAAAGCAACAGCATGTTTAAATTTTTTGAAACAAAAATTTAAAGTATAGAAGTATTCATGGTTTAAAATTATATTTAAGACAAAACCAATCATTTTTTTTTAGAAAGCAAAGTAGAAAGTACAAATACCACAAAATAAATTTTGGCTAAGTATGATGTCACAGTACACTCACAACACTCTATTGGATTTTAGGGGCAGAGATTTTCAAGAAAGAGTTTCTCTGTGTACCCCTGGATGTCCTGGACCTTGCTCTGTAGACCCAGTTGGCTTCAAACTCCTAAGTGCTGTAATTAAAGGTATGTACCATCACTGCCTGGCAACTTAAAGCACTCTGAATATTAGCACATTGAGGTTGTTTTGCTTTACAAGTCTTATTACAGAAGATATTTATATATAAAATTCTAAATCAATTTTTATCTTATAATTTAAATGTGAATTTTGAAAGGCTGTTTTCAGAAAGGGAAAACGATTATTTTCAATATCATACATCACAACTCCATCTGACTTGTTTTGCTTCATAATAAAATAGGCAGATTATTTTCCATCCTTATCAATGTTACTGGCTATTTCAGTTTGGCACTCAGTGAAATACTTGTATACATTCCTGCTTTTAAAAACCATTCTGTTGTGTCCTGTGCATTAGGTTTCTGGGTTCAAACTTTGCTGGCATTTTTATTTGCACTGAATGGACGAGAGCAGAGAGGAGCTGAAATAGCTTTGCCCTAAAGTCAACTTTCCCATCCGTGCTAATTCAGGAGTGTGGAGGAGAGACAAATTATAAAAGTCCCTATTTTTGTCACGGTTTCTTCCTCCCCACCAGTGCGTTCACATCTCTGAAGGCTTCTCATCCTGTCATTAAAAGGACACATTTTGGCATTAGATTAGACTCATAGTTAGGAAGTAAGTTGATGAGCATATCCTTGACTCTAACAGGAGTCCAGTCTCAAAGTTCACACCAACCACTGCTGTTTCGTGTGCTTCTGACCCTTCCTGCCTCCCAAGAAAGCTGCTGAGGACTGCAAAGGACTAAAGCATGCTGAGAGAGCATCTGTCAGCAGCTTGGATGACAAGCTACATAACAAACCCCACCTGGTACAAGCAGCAGATGCCACAGTGAGAATGTCACCACACTCCTATGTGGTGGCCAGGTATTGGCCCTGTATATTTGGTAGGTTGTGAACAGAGTGGGAAGACTCACAATATAATGCAGGTATATCAAAATCAAAGATATGTTTCATAAGTAAAGATGAAAGAAATTCTGGTGGTAGAGGTAGAGGCTGGTAAGGAAAAAAAAAAACAAACAAAACTGTCTTTTGTTACATCTGGGCTAAGAGCCTGGGGGTTTAGACACCCAGAAAAACAGATTAAAGATCAGTTCTTTAGAGTTTCTGTTTTCAGTTATTCCCAGAAGATATACCATTGTCTTAGTCAGGGTTTGTATTCCTGCACAAAACGTCATAACAAAGAAGCAAGTTGGCAAAGAAAGGGTTTATTCAGCTTGCACTTCCACATTGCTGTTTATCACCAAAGGAAGTCAGGACTGGAACTCAAGCAGGTCAGGAAGCAGGAGCTGATGCAGAGGCCATGGAGGAATGTTACTAGCTTGCTTCCCCTGGCTGGCTCAGCTTGCTTTCTTATAGAACGCAGGACTATGAGCCCAGGGATGGCACCACCCACAATGGGCCCTCCCACCCTTGATCACTAATTGAGAAAATGCTCTACAGCTGGATCTCATGGAGGTATTTTCTCAAGGAAGGTTCCTTTCTCTGTGATAATTCTAGCTTGTGTCAAGTTGACACACAAAACTAGCCAGTACAACCATCATTCCATTTAACTCACTCATTTAATTCAAAATCACTTCAAATGCACAACAATTTCATTAAGTATGAAAGAATTTAGTAATAAACAAAACCAAGAGGAAAAAAAAGGTGTAATTGTAGGCTAATAATTTTTTTACTACAACCAAAACATTATGCCCTTTCCGGTGGCTTTGTGAGTCTTTTATTTATAGACAATTAAGAACATTCTAAACCTAAAGTTTTATTTCCAGTTCAGGGCTTTCTCTTGGGGTTATTTCCTTTAGGAAAGGGTAGATAGGCCTTGTTTACCCAGCTGAAGATCTGAGACAACTAAGGTTGCTGTGTAATGGTTTCCTCTGAGATTGAAACATTCTATCCTGCTGGGAAGCTCTTTAAGCTACTAAAAAATAGCTTCAGGAAGTCCCCGAAACTGACCAGATTCACTAGCCCCGCCCCCTTCCAGAGTAAGCATTAAAGCTGCTGTGAAGTCACTCTCAAGCCACACTGGAATAAAAAGACTCTCAGAACAAACCACCTGCCTCGAAGAAACAGAAACCAGCCTAGCTGCCTGAAAATGTTTAGATCAACTTAGGTACCTGAAAAGGACACTCTGCAACATGTTGAGCTTCCTGCAGGCTGTGCAAAATGATCCAGATTCTCAGGTTTTGTGAGCTGTCACCCATGCTAGGGTTGGCTTTGATGATGCTTCTGTCCATCTAAGTAACCCCTCACCAATATTCCTATAAGTAACCTCAATAAAACTCATGGTTCACTAAGCTGAACTTTTCTGGTATACATAGTTTGCTCTTTCATGGGCTTCCTATCTGGGGTGAAGGCAAATAGACAAGTGAGTGACTTGTCACACAACAAAGAAACAGACACACATACAGATACACACACAGTGCTTGTGAGAGAGACACACAGAGACAGATACACACTCACACAGAGACAGAGAGACAGTCCAGTAGACCTTTATTTTGTTCTATTTCTACTTTTCAGTCCAAGGATCATTTCTTTCCTTTGACACACTGCTTCTGGAGGAAGAAAGTCCTTCTCCAAACTGATCCAATCTAACCTCCAAACAAACTCCTAATCAAACTGGACCTGGTCACCTGCTGTGTATTTTTCTCCCTACCATGACCTTCCAAAGCAGTGCTCCAGCTCTTCTCCGGCTGCCCATTCTGAAGTGATGCTGGAGTGTAGGGCTGGGTGCCTGCTCCCTCTGCAGGAAATGGCTCTGGACCACACTGGAGAGTTTAGTTCCCGCCTTTCAATGATCCTGTGGAAAGCCACAGAAATGACAAGGCAATAAAGTTCCCCACTCTTTGCTCACTGTTTTTTAAAGCACTGCAATCTATTGCATTTACTTTGTAACAAAAGAGTCTTTAATCCACTGATGCAGAGAGCTTAGCTGTTCAGTGTACACTCTAATTTTTTAGCAGCAGAGAATATTTCATCAGAATCTTACACAGAGAAGACAAAGTATGGCTTAATGGCTCTGCCTACATATGTATTTCACCAGAAACTCTTCTGTTTTCAGAAGAAAAAACCCTCACACATTATTTTAATAATTTGAAAATTATTCAAATCAGCATATTTCCTTATCTTACCAGTTCACAAAAGCCAAGATCTATATATGAAACTCCAAAGTCCTCTTGCCTTTTTTCTTAAAGCTTTGTGGAGAAATAATTGAAAATTGATTGAAGTCACATTGTAAAAACATGCCTTCTATCTATGGCAATTAAATTTAGATACAAATGTAATTACAAATAGTTATATATTTAATTGAAAATAAAAGCCTCCTTAAAGGCAAGATAATTTAGAACAATTTAAATTAATGACTGAGCTGATTTTCAGGAGCTATACCATTTATTATGTTTATATTTTGTGACTGTTCCTTTTTTGTGATTTTCCTTTTCTTCTGCATGTCCCTTAAAATATAGTTAGCCAAGAAGAAATGAAGATATTCTAAATAGACACTTGAGTCTCTCACTCGATCAGAGGATTGAAATACTCCCCAAACTGAAATTTCTGCCTAAACCCACTTGAGGAGTACCCTAGGTTTCAGGAAAGAAGAAAATGAGAGTTGGGAGGTGAGAGTCCCCAGGCTCCTAAGGCTTGGGGGAGCCATACACTCAGAAACTTGGGAGGTTCCTGGGACCTCTAAGACTTTGTGATCTGGAGGAGTGAGGCTCCTGGAGCTTCTGGGGTCTGGTCCTGGCACCTCTAAGTCAGAGCCTTGTCCACATCCACATCCACTTGGATGTAGATGTCAGCATCAAAAGTGGCAAGACCTCTCTTAGCCTGGAGATCAGAAAGTCTGGGAGGAAGAAGTTAGAGGAGGGGTCAGAGGAAAAAGGATGAGGAAGACTCGGAGGAGAGCAGAAGGATTGAGGCCAAACTGGGTTCACACAGAGCACAAATAAAGTCCCCGCAATGGGGTCTTCTGACCACAAGACTTGCAGTGCTCATGGAGGCAGAGGCCACAGAAGACCAAAGGTCTCAATCAGACTGGTGGCTCTTTCACCTGTATAGTGAGCTTAGAGGGCATCCATGCTCCCAGATACATGACTCCAGGGAAGGCGTGAAAGCTCTCTGCAGAAAGGACCTTAAAAGACAAACAGAAGAGGAGAGAAAGGCAGACTGCCAAAACAGGATGAGCCCACATTACTGGAATAGCCAATGGGATGAAGGTTGTGCATGCTTAGAAGGGCCGGGGACAGGGATACACACACAAATACACACACACACACACACACACACACACACACACACACAAGACTAACTACCAGGATGTTACATCCATGTTTTGTGGTTTGACTGGAAGCACCTGGGTGGTTTTGATACACAGTCATATTGTTTCTGCAGGTGAAGCTGACCTGACAGGCTGAGGCTAAGTCATTAATGGCTAGAGCTTACTGCCTGGTACAGCCTGGCTCAATTCCTCCTGACCTGAGGCTAGTACCTAACATTATGTACTGAAAATTATGATATGTCGGTGTGAGTCCTCATGTGAGATTCATCCTTGGTTGTTTAAAGGTCTCAGAGACACAGAAGCATGGTACACGTCTTTCTATATGTTTATAGTAGTAATGGTGGAGGGAGAGAGGAAAAGAGGGAAAGAAGGAGGGAAAAGAAGGGATAGAGGGAGAGGGAAAGGGTACTTCAGACAGTGTGACATATATATGACTATCTATGATCTTCTGACAATTTAAAACTTAAATAACATAATTCATGTAGTAGGATCTTTATTTATTTATAAAATTTGGTCTGTCTTTAACACACATTTAGAGCAGTGCTAATAAAAATAATAAAGAAATTAATAACTCACCCTAACTATAAAAATCTACAATTAAGAACAAGTAAAATAAAATGCACCCATTCCAAAATTGTTAATGTCCTAATATAAAGATACCAATGAAAACTAAGAGCTAATTCCTATGTATAAAGTGGCAGAATGTTCTTAAAGAGATTATTTACTCTGAATAACATTTTATGATAAACTTAAGACAAGATTTGTTTTGTCAAAAAGATTGCTCTGTTTTCTGCTGTTTGTGTTTCACAGTTTTGGCTACTCACGAAACTGTCTCAGCAAAGTCAGGAGTCAGTTAACAATCAGCCTGTGTTGACATCTTCATGGCTTTTTTTCATGGCTGTTTTGTAGTAACAATTTTAAACTGATTTTTAGTATATTTAATGCTCTATATATCTGTGGCTAAAAACATTTATAGCCATGTATCTAAAGGCTGTTCTATGCAAAAGTCACAGAGTTGAAAGTGTGTTAGGTTAATACATGCAAAGTACTAACAGCGGTATTGCTCAGTGCTGTGTATTCTCCGCAGCTTGAGGTTCTCCATGAAGGAGACAGGATAATGGCGTTAGGAGTCCATGGCTGTAGCCAGAGCCAACCTGATAATGGGCAGAGCAGACCTGGCCCTGGACCAGGCTGAGGAGTTTAAGTAACACCACTCGTATAGGAAATTTAAAAACAAAACAAAACAGAACAAAACAAAACACGATAGCACCCTGAATAGGAGAAAGAGATAACTCAAGGTGACTATGAATTTGGAGAGCTAACAACAATGGTCTTGCCATCCACATAGCTAACTTTGCATGTTTTAAGGAAAAGCTGGTACAAATGCTGGACTCTGCTTGTCCTATATTGGACCTTGCCTAAGTTTTCTTTAGTTCCCTTAGTTTCTAACTCCAGAAACCAGTGGCACCTGCTTAAAGTGGACAGTGATGAACCTTCAGAGACGTACAGTATAATGTTGATCTCTTAGTGTCTTAACAGACTTAAAAAAGTATCAAAAATTTTGGCAATTCATACAATCTTACTATTCAAAACCTAGGTATGTATCAATGTAAACACTCTATACTAAATAACAATGTTTACAGAATCGTAGATTCTGACAAAGAAACCTGAACACCATTTTGGAAATGCTAGAACATCACTCACAGGACAAACGGAATATAATTCAAGTGTGTCTGACGTAAGAGCTTCTCCTTCTATACCTCAGCTGCTTAAAACTGGGTCTAAGTGGTTTGTTGGCATGAACTTTTGACACTTGTCTCCTACCCAGCCATAATACGAGATCAAATCAGACCAGTCAGGATCAATACTTTTCCTAGCATAATGGGACAATGGAGAACAACTCACCAGATAATAAATCACTGATGTCTTTAGAGAATGCTGTTCAGAGACAAAGGGGGAAGTTGTCTGAACGGATATAAAGCTGGGCATGGTAGTATTTGCCAGCAATTCCAGGGGAGCTGAAGCAGGAGGATCTTAAGTTTGAGGACAACTTAGGTTTCCTGATGAGATGCTGTCTCAAAACAACAAGATGCAGTGGCTGTACCAGCTCTTCCAAAAGCAACAAAAAGCCATGAGGTTATTTAAAAATGATTCTTTTTCTTTTTTTCTTTTCATCTCTATATAAATTCTACAAAAGTCTAGAATCAAAAATTTAAATACCATATTTTGCCGGATTTAAGAAGACATCATTAGTAATGTGCCAATAATATGCTATTATTTTATGTATGGCAATGATAGGGAAATCTCTGCCCAGTAAATTATGATGACTTCCTGTAGGCTGTAAACAGCATTTTTTTTTTATTTTATTTTTTACTTTTTTTGGTTCTTTGTGAATTTTATACCACGTACCCCAATTCCACCCATCTCCTCCTGTGTGCTGCAGACACTGAGGGGCAGGGATAATTCTCCTGCTCTCATGACCGTAAGGCCAACTCTTCCACGTGCTGCAGATGGTGAGGGTTGAGGTAGGCATCTCTTCCCTCATTCATGCCACCACATGAGAAGTGAGTGGCTGGTCCAGCTCTCCCACACTCACACCCTCTGGCCAGCATACCTTCAGTTTCTGCAACCAGGGCCAGCTCTAATGTGCTTCCTGTGTGATGTGCCCCTAAGTACTGCAGCTGGCATGGGGCAGAGTCAACTCTCATTAAATAAATAAATAAATAAATAAATAAATAAATAAATAAACGACTCTTATGCATGATGCATGGCTGCCTGGCATTAAGTAAAAATGTGTTTTCACCTTGGCTCCAACTTTCATCCTGTTTTTTATACTTGTTTCAGACACCGGCATGTTTCGCTTCAAGGTTATGGTATAAAAACAGAATGTGGGAACATGTAACAGGCTTGACGGAAAGGAAGATATTCTAGATAGACACTTGACTCTCTCAGTCTGACTAGCAGACTCTTGAAGCAATAGACCTAAATAAATGAAAAATTTCCCCTAAGACTCTCTCAGTAGGAGAAAGAAAAGGCATCAGCCAGAAGGGGGAAGTTGTCTCCTAGAAAGAGATTTCACAGAGCTCTAACAATGTGTCAGACCACCTTACGGTTGAACCTAATGCCCAGACAAGGATGGGTCACTGTGGGTGGGACCACACTTTCCTTGGGACTGCTTAAACACATATATGTCTTTGGCCCTCTGTTTAAACTTTAATGTCACTCCCAGTCTCCAAAGACTGACTTGGGGGTTCATTGGATTTCCAAAGACTGACTTGGGGGTTCAGTGGATCTCCAAAGACTGACTTG
>JANHMN010000004.1:103536442-103624646 GCA_030674055.1 Rhabdomys pumilio | reverse complement strand
GGTTCAGTGGATCTCCAAAGACTGACTTGGGGGTTCAGTGGATCTCCTTGTTTCTCTTTCTAACATTGCTACATTGACTGAATCTCCGTTTTCTGTTTTCCACAATAATTTGGCTCCTTTGATTCATTTATTTAGGATGAGTGAATCTGACTTGGGGCACATTCTGTGGCCCCATAGAATTATTAAGAATGTCAACTAAAACAAAACACAGAACTCAAGATACCCAGTATCTCCTCAACGCCAAAGTGTTAGATGGTGGGGTTCACTATCTGAACTATCCCCACAAAGTTCTGCTTGTTGACAGCTGCTGTTTTAAAAACAAAATCACCCTGACACATTAAAACAGCAGGGCATGCTTTATCGAGCCTATTTTGCTAAGTTTGGGAGCTATTTCCAATGAAGTCTTTGCAGTAAAGAAGTAGATAAGGGTAACTCAGCACAGAAGAGCAAAGATTGGAGTCAGTGGTCAGAAAATTACTAAGAGGCTGGACGAATTCTTCACTAACTGGACCTTACATTGAAGGCAGGCCAGAATGGTCATATTCGGAAAGCTGGCAGCGGGGAATGCACAACCTGATTAACTATTGGGGTTCGGTGTGAATTCTGGCTAAAATGTACAGCCAGGATCCTCGCTAGAACTGGACTCCTCAAGGACAGAGGTAGAAGCCTGAGTTAGGTCTCCGAGAGCTGAGGGCTGAGAGGCCCGATCAAAAGAGAGGATCTTGACCAATTAATGCATAGGCTTTTTACCCAGAATGATGTGGAAGAGACTGTATATCTTTATTTGAATAAGTAATTTAAAATTTAGATTTTTGATAAAACATGTAATCGGTAACTCCTTAAACCCCTGGGAAACTTAGTGTTCCTAAACTATTTTTCCTGCAGTGATCTGGCACAGATGAACACGGATGAAAAATGGCAACCAAGACAGTTGTCAACAAGCAGAACTTTGTGGGAATGAATCAGATAGGGTTCAGATAGGGAACCCTACCATCTAACACTTTGGCATTGAGGAGATACTCGGTATCTTGAGTCTTCTCCTGCCCTTCTGCCCCTCTAAAATGAAAAGAAAGTTTCTGACCTTCCCTGGGAATGATAAACCTCTCTGACCTCAGGACACAGTTGTCAGCCTTCTGAGTCCCTCTTTGTTCAAGGATGCCTCTGTGCAACTGCTTCTTCATCAGACTTAACAGGAAACACAGCCGTTTCCCTGTTCCGTTTCTAAGGCCTCCGGTGCTGTGAAATACTAATTAAATAAATGTGTGCGATTAGTGTGCTCTGTTGCAGTGGCTTCCCCACAAACCCGCTGAGAAATCAGTTCCTCTACATTTTCATTAGCAAGGTTGCTTATGTGAAATTTAGTAGTGACCCATCATTTAGAGTCCTACTCATGGCAACAGCACACTTCTGAGGGTAAGATGCCCTTAGTGTTGAGATCAGCACAGCAGCTCAGCTCTGTCCTAGCACACGATTGTGTACGTGCCCACTCCTGTGTCTGTCAGGTAGGGCCGGCCCTCTCACCTTGGTGCACAGCTCCATCTGCTTTAATTCTGCGAACATGCAACTTCCCTGCATACGGGGTGCATGAAATAAAGTGTTTTGTTGGTTTATGCTTCCCTGGTACCAGTTCTAGAAGAGATGACAAATGTATTTAATTCAGGTATAGTACCAGTTTCCTGGGAAATGTTTTGTAGGCCTTTGAGATGTGCTATTTTTGTTACTCGACTTGGCATCATAATGTCAAAATTAATAGCGGAAATCAGAAGAGGAGATTTATTTATATGGTCATATTTGGAAGAGGGACAATGGAGATACAGTCTCCCATCTATGGGGTCTTGAAGTAATATCACAGTTTGAAGAGAGGACTAAGGATGTGTATATCTAAGCTGTCCTAGTCAGGGTTTAGTCCTTTCTGCTACTGTCCCACCATTTTCTGGGCTTCAATTTCAATCTGTGAGGGGCTCTGACAAGTTAGAACTATGTGAGATGTCTTCCTGGGAGATGAATTGTTCTCTGGATGGGGCTTTCTCTTTCTCCCAGCATGAGATTCCTAGAGAAATTCCTTGTTTCAATCGTCTGATAGATTGAGAGGCACCCGTGTCTTTTTAGAATAGGTTCGCTGTTCTCTAACATTGAGATTACCAGGAAAATCACATTTCTATGAACTCTGCACCATACTTGTCCAACATTATTCCCAGGATGCTTCTTGAGCAGTTTTGCTAGATATACAGTCATTCATGCTTCAGGCTCAGTCTCCTTGATCAGGATAGCCCACTTTGTTCCCCTCTGAGGCCTTCCTACCACAATGTGTCTTCTGCTTTCACAGACACATCAAGGGGCCAGCAAACCTCCGAACTGGTGCAGAGATGACTTCAAAGTGAAGACATCTGAGATGGAGAAGAATAAATTGTGCCTCAACTTCCTTTATCAGACAAGAATGGAAATCCAGATACTACAAACTCCTCGTGGTGTTGACTATAGGCATCTGAACAGTAAGGAAAAGCATTGTGTGAACAACTCTTCATCGGAGCCTTATATGACCCTTTCCTCTGTCCCTCCTGCAGGCTGGTACAAACCTTACCCAAAACTCTTCTAGGTACTCCTGCATCTGTAATATATATTCTTTTCTATTAGCCTGTCCCTTGTCAATTAATTCACAGCTTCATAGCCCTGCATCTGGTAGAATCTAAATCGGTAGAGAAATCTCAGCACCGTTTATTACAGATTGATTTTCTTTTTTAGCATGATTGTAAGTCAGGGAGCAGAGTAAAGGGCTCTGTCTTGTACTCCTGAATTCTCCAGAAGGCTGCTAGCTCTAGCCTGGTCTTGACTGTGTGTCTGCTTTCATTTCATTT
Organism: Rhabdomys pumilio; assembly: GCA_030674055.1. Classification (NCBI taxonomy): domain Eukaryota; kingdom Metazoa; phylum Chordata; class Mammalia; order Rodentia; family Muridae; genus Rhabdomys; species Rhabdomys pumilio. The sequence goes on along the minus strand of JANHMN010000004.1, from coordinate 103,621,791 downwards.
GCACATATACCAGTTTAATTGAATATAGAATTTCTATATGAAAACATCTTCCCTCCCAAGGCTAGCTAGGTATTTCTCTGTTGTACCTCTTTGATTACTGGTGTGTTACCAATTATTCTCTTTATACAAGTCCCTGGCCCACCTGCCTGATCTGAGATTTCCCTGCCCCTCAGATCCTTCTAGAGGACTGAGGACTAGTAGTCTCTGTCTTTGGTGGCTCCATTGCTGGATGCCTCCTGGTTTAATTAACCTATGGGAGGTACAGCAGGAAGGGGAAGGAACCCATGCTGCCTTCCCTCACTGGTTCCCTGAGCAACAGCATCTCTGGCAGTGCTAAGCCCTTTACAGCACTGCAAGGCTCAGCACCCTTCCAGGCCCTGCCCTCTCTGTTCTCCTTTGCTTCTTCAGCCATGCCGCCAACTGTTTCCCATTGTTGATGACCTCTGGCTTCCTCACACTCCTTGTTTGGATTTCTAATCCTCTCATTAAGTACTAAACTTATCGAACCATCAGCGATTACCATCTGTGGAGTAACCTTGATCAGGGCTTTGCAGCAGTCATTAGGGACAGCTGTTTTCTGGCTTAGGCACAAGCCCACCTTCTTCAGGAAGTTGGAACCCCACCTAGGTAGGCAGAATCCTTTTAAGAAGTGTTAAAGAGAGGCATAATTATTTCTTTAATGAGAGAATGCTTTTTCCTCCCCAGGATTCCCATCCCCTAGTGTGGCTGACAAGATTTGTTATGGGTTCCTGTCTCTTTCAGATAGGATCCTAGCTCCCCAGGAAAGGCTTGAAAACCACAATATTCTTCTATTTGTCACTTCCTGTTTCTGGAAGAGACTGAGGGTTGTTGCTGGGTTTGCTGTGTGTGGTAGGACAGAACAGGGCACGAGCATCTAGGATCACTATATTCTCTTAATAACCAGACACCGGTGAGTGTTATTTCCTTACGGCATTTGCCTGGGGATTGTAGTTATTTTTTTAATTTTTGAATGTTAGGCTGAATTTCTTTGGACCAGGAAAAGTTTTCTTCTGATTAACACTTGGCTCTTTGTTTCTGGAGCCTTAGGAGCTGCAGGCTTTTGGCTTGGATATCCATAACACGCCCGTTATCTATGTCCCCAAATACTTCAATTATTTTAACCATTTTTTTTCAATGTCCTAGTAATTTTGATAACTTGTAACAGAGTTTTTTCCACATCTATTGTCTGCTCGGCTGCCCCATCTCTGTTTTTAAACTTGGTGTTCACATTTTTCAAATTAAGCAATCTTTCACCACATCATACTTTCATAGTCATTCATTCAAGTTATATAATCCTTGAATGTCTCTTGAATTGTCACTAGAAAACAAGTTAGTTTTCCAAAGTCTACTCAAAATGGCTGTTCTGAGCCAGATTACCCTCTACCCATAGGTTTGTTTTATTTTACTTTATTTTTTCTGTTGTTTTTTTTTTTTTTTATTTGCTTTGGTTTAAAGCTATATTTGTAGGTGATGTGATTTTTCTGTTCACCTGTCATTCATAGGATGCTATTTACTTCCCGGTGTTTGCTTATAATTAAGTAAACCTTGACAAGGATTGGTGTGTCTGTACAAAGCCTTCCTTTTAGAAAGGGTTGGGGTCCTGGTTAAAATAAAAAAAAGAAATGAAGAGAAAAACAATTTCAGAAGATATGAGATTTGAGATCCAGCAAGGAGGGGCCAAGCAATCTCAAATCTGAGTTGCTGACAGAAACTATATTTTATTGTTTTCTTTTTATTCACAATATAATGTTGTTTCAAAAGTAAATAAATAAATAAATCTCTCTTGAATTGTCACTAGAAATCAAGTTAGTTTTCCAAAGTCAACTGAAAATGGCTTTTCTGAGTTGGATCGCCCTCTTAGCCTTAAGGTTGAAGAAGAGGCTGGATGGGCAGATGAAGGAATGAATTAGTTCAAAGTTCAAGAGTCTTTAAAGTTGTCATCAAAAGAAAATTTGCATTAAGGCAAAGGTCAATTTTTTTTTTAAAATATTCCTTTTTTTAAAAACACACTGTCAAGTCAACACAATCGTAAACTTAAGTGAGACTAACTTAATGTGTTTTTAAGTAACAAAGTGCCATTTATATTAAAATGCCTTTTTTTTTAAAAAAAAAAACCAATACTCTTTTTCTGTAGATGTGGACTGAACAAATATGCAGATGAGTCATCTGAATTGCAAATGAACCATGGGAAGCATGACAGTGTCAAGGAAAGAGCAGGCCACTTAGTGAAGACCAAAGTCCCAGTTCATCTTTTAGCTGTCCGACTTGCAGATGCCATCTGAATAAAGTCTCTAATTTCCTATGTGAAAATCTGCCTTACCTACTTGAAAAGCAGGGGACCGGTGTGCATATTAACTAGGAGGCACTATGTAATCGTAATCGTGGCCATTATTGTAACTTCATGAGTTGACTTAAAGCACAGTGTTAAAGATAAAGAATGTGACTAAGAATGCAGGGGAAAATAAAACAAACCAACCAGACAAACAAACAGACCCCCAAATGATCTGCACACGAAAGGTTGAGCAAAAGGAAGCAAGTTTAACGGAAGACTGGGAAGTTGAGAGAAACCACCTTCAGCATAACTAACTTCTGAACCTGCCACCTTTAAAGTCAAGAAACTAAGATGAGAATAAGCAGATATTTCTCTGCTGATTGAGGTAAGTGGGTCCTTGCTGAGGAAATTTGCTCTGAGGACGAACTTTATTTCTCCAATGAGGTTGGCATGTTTTAAACGTCGAGTTGCATTAGGAGCACAGTTCTCTGGTCATTGATACCTGATGATGTTCTGTGCTCTGCTGTCTGGACACTTGACTCATGTACAGTCTGCGCAGTACACTCAAGCACTGCTGTCTCCTAGGTCATGGGGGTTTTCACATCAACAGAAGGCCATTGTTCAAAGATGAGGTGCTGGCCATCTCTCCCCATCTCTCCCCAGCGCTTTCCTAGCAGTGTGCAAATGGTCTGTCTTCAGCCTGCCTTTTCTTTCCTCTATCCTCTACTATAACGATTTTGACAGCTCTTTAAATCCAAGTTTCTAATAAGTTTCCGGACATTCTTGTTTGGTTTCATTTGCTGTATTTTCCAGCCTTCCACCCTTTAAGTATTCTAAATCCCCAATTGTTGTTTGCCATCCTTTAAACTCTGGAGACATACATGTTGCGTGCCTATGCCTAGAACATTTGTTGAATGACCTTTTATTCTTTCAGGCTTATCAAATCAACCTCATTCCTCAACATGATTTGCTCTACCATGATGCAACTGGGCAAGACTGGAAAGATGCAGAATTTCAGGGGATGTTTGCCAAAAGTGGGTAAGTAAAGAAACACACAAAGAGGGTCCTTTAGTCCCTATTTCTTTGGTCTCAATTGGTATTCTTGTATGGATCTTTTTGACTAACTGGTGATTTTCTGGGATATGTTACCAACTATGGAGCTGGACAACCAGCATTTCAAACATGTGCCTTTGGAAAAAGCAGAAAAGGCTGGGAATGGTGCCAAGTCATCTGTCTGTTGCTGCCTGTAGTCTCCTTCCCTATATAAAACTGCCAACAAGTACCAGTTGCAGCACACGGTGAGGGGAAATGGCTGAAACACTCCGGGGCATCCACGAATGAGTACTGTCTGATGAAGCCTCTCTGTACACTGTGTGGCAGCTTTATCCATGCCATCAAGCAGGACCAGTACCTCGCCTTTCATTCTTGGTAGCAAGAAACAAAATGAATAGATTTGACTTTGCAAAACACAAAGACTAAAAACCAGACAGGAAAACAAAGCACACGGTGGAAGGAGAAAACTCTGACCTCTACATATGTGTGTTGTGTGTTCAAACACATACACACACACTCTCTCTCTCTCTCTTTCTCTCTCTCTCTCTCTCTCTCTCTCTCTCTCTCTCTCTCTCTCTCACACACACACACACACACGCTCTCTCTCTCTCTCTCTCTCTCTCTCTCTCTCTCACACACACACACACACACACACACACACACACACACACCCCACAGGTAAGTTGCTTAACAAGGAAGGAAAGGGTCTGGGGCTGGAGAGATAGTTAAGAGCACAAACCACATTTCCAGAGGTCCTGAGTTCAGTTCCCAGTAACCACATGGTGGTTCACAGCCATCTGTAACAGAATCTGATGCTGTCTTCTGAAGACAGTTACATAAAACACACACACACACACACACACACGCACGCACGCATGCACACACACACACACACACAAATTATTTTTTTAAAATAAAGCTAAGGAAAATGAACTGCATTTGGAAGAATTTCATCACTTCTAGATCATCAAGTGTGGGCAGAATTCCTATCTGATTCAGGACAATACTAGTTCTTGGTGATCAATTGAGTAGATTAGTGGCTGTGTTCAATGAAATTGGAACAAAGATTTCTGGTCTTTGAGACCTGAGCACAGTTGCATGGTAAGCACTGAGGTAACTTCTACAGCCCGAAAATATAAAGGGGAGGGTAGCTTTGATTTTTCAGGATTCATTAGTGCAATCAATGTTTTAAAGAGTGAATTAGGCACTGTTCTAGGTGCTCAGCCTGAAAAGAGCAAAGCAGAGAGCTCAGGCAGCCTGCATGTGGGGTTGAGGCTGATGTCCTAGTGATGACTTCAGACTCTCCAGTCCTCTCTGTAATATACACCACATGGTGGACAAAGGATTTTCATGTATTGTAAACTTAAAGTCAGAAAAGAATGTTAAATCACCTCAGGAGGGGAAGAGATACTGAAAAATAATCTATAATTGATATTTTAGTTATAAAATTTAATATAATGATTAAGTTAGTTCTGGAAATATGGAAATCTAAGTCTAATGTTAGCACAGTGTACAGCAAGATACACACACACATACTCGTGTGCGTGCAGATAGCTTGCAAATATACTCTCTACTTCGAAGCCTAAATCTTCACAAAACATTAGCAACATGGCATAAACAGAAAGTAGGTGCCTTGTGTTTTTAACTTCTCTTCATTGGGCTTCACAGTCACTACATTGACTGATTTGAAGAAATACTAGACTAGAGAAGCTCTTCCGCTCACAAACTGCCCATTTGCATTATGTTCTCTGCTGATGTGTAAGGCTAGAACAATCCTGTGGGTTCTGGGCATGGAAAAGCAGACAAGCGCAACCAGAGCAAGAGGAGCCAGAGAACCAAGAGTCATAGGAACCAGTTGTATAGCCGGATGAGAAGAATGCTCTCTTCAACAGCATGTTTCAAGCCTGCCACACTCCAATCCCTCTTTCTAACAAATATGTTGTCGTGTAATTCTGAGTGTGATAAATGGATAGATAACACAATTCACTTCACACAAAGTTTTTCTGTAACACCCTAAATAATATATAAAGTAGCAAAGAAGGAAGTTTTTATATACTACCAACATCACCATGTATAAGATTGTATATATGATGGCCTGGCCAGCTTATACATAGAATCATGGTATGTCCACTAGGAATCAAAATAGATCGGAAATGTATCATGGTGGAGGACTTACACATCACAATAATTCAGCTTTCCAAAATGCTTAGATTGTAATTATATTCTAGTTATATGCCTGAAATTGCAATTTATCAACCAACCAACCAACCAACCAACCAACCAACCAACCAACCAACCAACCAAAAAATGATTATATCTTTATGCAAAATGTATTCTGGGCTTAGATGACAAGCAGGGTCTTGCAAACATCAATGTCCAGCAAGACATCTGTTCTATGAGATGCAGGACATTCTTTAATTGACTGGAACTGCCCTGCCCACTGTAGTAGTTCTATTTTAGCTCCTTATCTCACTCTCCCAATTACAATAACAAAGCACTTCTTCTTGTCCTTCATGTTTGCAAGGTCTGTAGCAGATGGCACTGCCCATGGTCTACCATCTTTAAGCTAGTTCAACACTGTCCTGGAGATGGGACCAGCCCAGGATTTCATCTGAATCCAGATGTGTGTTTAAATTACTCAACCAGATCTACTTAAAAAGCACTAGGTTTGCAATAGGTATTTTCCTTCAATATCTGCAATGCAGAAAAGTTTGACTAGAGAATTCCACTTCCAGGAACTCATTCCACTGATTATGTCTGCATACGCTATAAAGAGTTGCATCCTATATAGGGTAGAGCTTTGATTTAAATTTCTATGGTTGTTTTTCTTTATAGCAAGCATGTTTAATTGTCCTAAATGTTACATTTACTTGATAAAAAATAATAAAAGCCTTAAAAATGACATTGACAACTTGAGATCTTAACCCAGTATATTGTTGCTATGACATTGAATTTGCCATCTTGCCATCTTATTATCTGTGAACCACTTTAGAAAGGAAAATGTTAAATATTCACTTTGTGCTAGCATAGTCTAACTTTCAGGCCCTTCCCTATACTCGTCCATTTCTTTGGACTATTTTTGGGCAGAAATGAACTAACCAGAGGCTTACCCTCTCAAAATGTGTGGGGAATTGTTTAAAGTCCGACCTTCATGGCTGTCTGCAAGAGTTCATACCTCCACTGTTCATATCATGCAACGTGTCAGGTCAAAGGTTTCACATACCATCGTAAATGCTCCTTTTTAGCATTTAAGGGGCATAAGAGATAAATATTCTGGAAACTCTACCTTCCCACTTTCCTCCTGTCTCTTTTTTTTCTTCTTTCTTTCCTTCCTCATCTCCATAGTAATAAAAGGTATTGGGAAAGGAAAGAAGACTTCCTCTGGCGAATGCAGAGGAGGGTAGAGATCAGAGCATTGCTGTCATGCTATATGACAGAAAACCTCAGAATCAAAGATGTTCCACAATGACAGTTAGCATTGGTCCATTTTCTCCACACGCTCTTCTGACTTTCATACTAAGAAACTGTCACCTCGATTTTTTCTACATGAGATCTTATTGGGGAAATTATGACTATCTCTAAATTGATTTAGGCACTGAAATTTTATATTTCATCTGGCCTTCTGATACCTGGAAACCATATACAATACAGAGAGGAAGTTACCATCATTTTATTCAATTTCCACACAGACATGTAAGTTGTGCAGTCTTAATACTGGGTATTCAACTTTGAGAAATGTATTTTAAGGAAGAATCAATCATATGTCTTCTCAATTTTTATAAGCAAACTCTGTCCCCTTGAGTTGAAAATTTAGAATTTAGCAGGCAATAGTCTGTAGCAATAACCACAGATAGATGGGGCAGATAGAGAAGGGGGCAAATGCCACAGTCTCACAAGGTAGAGGGGCAATAATTCTCAGTATGTTCTACAAAAGCAGAGCCATTATGACCGACTCCTCAGACATTCTTACTTTATAATATCACTACCTTGAGGGTTAGCTCTTAAGACATGGATTTTGAGAAACATTATCAGTGACGCCATAATAATCACTTTCCCAGCCCGAAGAGTTATACCCTTGGGCTATAACTGATATCCTTTCCAATACATTTAATCATCTGTTACAGACCATATTGTTGCTGAAGAGTTACCAGACTGGTTACTCACACATTACAGCCTCCTCTCTGACCTTCATAAAAGTCACCCCCACTCAAAGAGTAAGAATTTATTTATTGTTCTTTCTTGAAATAAGTACAATAGTTAAAATAGCCTATGTAATATTTTTTCCAAGAAGAAACCACCTGACAGTTGAGAATTTCTCCAGATTTCTTTCCCAATGATTCCTGTGTTTATGATATTACTTGACACTGTCAGTGACTATAAGGGTAGATTAGTGTTAGCTCTACCTCCTAGAAAAAGAGAGGTCTATACATGGTAAGCAAGAGCTTGGGCCATCATCAGCACAGAGAAAGGCTGGAAAACCGTGAATCTCACCTACCTCTGTCTAAATCTATAGTTCTTTAAACAAAAACTTAGAAAGTCATTTGCTATAGCTAGTCCTTCATAAGGCCTGAGTTGTACCTGTTTGCTTTAATGACAGATATACTAGACAAAGCAATGAACCGCAGTCCAATCACACAAAGCATTGGCTTTTGCCAATTCTCAATTTTTACTGAAAGCCCAAGTTCCAGAAGCCTGATAGGGGGGTTAGATCCATTATCGCATTTACTCCTTTTTGCTCAAGAAGGGCAGTTATTTTCTTCTCTTTTCTAAGTTCCTATAGAAGTTGTCAAAACAAAATGAAGAAACAAAGAAACCACAAAGAACATGACTGTGGTGGTTTGAATGAGATCAGCCTCCGTAGGTTTGAAGACCTGGTCCCATTTGGTGGAAATATTTGGGAAGGACTGGGAAGTGTGGCCTCCTTGGAGGAGGTGTGTCACTGGTTGCAGAAGCTCACACCAGTCTCTGCTGTCTCTTCTTCTGCCTTGTGACTATATTTAAAGGGGTAAGTTCTCAGCCACTGCTCCGTGCCTCGCCTGGGTACCCGATGCCATGTTTCCTGCCATGATCACCATGCTTCGGAAAGTGTGAGCCCTGAATAAACTCTTTTTTTCTCAACAAAGTTGCATTGGTTCATGGTGTCTTATCACAGCAATAGAAAAGTAACTAAGACAGTCTATTCAAGGAGGGTTGTGCATGACTAAGAAGCGTCTATCTTCACTCCCAGCTACTGTTGGCTGTTTTGACAGTGTTATATTGCTGCTTATCTCAAGTTTTTAGAACATAAGTATTTAGATATATGTTTTTAGACTTTTTAATATAGAGCTTCTATGACAGGTTTGTATGAGTTTCATTAAAGGGAACAAAGGCTGTATTTACCTGGTTCCTTGCTGCTATATTTTTATACCCTCTGTTTGTTTATTCTGTTAAAACATGCCTCTCACATGGTTTGAAAGTATGGACGCTGGATGCTCCATCTCCTCATTACTGGTCCTCTGCTTGGTGACAAAACCACAACAGAACACATTAGCAAAAGAAAATGCCTTCCTGTCATTTCTTGGCTTTCCTTGCAACTGCTCATCTGGTGTGTTAATGAAGGAAGGTGAGAAGGCGAAAAGAAAAGAAAAAAAAATCCCTACGTAGCATGCTTTTAGTTTTGTGGAAAGATCACCAAGAAGCCACAGTTACGGTCTTTGTATCTAATAGAGTATCCTGAGATCAAGGAGGTCCTCATCCTTCCTTCTCCATTCCTTCTTTCCCTCCATGTCTCATCCTGACAACCAGCTTCTCCACTTGAAGGCAGCCTCAGGACGTTTACTTTCTGATGGTGGCATGACAAAGAGCTTCCTGTTTCAGTGGTTCTGAGATGCATGCAGAAGTGATTCTTTAGGCTGCTACATCACTGGTGGAACATATCACAAGCAGGCATTTCAGACCTCACACTGCAGCTGCCAGAGCCTGGGCTGCAGGTCTGCAGGGCACCAAGTAAGGCAGAGCCACTGTAATACAAAATGCTTTAACACTTCTGAGGAGAGACAGCAACAGCTGGTGGAATTCTAAAGCTACTCTCTGAATTAGAATGAAATCGTGTAGCCAGATCATTCCCTAAATATCTTTAATCATCCAGCATTCTAGCCTTTTGGAATGATTATCACCCTGCACATACTGAACTGACATCAGACCCCAAACCCCCGAACTCTAAAAGAGAGTGATGTTTTTGCTTTGCCAGTTCCTGGATAAGGGAACCACTTGTCCATCATCCTGGAAGTGTGTGTGTATGTGTGTGTGTGTGTGTGTGTGTGTGTGTGTGTTTGTGGTGGTGGTGGGGGGCTGATGACCCACAGCAAGTTAAAGGAGAAACCTCGATGTGCAGCCTCTTTGGAATCAACGGCTGCCTCGGAGAGAGCCATTGCTTCTTTAATGCTCTGTGTCTAGTGTAACTAGGAGCACACTGACTGTTGCAAATTGAGGTCTTTCTTTGAAGTTTAAATATGCCACTTTAACTGTGTTCTCATCTTCTACATCCCACTGAATGAATAACCCAAATTACACAGAACAGCAGCAAATTGGCTCATCACAGCCCTGTTATAATTTTTAAAAGAATAAAGATCTGAAAAACCAGAAAGCCTGAAGGAACTAGTCACGCCTGCTAAGGAGTTGACAGGTCTTTCCTCAGAAGGACATGGATTCTAAATTCAACCTTGGTTTGGTAGAGATCAAGAATCATTTACATTTTGTGTCATGCTTACATGTGTCCTTTGTATAGTATCCCTAATACAGATACTGACAGCTTTGCGTTTGCCATCCCTGTTGTCTCCTCTGGGAGCACAGGATAAACTCAGCAGCGTGTGGGCTGTAAATCATTTCCTCCCATATAAAAGTGAACTTTGCAGACTGAAGTCCAAGGCGTCAGAGAATACCTGGCCTTTCCACGGTCAGCTGCCTGCCTCTCTTTCAGCTCCTCAACTCAGAAGGAAACATACAGCAGCTCCTTGTCTGGCTCATGAGCTTGGGACAGACAGAACTTGAAAAACATGTATGCATACCCCCAAGAAGGGCACTTTCCAAACAACATAATTCTCTCCGTTTTAACAGAGCATTCCTCTGTAGTAATAAAACACCAGGTCATAAGAAAAAGTTTGATTCCCTTATTGAGTGTTATCTTTGAACTCTAAATATAGTTGGTACAATTTTCCAGCTGTCAGACTCCAGACTCCATGCCTCCCATTCTGAACAGAAGGATAACTAGCTAAACACTAATAACTTCTGTAATCTCTCTCTGATTAGATTAATACTTATAGTTTCAATCGACAGATCACTTCAGCCAGCCAACCAACAGATTCCCAGCCATTCAAGATTACACACACACACACACACACACACACACACACACACACACACACTTCCATACAGTGAAAAAGTATCAATCAAGATTTGGGATGATTTTGAGACATGAATAAGCATCAACATCTTCATTAGGAAATTGAGTTCCGTCCTAGAAAAAAAAAAGCTGCTGCTGATAAAAGACTTACGTAGAGTACCTCCCACAGGTTGTAAATGACTTTTTCCTCCATATGTGATATGGGCCACCAAGACGGCGGGTGGGTCAATATGGGGCAGAAGGTCCTCTACATACTACCAGCATCTGTCTGTGTTGCACCTGAATGATGCCGAACAACAGTGCTGAACCACCCAAGTGGATAAATAGCACCAACACCCACATAAAAGCTTGCTGTCTGGAATCACTGAGGAGCCCAGCTCCCTGACTTGACCACACAGAGCAAGAACTGCCTGCTTCCCAGCTAGCAGGGGGTGCTCAGACTTTTCTAGCGTCTGGGAGGTCCCAAGAAAGGCAATGTCTCCCCCTACCCCAAATGTTTGCTTCTGCTAAAAATCTGAGGTGAGGGTAAAATAGCAACTGCAACCTCTGAAAGAAAGGGGCAGATAATGAATCCTCTTTCTCTTCTAAATCTTCAAAAAGAGCTGTCCTCTTGTGCTGGAGATATGTTGGAGGAGGCAAAGCAGAGCTTATACCCAGGCAGCAGGCTTAAGGCTCAAAAGCTATCTTACATTCATCCAACCATCTCTCCCTAGCATTTCTACTTCTATGGATTGGTCTGTCAGATCTTTGTTTATATTTGCCTACAACTTGATTGCTTCAGCTGTGGACTCTATCTCAAAAGACCATCTCCTAACATGGAAAAGGAAACTACTCTCTCTAGTGGAAAACAGTCTCAGGGATATTCAGACAGCTAACGCTGTGCTGGAAGCCTCTTCAGCTCGACCTGTAGGTAGGAAGATTTCAGTCTTTCCTTCTCAGAGCTCGATTCTCCTTCCCGATTTCTGCAGCTTCCTCTCCCCTTTACGTTCCTTCGTTCCTTCTTCCTTGAGGCTCACCCTCTGGGATCCTTGTCACCAGATTCATAATTGGAGCCAGATACACTTAGCTTTTGGGTCGGGGCGCTGGGGTTGGGGGGCAGTAGGACGTCAGGGAGAAATGGTAGAAAGAGGCCTTGTAGGATGCTGTTAGGGCAGCCGTCCTCGAATCTGAGCAAGGCGTCTTTAAATGAATGCCAAGCTGCTGCCTTGCGGGCCTAGAAACTGAACGTCGTGCCTACAGCTGGGCCCCTGGAGCCGACATGACGTGGCTCCGTCAGGTGGAAACCTTACGGGTCGACTGGACCCAACTCTCCAGGGAGAACGAGGTCTAAAACGCAATTCAGCTGTAGCCACAACCGCCCGGTCCCCGGGGGCCCGGGCGGAGAATGGCCCTCTCGGCCGAAGCTGCGGGCTGACGCTCGTGTATAGGGTTGCAATTCGCCGTGATAAATGTAAAGACCAATTAAGGTTTGATCCGTGCACACAGGAGGCAGACGGCGGCGGAGAGTGGAACCAATTAACGAGCATGTCCCCTAATTCCTGCGGCGGCGGCCGGGCGCACCGCCGGTCCCCAGGCTCCCGCCCCAGAAGAGCCCCCGCCCGCCGCGGCGGCATCTCCCTGCGAGCAGGAGGTGCGGGGAGCGCCAGGGTTGGGGAGGGGACGCCAGGCGCCCACGGAGCCGAGCTCGTGTGGCCACGGCTGGAGGCTGGGCGCACCCGAGTGGTCGCGCGGGCCAGCGCGGGAGGCGCCCAGGCGACGCCGTGCGCCCCGAGGGCGGAGGGCTGGTGGCCCTGGCCAGGTAGCTGAGGGCTAGAGGCGGCACGGAAGGGAGGGTCGGGCGGAGACCGCACTTGGCTGGCCTCCCTGCCGCCCTGGTTCCAGGTCTCGACCGCCCGGCGCGTGACCTCCCGCGAGGTCCTGGCAATGAGCAGCGCGCGTGATTAACGGCCCCGAGGTCGCGGGCAGTGAGGCACGCGTCCCCTTTGGCCCCGCCAGGGTGGGAGGGCGCCAGGGAGCAGAGTAGGGTGAGGCCGGGGGTCGTGAGGACCCGGCGGTGGCAGAGAGTGAGGATGACACAGTAGGCGCCGAGCGCCAGGGCCAGCCCTCCTAGCCCCCGGGCCAGCGCCGCGGCGGGTACCGCGCAGCAAAGTTTGGAGCCGCGGGCGCCACGCGCCGGTCCCTCCCCGCGCAGATCCCTTGGCGGAGTCTCTGCTGCCGCCGCTGCCAGGGCAGGACAAAGGCTCATTAACACGTGATGGGACCACGCTTCATAAATGGGACTGGAGCGAGAGCGAGCCAGAGACAGCGCACGAGCGGAGGGAGAGGCAGGGACCGCGAGCAGGGCGCGGCGACAGGCGCTCGGGCTGGCCCAAGCGGGCCGCCCCAAGCGGGCCAGCGCGGTCAGCGGGACGCCGGGGAGAGCCAGGGAACGAAGCGGGCCTGTCCGAGCCCAGGGGCGCCAGTCCTGGGGGGCCGTGGCGCACGGGTGCTAGAGGCCGGGGACGCGAGCGCGCAGACCGACTGACTTACTGACCGATCGCCGCGGGCACGCCCCGCTCCACCCCGCCCCACCGCGCCCCGCGCCGCCTCCTCTGCTCGCTCTCTGCCTCTACCTTCTCCACTTCTTTTCCGCCTCCGCCTCCTTCTGGCTCCCCTGGCGCCAGAGCCTTCCCCTGGCTCAGGAGGGAGCCAGGGCTGTCTGCAGAGCTCTCATAGAGTCGGGGGGCAAAATTCCTTGTAGCAGAGAGCCAGCCCCTTGGCTGGGCGACAGGTGCCGAGGGAGCTTCTGGCCCGTGGACGGGGGATGCGAAGGGTAAGACCTGGCACAGTGGCGTTTGGGAATAGCTTTTCCGCCTCCCGCCCCCTCGGTACTGGCCAGTGGTCCCCAGGTGTCCTACGCGGAGTTCATGGTCCGTGTTCCAGGAGAGCAAAGTGTGCTAATGTGGTGTTTACTTAGCTGTATAGTTCCAGTTTGTTACCTGTGGTCTAAGCTACTTCTGGAGGCTTCTTCCATTTACAGTTTACTGAATGTGCACCTAGCTCTGCGTACACTGATGTCTGTTTGCAGGAAATGTGTAATTGTGCATGTTTGAAAAACAGGCGCTTGAGTTGATGCTTGATGTCTTTTAGCCGTATCAGAAACTAAGTCTTCCAGGGGAATACATGTCTCTGCACCAAATGTAGGAAACGACTCAAAATACTAAATGTCCTGTAAAGAAATCTATGTCAAATAAGGAACTTCTGATACAGAGAGATAGCTATGGTAGCCATCTCTAAGGAAAAACTAGTTATGTATAGTATTGAATGTTGTAGGAACATGAAACTAAGAGTTGGCACCAGGTGAACAAAGCTGATGCTTTATTTTAAAAGGATGTTTCTTGATAAGGCTTACAAGCCATAAATGGAGGATCTCCTGAATGCAAATGTTTGCTATGATAGATGTGAAAAACTGTTGTTTGGTCATTTCAAAGTTTAAAGCAACATGCGTGCTTCTAATTGTAGTACATGGTTTATCTCTAAAGGTTTCAAAGAGGTGAGGAAAATGTGATAACCTATTTATGAAGCATTCTATTTCCTATCTTTTTAATTTTCTTCCAAATAGGAGCTATTAGCTCTTCCTGCCTTTGTTTATTTCTTGGCATATTAAACCTCCTTGGACACTTAATCCAATAAGAGATTAAAGCAGATTTACTGGTTTTAAGGATGTTGAAAGATACCTCTCTGGGTCCCATAACTTCTCATTTTTATTGCCAACTTAATTCCTTTGAACAATGGGGAGATGCACATGCTCAGAGGAGACACAGCGAGTACTGATTATCTGTTAGGTCACTCCTGACATCAGTCTGTTTGGCAGAAAATGGAGAAACTAGGAGTAGCCGACCTCCAAGGTTCCCACAGGACTGCCTGATTTAAAGTGCTGGTCTTCTAATCCCAGCTTTTGACAATTTGAAAGGGAGATAGATCTACTGATCGATTTTTCTCTGCCCCCTCTTTCCCTCCATACCCCACCTTCTCTAACTCGGTTACGAGCAATTCTAGCAAAATGAAAGGCCGTGCATACTTTCTTAACTGAGAGAAATATTTTTCTCTGATTACGTCCACACAGGAACAGAATGCATGCACCTCTAGAATGCTAAGCAGCATGTACTGCAGGCTGCTGTTTTTAGGCACACTAGCAGTTGCTGTAGCTGAGAAAGAGGCTTCATGTTGATATCGTTTTTTAAAAAAAAAACAAACTAATCATTTTAGGTCGTTAGGAGAACTTACTGTGAACAGGCTGTTTTATTGCTTCAAAAGATGTCTCCCATTTCAAGCAAGCAACACCCATGGCTGAGGTATGTATGTATGTATGTATGTATGTATGTATGTATGTATGTATCAAGTGTCTACTGGGGAGATTTCATTGTGTTGCTGATCCTACATGGGGGTGCAATAATGCCACATGGTGGAAATGCTCACTTCTGACCTTTCAAAATGACTATGCTTGCATGCTCATTGTTAAGACGACAAATCTGATATTTCTGTTCCCAAATTTAATGGCATTAGTGGCTGTGTATAGAAATGAGTGTTGTGACTGAAACCTTAATTAAGCCATAGGAGATGTTTGTGAACTGTGGATGTAAAGTTTTAATTCTGGTGAAAATCAGACCTCATGGTGGAGCGGGGCTTGGCTTTGTTTGCTCTCCAGTGTTTTCTGCCTTTTTTCCCCCCTGTTACCCATCTCCCAGCGGACTGTGTTCCTTTCTGTCTTGCCGTGAGGCTGCTCCTCTCTAATCAGCCTAACTGCAGGATCAGTGTGTTCTTTTGGCATTTCAAAATGTTAAAATAGTGAAATTGTTAAATGTTATCCAGATGAAACTGCTCAGAACCATGATACTTGTGACATATTATGTATTACAGACAATCCTGAAGGAAAACTCCATGAATCGTTTTATCTATTTTCTCAAGAAGGAAGCAGCCTCATTGATTGTGTTGATAAGTGTTTAGTATGCTCTGTCAGCTTATTAATTACGAAAGCAAAGCCTGTGAAACTCTCCAAAACAATCTATGACATTCTCCTGTGCTTTGACTTAGAACTATCATTAACTACCAAGATATTTAGACTGGTTCCTTGGTTGTCTTGTGTATTGGTCTTTGAAATTAGAGTTGGATTTACTATATAAGAAGAAAGTATTATGAAATAGAGCTTATAATGGCAGTTTAGACTTATGAAGTAAGTCATGACACTTACCAAATGCTTCTGCCCAGAAAACAGTTGGCCTGATAAATAATTTCCCATAACTAGCTATTCAGGAATTTACAAGGAAAAAAGTAGCAAATTGAATTTAAATATACCTAATAACACATAATTAGTAAAGAGCAATTTGGTCATAGCTTCTTGAATTTGGTTAGTGAGATGGAGTCTCTCCTCTAGGATGCTGCCTGTTATTCTTGGGGGTAATTGCGTTAGGTTAGTTGCATAAGGAACACAGTTCAGAGCTTGGTTTCCCAGCATTTTTAAAGGATGTTGGGTCTTTCTAGTTGAAGACTTGTCTATCCTATTTTGGCAGTCATCATTTCTGACTGATCTGGTAGAGTGAAACCAGCCTCTGGGTTTAAATTATTTATAATTCTGGTTTTTTATTTTTTTCTGTAAACCAAGACTGCACAGTTTTTGAAAAGCTACCAGGGCTGAGTCACAGACTGCATACCTGTATTTTCAGAGTTGTGCTTATTTTTCTCTTACTGCCTGGTAGATAATGAAAAGAACACAAGGAAATAAAAACATCATTTATGTATTTAAACTCTGGATTTTGTATCTTCTTCTCCAGTTCTTTCCCAGTCTTGTTCTTATAAAAATGTTGACTTTATTTTATAAGTGTACAGATTCTGTTTTGTGTGGGCTGGGACTTCAACACTTCACCACTGAATCGCTAATTCTTTAATAACTATTTAATTCACTTAGCTGTATGTTCTTAGATTAGATTAGATTCGTCTTATAAAGTTCACCTCAGATTCTAAAATATTTCTTGGACTAAAAGAAGTAAAAAATGTCATCCAACTATCAATGCTCTCAAACTCTATACTGTATAAGGTACAAAACTGAATGTTCAGACACACTTTTGTACCTTCGCACGGACAAACTTTTTCATTGGTGTGTATTATAGATAAAATAAAAATTCAGTATACATTGACATACTAGATATGTGAAAATACCATTCTGATTTTTAAATGAATACTGCAATGTTGGGAAAATGTCCAAGTTCAAAGCAACTATACAGATGGACCCAGAAGACTCCAAGCAAAAGGAAGTGTTCATGTTGAATTAAAACAAGGCTGTTTTGTTTTCCGGGATAGGTGGAGACCTGCTCTAGTCTTATGTGCCCTAAGAATCTTGTGCGTACTCTAGAATGAGGATGAGCGTCATCGCATTTGATTACAACTTTATCATAAACATCAACATTTATGATGGGTTTAAGACAGCTTTTTTTGCCAGTCTTGATAATTCATATTTTTGGACATTAGAATTATACCAATTGGCAGAAAAATCACAAAGCACATGTTAAAATAGTCCCCATTTGCTTTATATTTCATTATTACAAAGATGTTCAAACAATAGGAATATGGGAGATGGAAAGAGGAGGGTTAGCTTTAGTACTGGCCCATCACCTCTTACGGTTATTCAATTGCTTAATGTTACATGAATGTTTTCCTTGAGCTTGACACATGGATAATAGGTGTGTTTATGATAGATGGGTAATAACAGGTCAGAGCCATTCCTTGAGTGAAATCAGTGTGATTACCTGCAATTTGAAGCAGAAAATACCTACTAAAAGCTTTCCTGGGTTATGTTTCTTCCCCCAAACAGGGTATCCTGGCAGAATAGAGTACATTCCAACACAGAATTTTCTCTAGGACATCTAGTTGCACATACAAAATGTCTGTGCTCCCCCACTGGTACTTTCCTGTGTTTAAGGATTTCTCCTTATAGATGAGTGTTGAACAATATTGGGACAGACTTTGATTGGAAAGTGACCGTGGAATTCTTGAGGACTACAGTAGTTGAGTTTTTAAAGTTTTTTTTTCCTTCTTTCTTTTTTAAAGGAGAACTGTTTGTTCCCCAAATATGAGCAAAGGGGCCTGACATTTGTCCCGGTAATGACCTGAGCTTTGCTCTGGCCTCAGCTGGAGAGATTTTTTTACACCTGCACTTTAAGAATACTTTTGAAGTCTTGCTTTCTTTGTCAAGTGTGTTGGAACTCTTTATAAGAGAACTCCTGGTTTTCAGACAAACGTTTGTCTGTGTCTCATTGCACTGCCTGCATCACTGCCTTTGTGCTTTGTACTTTTGAATAAGTTTCATAAGCGAGACTGCAATTTTTGGAGGGGAAAACAGAGTGAGTTTAAGCTCTTCTTTTCTAACTCAAAAGAGTTTTCCCCTCAATGGTATAATATCTTATTTAATGTTACTTTCCTTGCATTCTTAGTTATCTATAGTTATGAAAGCTGAATAGATTTGTTCCTTTTGACTTGATTCCTTACTACTTTTTATTAACTCTAAGTAGCATTTAAAAATACTTTTTTAACTCTGGGAGAAAAGGTGCAGTATAATTTCCTATATTTGATAATGTAATATCTATTTTTTTTCCTACTAGCAAATTCCATGTAATTGCTTTTTAAAGAAAAGCAGAGGCATCTTTCAGAGCTGTGCCAGGCAATCTGTTGTAGTTTAATATACTGACAAATGCTCTCACAAACTGTATATGTATATTTAAGTATAATTAAAACACAACGTAATGAGGATATTTAGTTTTTTCAGAGCTTGTGCTTCAGTGGGAAGGTCCCTCTCTAACCTTTACGATTTCTTTAGCCATTATTTGAAGCCATACTTTAAAACAAGAAAATTGTAGTCAATATGATAATTGAGTTGGAAGGAGTGCTGCATTCAGACTGCTGAGAAATCCTTGTACGCTTAAAAATAATGAAAAATTGGGTCTTAAGTCCCTGCCTTTTTGGACATTTGTATTTGGTAACTTTACTGTAGTGATTCCTATTGCAAGTAAATCAATATTCTGAAATTTGAGGTACTCTGTCTTTGCCATTCATAGTTGCTTTTCATACAGCATTCTTTAAAAAATCAAAATTCTCTATTCTTGTAAGAGACAGTTGAATGCTGTGTGACTATTTTGGCTGGTTAAAATAGCAACAGTTTCAATGTGTCACTAGCCAGAATTTGTATACTCTCTTTATCCCTTGCACAATTAATGAGCACATAACTGAAATGGGAAAAAAAGCAAACAAACAAAAACAAACAAACAAACCAAAAAAACCCACCTCCTTTCCAAGAATTCTGTACTCCTTCCTCTGTGGGAATTTAGCTTTGGGAATATTCAATTACATTGAGAAGTAACATCTACTTCTTATAAAACTAAGAGGGAATAATGATAAAGTAACCTGGGATTCATCTTCATTGTAATAATCGGGAAATGGTTGTTCAGAGATTATACATTCAAATATTTTTGGATTATATTTCTACATGCTTATAGCTCCTAGGTACTTAAAAAAGATACCAGTTGTAGGTTGTACTGCTATTAGACGCTAGTAGCAAAAGTCTACAGTGAGTCCCTGCCTCTGCAAAGTCTCCATGTTCATTTCTTGTGATACATTATTTTATGGTTAGGGAGTAAAGAACAGACACAAATGTTTCCCGCAAAAGAAAATGAGCTGAGGTGTTAATTTCTTTGACTTTCTAAAAATTCTTCTATGCTCAGCAGTTAAAAGTTTCCTTCTCATCATTGTTTAAGAAATGTGTAGCAGCCCTATAAAGATGATCAGAAGGTTTGTAAATATAATTAGGAGAAAATGGTAAGAGTTTCTTCATTTATGTTTGTCTACTGGGTCAGTGCATATTGAAGTTATTTTACTGGATAAAATAAGTAACAGGAAGTTTCCTGAAAAAGTTTAGAGGAGCCCTGAACTGTAGTCAAAACACTGAGAGATTCCCCAACCCTACTTCCACTTGCTGGTTAGACAGCTGCTCCTGTGTTCCAGCTGGGCAGGGGTACCCTGACCTCTGCGCTCTGCCTTGTGCAAGCTCTGCTCATACCCTGTTTAGTGCACTCAGCACCGGGCTTATAAACAGTCTGTCCTTTCACGCAGACTCAACATCTTCTTAAAGCATAGCCGCCCCTTGTCCCGTTGGGTCTTTTTTCATGGGTTTCCTAACTTTAACCAGTGGTTCTTAAATTTCAGAAATATTTCCTGGAGGCCTTGTTAACAGCGCAGATGTGGCAAACTCTAGCATCTCTTACTCCATCGATCCAAACTGAATTTGCACTCACTCATTAGTTCCCTGAGGCCGCCCTGCCACTGACTTGGAGAACACCACTGGCCCATGTGCTAAGCGTGCGTTGCAGGTGGAAACCACTGGTGACTTTCAAACTGTTCTCAAGGTGCACAGGGGGTGAGCTTCCTGCTCCTTTGCACCTGTCTTACCAACCTAGTCTTTTATCTTCATGTCACTCTTTCCAAACACTGCAGTCCAAGCTCAGTTCAGAATGCCGTAATTGTGCCACACAAATTGCAGAATGAGTTTGACCTTGAATGTGCACAATGGCATAGAGATTCCGCACTTTCCTCCAATTCGGATGCTTCTAGATCACATCTTTCTATTGCTTTTTGCATTGCCTCTGAAGCCTAGTACTTCTACACCGTGTGTAGGTAATCGTTTGCATCTTGCGAGCTCACTTTGACTTAGGCTTTGTGTTGTTAGTATACACTAACTAAATTTTCTGGACATTTCAACTAAGGTAACTAGGACTTAAATTTATAGTTTTAAAAATAGTTTTTAAAGGAAATCCTGGACTTAAATGACAATATCATTCATTTAAAATTATACCAGTGGGAAAATAATAGGAAGGGAATTGAATTATTTAGAAATTCTCCTTGTTCTCAATGGATATGAGTATTGGAACTAATATTTGCTTCTCTTGTGAAATATTTCATGTTAGTCCCAATAATGAAAGATTAGTTTCCATTCATTTTCATCTCACAGTTAGTTATGATCTGTGTTGATAATTTCATGTTTGCAAGTTAGATAAATATTTCATAAAACAGAAATGAGTTTGTTGCTGGAACTGAAGCTGAGCTCCTGGGACCCTCCCATTTTACTTTCAGTATCTTGGCATAAACATATTTGTTTTCAGTAGAATTTTTCTTTACTAATTCTTAATTACTTTCTTGAGGCAAAATTCCAAATATCCACACTTAATTTTTATTAATATATTGAATTTTCTCAATGCTTCTACCTTAGAAAAGTAATTAAAAATTTAATTTTTGTAGGCAGTAGTAATAACCAAATTTAAGCTCCATAACATATTTTCTTCTTTCTATTTTAATTAATTCAGCTGTAAATTTATGAAATATTGAAGCAGGAGAGGTTGCGCAACCAAAGCAAGAGCGGTGTCCAGTGAATGGAGTAATAAATTGATTCCCATGGGCTCATAACAGCCACTCAGTCTTGTGGCTGAGTTTTCAGGTAACTTCTCTTGACAGGCCATTTGGAAAGATCAGCTCTTAGCATTTACTTGGGAAAGGAAAAAATATCTAATATAAGAACACGTCTATATGTCCATATGTATATCAGAAGCATGTATTAGGATCCACTTGAATATATCACAGTGATCTCTTTCACAGGTTGATTTTTATAGTTCATCTTAATTCAGAGTAAATTAGAATCAGAGGAAAATGTGGGCATCCAATCCTTGCCTATGACTTCTGCATACCACAGTATATAACTTAAGTCTGATTCTGAGAGAAGAGCCACTCAGACCGATCAGTATTGGTACATTTTATGTTGACATTTTACATCTTTCCAGGGGGACATTTCTATGAGACCAGGACTAATGTTTAATCTCCTAGTGGCCAATTGGTTTTATAATGAGTACAGCTATTTACTCCTGAAAGCCATTCTGTTAAGTTAGATCTGCACTGTTGCCAATGCATGGTAGTGTCCATTTACCAACCTGCTCTGTATCAGTTCCTGAGCCAGGCAGAGATCTTGCAAGGAAAGACTGATAGAAGATGGCTCAGCATTGCCCACAATTTCTTCTGGGAGGAATCCTCAAGGCACAGCTCATAATCTTTAGAACTCTTCCTCCATTATTTTAACTGTGGCAAAGGGTAGACATATGCATAGGCTTTATGACATATGGCCTGGGATACGGTATTCTATTCTTTGATTTCTTTACTCAACCCATAACTATTACACAAGTGTGAAACATTTTAGAGTAACATGTTGTGGGAAATGTTCCTGACTTTGTGTGTAACGTCTGTGTCAGGCACAGAGTCCATACCTAATGGAAGCGTGGTGACTGAGCTGTGTGAAGGCATGTAGCACTCATCAGCCGCATCTTGCAGTCACACAGCTGATATGGACACATGCTAAGAGCCCAGCAATCATTCATCTTGCTGGAGCATAACGTTTACATAATTTGCCTATGTTGATTCTGCTCAGAACTTGAGAGTTGGCCTTAGGGATTTCCTCTGTGTTTAAGAAAACTCCACTGCACTTCTGCCCGTAGGAGTGGCTGTTTTGAGCTTTTCCTCACTCACAGCCACCATGTCTTGTTCTAAAGTGAGAGGGGTTGAGAAAGGTGTCAGACATGAAGGTGGCCTCTTCATATCCCAGCCGTGCTGTAGAAGTGTCATTACAATCAACAACCCTGTAAATTGACTAATGAGGCAAAAATCCACTCATACCTAATTAAAAACCGGTGGTGACTTATTCCATCATATTTCAACCAAGGTGCTTCTCCAGAATCAGGAACTATACCATGTAGTTGTTTGTTATACTTGTCTCTTAAGAATGCGGGGCAAGGATGCTTTACAGGTGGTTCTGGCAAACTTTCTGCTGTCCATGAATCATTTGTCCCTTCAGATTTTAATCACTCACTGAGTAACCTTTATTAGGTACTACTTATGATTGATGTCACCTGCCCAAATTAACTCTTCTATTTTTCTATTCCACAAAGAAAGAGAGAAAGAGGGGGGAGGAAAGAAGGAAGGAAAGAAGGAAGGAAGGAAGGAAGGAAGGAACGAACGAACGAACGAACGAAGGGTAGCTTATACATTTTGTGGACCACAGGGCAAGGAATATGGATTGAAGTTCCATATTACCTTCCCCAGAACATTTGCTCTTGAATATTTCAGACAAAACTTTTGCCTTTCTGAACCTTGATTGTCCTCATGCAGAATGGGGATTATAATACTATTTATGCCACATAAATACTAAGGAAAAATAATGTGTCATTCAGATTATTCTTAGGCAAGAATTTAGGGAAATTCAGATTTTCTTTAATATACATTTATTCATCCGAATCTAAGATTTGAAGCCAAAGAACATATTTGGCTTTTCTTTAGACTTAATTTATATGCTCATGGATTCAAAGTGAAAACACCACTTCATCTGCAGATGAAAGGAAGAAAAACTGAAAGCTACGCTACACCATTGACATCGTGCAGCGTATTCTAAACCATTGCTGTGAAGACCTTGATAATGAATTGTAAAGATCAGAGCCCATTAACTGGGACCTTCATATTTTATGGTCTAGAATAATAAATCACTATCTACATTTAATGAGAAAACCTCATATACAAGATAAAGACAACTCTATAAAGCATTTATTGACTCAAAAACTGTATATTCTTTTCTAGGAGAAGGCTACTTCCAAAATCACATTTTTTCCAGACTCTGGAAAATATATCTCTTTCACAGGAAAGGTCAAAGCACTTAGTAGGAGCAAACATCTAAGCCACAGAGCAGATTAAATGGTAAATGGAAATTATCTCCCCAGTCAGTTCACAGTATTGCCAGTTCACCTGTGTGGCTTTTCCTGGAGCACTGTCACCTCACAGTGCTTGAGCCTATGTAATTTCAAGGCATCTTTTTCTTGAGCTCTGCAATTAAAATTTAACAAACCTTTAAGTGTTAAATAATAGGGCACATTTCACATTTGATTTGTAAGAAAATATAGCCTTGAAAGTATTTTAATGTCACTAGTTCATACTAATTGATATTTTTTAAGAAGAAAAAAAAAACCCTCATACCTTTTTGTTAGTAAAGAATAGATAAGGGAAAATAGTGTGTTTCATATGCTCCATTTTTCTTTTATAAAATATATGAAAAGCCAAAGCTTGGAGAGCCAGTCAAGCATTACCAATGAAATGAAATTCGTGTGTGTGTGTGTGTGTGTGTGTGTGTGTGTGTGTGTGTGTGTATGAAAAGGAAGTGAAAATAATACAAGGAAGAAATATCTACTTTAGACTGAATTATCATTATACTTAAGTCAATTCTTTATTTGCATATGGTGGAGAGGATGACCAAGCCACTCTAATAATTCCAAACCATAGTGAGTAGTAGGTAAGCTTAGTCATTGTTGCCGGCTCAGCTGGCAGCGAGACATCATTCTCTGGGTTGTGCTGCTGCTCTGTCCATTGAGGCCGTGACTTAGACATATACAGATATAGTAGCCAACAAAAAATTCTTTCCTGCCAACTTTAAAGAAGTAGATGATCAAGGCACTGTTCTTGAGCAAGCCAGCAGAAAGCAGACTTATTCTCAGAAGTAGATGGAAAAATAGTGATAACATCCATGTGAACCTTGGTTCTTTTTGGACCTCTCGTGTGACACTTCCACAAGGTCACCCAAGCAGCCCACATGAACAAGGAAGTAAGTAGGGAAACAGTGGGATTTTAAACATGGATCCAAACGCCCATGTTTGGTGTTGACTCTTGTCAGTTTAGATATCATGAGCTTGTTACTGTCTCATTTTAGCATTTAAGCTTGGGATATTAGAGAATATTGGTACTGTGCCAGTATAGTCTATGACTGTATCAGGGCACACCCACCATTCTGATGTTTTCAGAGCTTTTCTCTATTTATGAACACATAACCTGCAATGAGCAAACAGCAGCCTATCACCTGTTATCCCATAAATGGTACTCAGGTCAGAATTGCAAGTTCCAGATGCAGCAGTGACAAGACACCTAAGTTATTGAAATATTCCTCTTAAAGAAAACAAACAAAACAACATCAAAACGCAAACAGGTCCTCAGAGTAACTGCTGTTAAATTATACAGACAGACTTGGCAGCCCTTGAGGTCCTAGTTTCAGGCTTCTTCCACATTCTGCCTGATCAGAACCACTGATCAAGGCTAGCTTGAGCTCTTGCTTGGGATTTTGCTGTTTTCATTTAGTGTGGGGTCCTGCTGTGGGAGCCTATGTTGGACTCACGGTCCACCAGTTTCATCCACCCAAGTTCCAGGGTTACAAGCATGGACTCCTACATTCAACTTTACACATGAATGTTTTATAAAACATTAGATGCCATAGATATAAAACAATATATGCTATATAGAATTAAGGATATGGACAATGGGTAAATATTTTTAAAAGACTCTTCATTACCATCCTCATCAAATTCCTTTTTGCCGATACCATAGTCAGCTTGTTAATAATGTGCATTCTCCTCCCTGGAGGAGGAGGGGTAGAGATGCAGGTGTATGCGCGGAGAGGGGAGACAAGAACAGATGGCACTAACCTAAGATTCGACAGAGGCTTTTCTAAAATAATAGATTCAACACATTTAAATATTTTTATTATTGTTACTATAAAGGCACGATTTCTATATTAAGTTGTTAGAAAATTTTAGCCGCCATTCAATCGTTCTTCCACTAAGACTGTAATAAGCCCCAGCTGCTTCTTTAACAGGCACATCTACACATCCTGTTAGAATTTCCAATTACGATTTTCCCATTAGCAAACAAAAACAAAATTAATGGCAGCTTCGCCCCCCAAAGCCTAAGCTATATTACTAATGAACTCTCAAAGAAAACTCTCCATGCAAAAATAATAAGGTGGAAATTACTGCAATAATCCAAATGTAGAAATAAAGGAAAGACTTTCCAAGATGCAGGAAATTTTGCTTCTCATTAGCTTCTGCAATAGCCTGTACACAGTGGTGTTCTGACATTCTGAAATTCACAAAGTCCATTTATTTTATAGTCTTCCCCTGACTCATATTGGGCAGACACGGCAGCTCATAACCATCAGGCTCTGGCTTAGGTTTAACATACTGTTGCTGAGATGAAAATATCTGGTTGTATTACCATAGGCATTGTGGTCATATGTGGTGATCATTAACACAGTAAATCATAGAGCATTTTTGAGTTCTGATCCTTTGTCCATCCCTAAAGAATCATACTTCTCTTCAGTGCTGTCTACAGTTTCAATCCTTGTGTCCGTGCCAGTAGGCAGATTTACCTGGAGGATCTGGGATTACCATTAACAACTACTGTATTGCCTTCACTTATGTTTTAAAGAGCAGATAAGATTTGAATATACGATGCACAATAGCTTTAATGTAGTTACCATTAAACCTTAAAACTGATATAATGTTATAGCAGAGCACCTGGAGTCCTTCAAACATGGATTCCCATCTGTTCTGCATAATTTACTAACTACCTAATGGCCTCCTTTTTTGCCTGTGGGAGTCAGGTAAGAATTAAGTGCCTGAAAGTCACTGTGTTAGTTGACTGACAGAATGTAGGTGAAGTTCCTCAAGTGCCTAAGCACAGCTGCCATGCTGTTAAGGCTTCTCCTCAGCATGCTTGTGTCTTCTCTATGCCTTATACTTATGTGCTGATACCAGGATACAACTGAGTAAGCAGCCTGTAAGTGAGTTAAGATAATGCGTTTTCTTGAAATATAATTAGTATATAATGTGGTAATTAGTCTATATTATATGTTCTTGAAATGTGGTTAGTATGTAGAATATGGCTATGAGCCATCAGTAGCACTAATATGGAGGACAGTAATGCTCATTGAAGACTTGGCATTTGTGCCAGGTCTAAGTACGATCTATACTGAGTTAATCTTCATAACAGTTCTGTGATTTGGGCATCATTGTTATCCCAAGCATTGTATCCTAAGGCTCAGACCCATCAACAGCTCAAGTGGATATGGCCTGGCAGCCCTGGTCTTCCAATTTCTGAAGCAGTTTCTTCTTCATAGACAAGGGCGTTGCTAATTAGAATGAGAAGAGAAACTGAAGGAAACAGGTCCCTGTCTGAGCTTAGAGAATGGATCATGAGGGTTCAAAGCAGGGACTCAACCCACACATCCAGTGGGCACTTGATGGTTACTTTCAGCACATGAAATGAGGTCCACACCCCAGCCTCCACCCCAGCTCTCCCACCTACTAGATGTGTTAATGGTGTATCATTTACCTCTCTGTGCCTTTCATACACAAATGACCTCATAAGCAATTGTAGAAATAAAATGTAGTGATCCATGTGAAAGGCTCAGAGAGTCTCCTGTGCATAATTAGCTTTCTGTATGCTCTAAAGTGTGTGGGGGCAGGGAGGGAGGCCTAATGACACTTAAGAGGTACACCTGATTATAGATGCCAAGGAGGAGGTGCTGTCACGGTAAGTCCAAGCTAAGGGTTAAGATAACTAGAAAGATTGCTCACAATAGCATAAGCAATGTGAAAAACAAGGTGGTTGGCATTAATTCATTGCAGCATTATCTGCAGTAACAAAAGATGGTAAAAACTCCAAGCCTCCCATCAATAGGAGGCTGATCACATTCATCTACCAGACCCTTAGGGCAACCAGAGAATGAGGGATGCATTGAACTAGCATAAAGCTGCCTTTGGTGTGTGCTTCTAAATGGAAAGCTATAGAGTACATGCAAACATTTTCTGAAGAAGTACAGAGGTGGCAAGTAGACACACGCGCGCACGCACACACACACACACACACACACACACACAAACACACACACACATGCAAACACACGTGCACAGGTGTACATGCCCTTGCATATGTACGGACTATCTCTAGAAAAAGTAACAATCTTATGTCTCTGAGAGATGCATTTCTAAGACTCAGGTGAGAGGGGCATTACGGTAGATCTTTCAGTACTGTTTGAATTTGAATCTTGTAAATCTAAATACATAACATATATAAAATGTGTGATATGTGTGAAAGGCTCAGAGAGTCTCCTGCCCATCAGATGCCTTCTGTATGTTGAAAAGTGTGTGGGGTGTCATTAGTGACACCTAAGAGGTACACCTGATTATAGAGGCCACGGGGGAGGTGCTGTCACAGTAAGTCAAGCTGAGGGTTAACATGACTAGAAAGATTGCTCACGGTAGCATAAGCAATGAGAAAAATAAAGTTATCGGCGTTAATCTGCTGCAGCGTTATCTTCAAAGTTTCAAAGTTAGCCTCCAACTGGGAAATGTGAAGAAATAGGTGCCCGAGAGATGCCTGACGTGTGTGGCCATAGGATGCCTAAGATTAGGCTGCCCAGACAAATGGCTACCGAGATATTTTTATTTTCTTTAATTTTGAGAAAAGGAAATAGATACCAAGTCAGATTTTAAAAAAAATATCTCATATAATGAAAGTCCATTACCATCTTACCAGGTTCAGGTGAACATTTCCCAGAGATTTTAGTTCCCTGCTGTCCAGAACTAAAGAAGACCATAAAGTTCAGTGTTCTATTTGGAAACAGCATTCTTATGGCAGTAGACCTGTAAATCTGTGCTTAGATGATGTTATGAGGCTGATGACAGAAGAATCAGGTACGGGAGCTTGGTAACTCTGCGGCACAGAAGTAGCATTGGCTCCAGTCTGAGAAACTTTCTAGCCCTCAGAAGACTTGGATGTAAGCAATTTGACAGAGATGGGGTCAGGAGAAAGGTGTGTCAATATGTCTGTGTATCTTAAGGTCAGTGAGTCACCTTCCAGAGTTGAGGACTAAGCATTGACTTGAGGAAATGACACAATGTCTCTGTAATCATGGGTAAAGGTTTTCATATGTAAATTGAGCTGCTCAGCCAGCAAGTTTGCAAAGTATACTAGTTGACTCCTAAGGTAGGATACATAAGACATTGTTATTGAAGAAATAATTATATGAGAAAGATATAATAGACAAATAGAAACGGAGAACTTAAGGATACCTGAGAGTTGCTTGCAACCAGAACGAGGCTGGTTTAGTAGAGAAATCAAGAAGCATCAGGCACCAAGCTTAGGTCCTGGTCTCATTTCTGTATCTTTCCTGTCTACAGCTTTAGCAACTGCCCTGTGTCCCTGAGCCACTGTCTAGAGATTTTTGGACTTGGCAGACAAAGTGTATTCAGTGTCACTGTGAGCTTTATGTCTTGCAACTGCCTCTGGCCAGGGAGTCACTGACTCTCGTGTGGGGCTTGCTCCTTGACATGGATAGTGTGCAGAACTGCTCAGATGAAGGCAGAGAGCTCACTTTCCTGAAAGAGGGGCAAAGTAACCATCTGTTTGACAGTGCCTCTGTTGTGTCACTGGAGCGAGTATACTGCTGACCTGACAGAGTGAGTGGGCGGGCGAGCCTTCAGTTCACCCGTCACAGAGTACGGAGGGTACTCACTCTCACTGCCTGCCTTGTTTCTTTAAACACAGCTGCCCATGTCACAGCTCATGAGTACAGGCCCTGTGGCTGTTACTGCCTATGTGTGGTACAGCTCAGGAGTGCAGACTAGAGGGCTGTATGTAGGCCACCTCACCTAGAACGCTAATAGCTCTCATCCAAATAGAGCTCTACTTTGATTGAGTACATGTGTATTGACTTATTGGGTGAGAACCTTGACCCCGGTGACATACATGTGCTATTCCCATTTTTCCTGTTGAGATTCTTTCACTCAGGTAGAAAAGAGATGTTCTGGCTCTATTTGAAAAACAATATAATCAGTTAGACAATTCAGTTTTAAACTTCTTTCTGTGTGCTATGCATTGCGGCAAGAATTAAATACTAAGATAAGGTCTCCAATGAGGTCCTCGTTGAACTTTCTCTGGAGCTTCAGAGCAAGAAGCAGACCAGGTAAATGCTGTGATGTAAATGTTTCATTATCCCGAGAGCAGCAAAATTGGGACTTCGTCTGAGCATGGGAAGCAATGAGCTAAGGAAATGGGAATAACCAGTTGCTAAGGATAGGGTCTTTCATGCAGGCAGAGGTGGAAGAGGAGTCACAGCGTGAGCCTGTGTTTGTATAACTAAACCCTATATAGTACAGCCAAACTGGGCAGACCAGGCTGCGGAGGGCAGGACTGGAGAGATCAGGGTTGGATCACAGAAGGGTTTTGTACTGAACTTCACCCAGGAAGCATGTCCATGGAAGGCTATCAGGGAGGGCAGACAGTGAGAGGGTCAGAATGATTGACAGGAGCTCACTTGAATTGTATGATCCTTGAGGGGGGAGCTTGTATTGAGTCTGTGTTTGGTCTTTGGGCCAGAGAGGTTGAAATGAGAGTCACACAATCTTCACATGTTTGTGAAGGTCCCTCTAGCAAGTGTGTGGCAGTGATCAATGCTAGGACCAGCAAAGCTGCTTGGGAGGACTGTGATCTGATCCCAATAAGCCGTGCGGAGGCTCGGCCTTGCAGGCAGCAGAGTGTAGAAGGAGAGCCACATCTACCACTTAACACCTGCCCCCAATTGCTTTGGCTTTTACAAAAATTGTGAAACTTGAGGTATTAATTTAAAAATCTATATCTTTGTGTCCTATCCTGTTCTACACTCATCCTACTTACGGGACATATACATCCTTTTTGGAAGAAGTCTACTTTGTCGTCTACAGCTTATGCTTCACAGTACTGTCACCTGTTGGGGCAGCCAGCCTCCTCTGCTAGATGTCAGACCCCCTTGGGCTTGATGCTGTTAAGTGTCTGGTGCAGTGCACGGTGTGCAATGGGTGCTCTATCATTTACTGAATGGATAGTATATTAATAAGCACACTATCTTGATGGATAGGCTCTCTGCGATCTAGCAGAAAAACATAGAATTCCAAATTTTGTTTCAAAAGATAATAGCTTTCTTATATGTATTATACATAAAAGCATTTTAAAAACTAAAGAGAAAAATAGCCATCTTTTAAACATTTATAAATGCTAAGATTAGTTCTCTTGCTGTATATGTTGAAAATAAACATCAAATTGCTTAACTTAGAGTTGGAGGGTCCATCATGTTAACCATCTGCATTTCCAGCACTGTGTCCTTGGAAAGCACTGGACATCACCAGGGAGGCCTATCTCCTGTCCCTGTGCTAGCACACCAAGGCATGAGCTCCTGAAGTGACCCTCTATCATTACCACCTTCCTCAGGTTAATCTTGGAATCCTATAAGCCTCTGTGCAAATCTTCCTGATATTTCCTCCTGATTGCAATAGATATTTTTATAAGTTCTTATCTGCTCTGCCACAATCCCAGACTCCCTTCCTCTGTGTAAGGAAACATTCCTGGTGGAGAGCGTCTTCCCACCATGGTCTGGAGCTATCTCTGGTTTTCTTAAATGTCCTCCTTTGCAATTAAACTGGACAGTTCAACCGTTGGTTCTGTACCATCATTTCACTGATCGTCTCATCTGTCCAGTCTCATTTCTCTTTCAAGGTATCTCACAGGGCAGGGACATGTCCCCAGCCACATCATCACAGATTGCTATATACTTCCCATGAGGTGTGCAGTGATTTTTATTTTATTTCATTTATTTTTATTTCATTTGACTGTACAGACCCATGCAAGACCCATTGACTTTGGTTCAAAGATATTAAGAAATGAGAGCCATGTGTCTCATGGGTGGTACTCCATCCCCTAATATTTGAGGGGTGGGGCATCAGGACTGTTATCTAAATTAACCTATTATGTTGAGTGAACCTGTGTTCAGAGGTGACACCAATTTGTGGCGCCTGGTGTTTCTGTTTGCCATGCTCCTGACTTTCTTACCTCTCAGTGTCTTTATGTTTTGTTTTCCCTCCTGTTAGGGTTCCCTCCTGGCATCTCTTTCTCAGTCACCTTGAGTCTGGCCTAATCAAAGACTGAGGTTATGAAGTCGATCCTGGATGGCCTTGCAGATACCACCTTCCGAACCATCACCACAGACCTCCTCTACGTGGGCTCAAATGACATTCAGTACGAAGACATCAAAGGAGACATGGCATCCAAACTAGGATACTTCCCACAGAAATTCCCTCTGACTTCCTTCAGGGGTAGCCCCTTCCAGGAAAAGATGACTGCAGGAGATAACTCCCCATTGGTCCCGGCAGGAGATACAACGAACATTACCGAGTTCTATAACAAGTCTCTCTCGTCATTCAAGGAGAATGAGGACAACATCCAGTGTGGAGAGAACTTTATGGACATGGAGTGCTTTATGATTCTGAATCCCAGTCAGCAGCTGGCCATCGCCGTACTGTCTCTCACACTGGGCACCTTCACGGTTCTGGAGAACCTGCTGGTGCTTTGTGTCATCCTGCACTCCCGCAGCCTCCGATGCAGGCCTTCCTACCACTTCATTGGCAGCCTGGCAGTGGCTGACCTCCTGGGAAGTGTCATTTTTGTCTACAGCTTTGTTGACTTCCACGTGTTCCACCGTAAAGACAGCCCCAATGTGTTTCTGTTCAAACTGGGTGGGGTCACAGCCTCCTTTACAGCTTCTGTGGGGAGCCTGTTCCTCACAGCCATCGACAGGTACATATCCATTCATAGGCCTCTGGCCTATAAGAGGATCGTCACCAGGCCCAAGGCCGTAGTGGCCTTTTGCTTGATGTGGACTATTGCAATAGTAATTGCTGTGCTGCCTCTCCTGGGCTGGAACTGCAAGAAGCTGCAATCTGTTTGCTCGGACATTTTCCCACTCATTGATGAAACCTACCTGATGTTCTGGATTGGAGTCACCAGTGTGCTGTTGCTGTTCATTGTGTATGCGTACATGTACATTCTCTGGAAGGCTCACAGCCACGCGGTCCGAATGATTCAACGTGGAACCCAGAAGAGCATTATCATCCACACATCAGAAGATGGCAAGGTGCAGGTGACCCGGCCTGACCAAGCCCGCATGGACATTAGGCTGGCCAAAACCCTGGTTCTGATCTTGGTGGTGTTGATCATCTGCTGGGGCCCTCTGCTTGCAATTATGGTGTATGATGTCTTTGGGAAGATGAACAAGCTTATCAAGACGGTGTTTGCCTTCTGTAGTATGCTCTGCCTGCTGAACTCCACCGTGAACCCCATCATCTATGCTCTGAGGAGCAAGGACCTGAGGCATGCTTTCCGCAGCATGTTCCCTTCATGTGAAGGCACTGCACAGCCTCTAGACAACAGCATGGGGGACTCAGACTGCCTGCACAAGCACGCCAATAACACAGCCAGCATGCACAGGGCCGCGGAAAGCTGCATCAAGAGCACTGTTAAGATCGCCAAGGTGACCATGTCTGTGTCCACAGACACGTCTGCCGAGGCTCTGTGAGCCCGTTGCTTTTGTGGCTGCACAGAAAACGATTTTTTTTTCTTTTTGAGCTTACAATTTAGAAGTCTGTTGTCTCGATGGTTATATATTTTTAAGTTTACCATGTTTAGTAAAATAGTGACTGTCACCGTGCTTACTTAGTTGGCTGACATCTCAATAGTTTAGGTACTTAAACTCCATTCACCAGGGGTTTGCAGTAGGGAAAGCCTGTTGCCTCAGTTACTCGGCAGTCCTTCAAAGTCTCTGAAATAGAAGGGAAAACTTTGGCTTCCAAATCTGAAGCCTAACTATCCATAGAAAACCACCATGAAATGAGTAATGCCTTTGTAACCACAACTTTCATGATGCTGTGTCTGTCCATAGTATTTAAAAGATACATTTTTATAATAAGTATAGTGCTAAATTAGAGATACTTCGTGACATGTTCTCTGTCCTGTTATGTGTCAGCGTTTACTGTGTCGTTTACTTGTGTAGCTTAGCAAACCCAGAATTTAGCCCTCATAAGAGTGATGGCATACAGGGGTGGATGTGTAGCAGAGTGACCCCTGTTTAGATAGTGTTACTGTCCATGATACAATTTTAGAAACTTAAGTATTTCTTCCAATATCCGTATCTAAAGTTAATATTGAAATAAGCATAAAGGTTTATTTTTCTGTTAAAACAAGAAGAATTTGAAGACTGTTCAAAGTATTGAGCAGACTCATGAACACTAAAACTGTGTTAGGCCTGCCTTTTCGTTTGAGGACATTTCCTATCTTCTGGACCACAGCTGTTCAGCTGGGTAATGGATTATAATCAGAATGGGAAAGAGAAAGCACATTGACTTTTAAGGCTAACACTCTGACTTTCTGCAGTCGTCAGCTGTAACTGGACCTCTTAAGACAGCATGTGTCAATCTTAGTGTGTACTGTGATCTCTGTGCACTTGCTGTTTACTTGACGTGTGTTGCTTTGTTATGTTCTGGATTTAAGTAGATTCCAGGCCTGGATGGCCAAAAAGAGCAGTTGTCTATTTTTTTTTTTTAATTGAGAAGAAATATTGTCTAGCTCAGTACAATTGTAAGTGTGATTATAAATGTGTATGTGTATGTGTGTATGTGTGTGTGTGTGTATTCTATCTTGTAACTATTACAGCCGTGTCCCCCACACTAGAAAACTGACCAAGTGTGAACCGTACCACTTGCTGCGCTCTTGCTCATGAATTTAGTTTCTACAATTGAGCTCTTCATGAAATCCTGTTTATAATAGTTCTGACTACAACTTTACAGAAGAATCTTCCCATCTAGGAGATTGAATTAAGTATTCTAATGACATTTAGGCGTTCCGTAAGGCCAGCGTTCAGCAAGAAGTAATCAGTAAGAGGTGCCAAAAAGCAGAGGAGTCTCCCAAGGAGAGGAGAGTGTGGGGGATGGTGATCACCTACTATTCATCAAGTCCAGGGAAGTGGAAATCAGTAAAGGGGGATGGTTCTAAGACCTTCAAAAAAAATACCCTACAGTAGCAAGTTTCAATGGTTCATGTCAGTAGTGCAATCTCAGGCTAAGTAGCATCATGCCAGTTCCCAGGTCCAGGCCATTCCCTCACAGAGAGTGAATAGGACAGAGGGTATCTATAACAAATGGGCAGTGAAAACCTGGTGACAGCCCAGTACCTGGCTCTGTTTAGATATATTTGTGCTAAGGAAAAGGCAGTGCCTCCACTCGCTGGTATCAAGATACCAAATATAAAGATGAAAGTGGCGAGCTTCTGATTGACATCTCTGCCACAGTGCTCAAAACTGCGTCCATTTCCGATAAAGAGAAGTATTGCTTTAAGAACCCACTCGATCCTGGTAAGTTCTACATAGAGTCTATCCTTGTACAGGTTCTCACCAGTCCTGAGGACTGCATAGCATGAAGTGGAGAGCTAGCATCTGCCTGTGATTTGTAGCATTTGGGGTTTCCAGCCTGATGAAGCAGTGGCCCTTCTTGCAATCAATGTGACCTGAGGACCAAGCTAGGATATATCTAGATTGCCTGCTGAGTCTCTTGCTTCTCTTCTCTGTGCACAGAGGAGGACTCAGGATGCTGGAGGATTAGTAACTCCACAGAGAAGGGTATTGATAGACTACCACCAAGAGCTAGGAATTGCCAGTCTTGCCCTACATCAACCTGAATATCAACCAACATATCTCTAGCTACCAGGTAGTACCACATTTTCTCACAGCTACAAAGACCTGGTAGGAAATTCTAGATAGAGGTATTTAAAAAAAAAAATCCAAGATTCACTTTTAGAACTGTATTTGTGTAAATGCCATTTTAGTGATAAGATTTTATAGTATATTGAACTTTCAAGACCTAACTCATATTTAATAAGCTAAGGGACAATGGGGCTGATAGCACTAAACTTGGTGCTTATTGATACTCTAAGAAATATCTGTGAAACATCATTATGTGTGCGTTAAGCTACCTTCATTTAAAAGGATTTAAAATTAGTTGGATCCACTTTGGTTTTTCTCATATCATTTCCTAACCCTATTGACCAAAACATTCTCCCCAGTGAGTATTAGTCATTAGAATCACACTCATTAGTATCATTCATTAACCAGCCCCTTAATTAGATTCATTAATTTAAATGATTTTAATTTGATCACTTATACACTCTGGCATCAGGGTTATCTATTTCCCTCTGACATGTGTCCTGAACATTCAGTCTTCAGCCATTACTCATCTTAAAAGGGGGCCAATTCCCAAACTGCTTGACTTCATCCAAATAAAGACTCAGTCCTAGACTAATAGTATCAGTTAAACAAAGAGAGCTGTCTCTAACAGCCCCTAGGTTTTTCAACTATGTATTAAATATATGTAAAAATAAATGTGCATCTGGGCAGCTTAGACATATGTCTGTGCCAGGTGACTCCAAAGCTGTCTGGTACTTACTGTCAGGTTTAGCTGGTATCAAATGCCAAGGAGTTTTTGCTACCTGAACCCATCTTCAGGAAATAGGCCTAACTACCAGATGAGAACTAGGTCTCTAGTAACCATTCAGTTCATTAATTTCTGCCATTCCATATCCATAACTAGGATCACTAACATCATGCACAAAATTAGATTCCTCATACTCTTGACTGTATATTTGTATGATATTTTAAAATCTCCTAAATGGCCATTCACAGTTGCTTTGCACTGGCCTTCTGATAAAATGTTAACACACCTATTGTAATATACACAAAACATTCTATCTACTGATTTGGACTGAATGTATGTACATAGGTTTTACAAAAAAAAGTCAGATGTTGAAGCAGTGGTTTACAGATCAGTGATTTTCAGATAGAGTTTCTTTCATTTGCTGTGGAATCTTTAAAAAGCACTCTTAGCGTGAACTTACTGAGCTCTAGGGGTCCTGGGGATCAGAGTTCCCTAGAGAGGAAATCTTTTCTTGTAATAATATGAACCAAGATACTAGAGTATCTTGATTCTCACTTCCAGTGTTTCAAGTGGAAAACATATCTCCTTATTGTCTCTGTAAATGGAACATCCTTACTTTTCCTCTTAAAGAATATTGTGCTGTTAGATGTTTGTTGAACTGGTAGCATCATTGAGACTGCTGTGATGTCTTTGTCAGTAATCTGTATAATATTTTGTATACAAGTACTGGTAAGATTGTTATTAAATGTAGCTCTGGTCATTAAATTACAATAGCAAAGTAGTACTTCTGTAATATTTACGATGTATTAAGCCTACAGTATATTTTATTTCATTGATGTAATTTAATTGTTATTTATTCAAGAGAAAACAGTTCATCATGTCTATTGTCTAAAATTACCTGGAATCAAATAAAAGTTCTAGATTATCATGAAAAACCATAAGAGGCCTTTGAATTCTGCCTTGTGTTAATGTCTAATAGTAAAGCATTGTGGGGGGTGGGCGGGTTGAGTAGGTGCATCTTCTCCTATTGTGGCTAGGTGAGGCAGCCCAGTTAGAGGTAAGGGATCCAAAGGCAGGCAACAGAGTCAGTGACAGTCCCTGCTCCAGTTGTTAGAGGTCCCACATGAAGACCAAGATATACACATCCATTGTATATGTGTAGGAGACCCAGGCCTGTCCCATGCATGCTCTTTGATTGGTGGTTCAGTCTCTGTGAATTCCTGTGGGTTCAGGTTAATTGATTCTGTAGGTTTTCTTGTGGTGTCCTTGACCCCTCTGGTTCCTTCAATTCTTCCTCCTCCTCTTCTACAAGATTCCTGAGCTCCACCTAATGTTTGACTGTGAAGCCTTGCATTTGTTTTTATCTGCTGCTGTGTGAAGCCTCTCAGATGACAGTTTTGCTTGGCTCTTGTCTGCAAATATAGGCAAGTATCATTAATAGTGTCAGGGGTAGCTCTCTCTGATGGCATGGGTATCAACCTGGGCCAGTCATTGGACCGGAATTCTCTCAATTTCTGTTCCATCTTTATCCCCTCACATCTTGTATGCTGGACACATTGTGGGCTGAAGGTTTTGTGAGAGGGTTGGTATCCCCATCCCTCCAGTAGAAGTCTGGTCTGGTTATAGGAGGTGGCCACTTCAAATTCCATATCCCCTATTGTTAGGAGTCTTAGCTCAGGTTTCCCTCATAGGTTCCTGGGAATTTCCCTTGTCCTAGGTTTCCAGTTTGTTCCACCACTGTGCTTTTTTA
This sequence comes from Rhabdomys pumilio, assembly GCA_030674055.1. Lineage (NCBI taxonomy): Eukaryota > Metazoa > Chordata > Mammalia > Rodentia > Muridae > Rhabdomys > Rhabdomys pumilio. The sequence goes on along the minus strand of JANHMN010000004.1, from coordinate 103,584,088 downwards.
CAGAATTGTTTAATTAAGTATTCTAATGAATTTGGAATTTATTATAGCAAACAGTTGTGATCCATAAGTTAAAAGTTAATATACATATTAAAACATAAATCTTAAAGAGGGCATAAATATACCTTGAGCTATATAAAAGATACATGTCTTTTTCAATAGTTTGAAAAACTGGGATTTCTATTCAATTAATAAATAGAAACACTAGAAAAAAGTTTGACTTTTTGAAACAAAAGCATGTAATCAATTTTGAAGAAAAGCATTAAGGATTCTGAAATTATGAATTAGTGAATATTTAAAACTAGGTTATTTTTGTTTTTAATAAGTAACCTAAATTAATTATTCTGCCTCTTTTATAATGCAAAAGCTTAATGTTGTGACAAAAATAAATTATGCCTATTTTTAGATATTAAATTTTATGTTAGTATATCAAAGGAAATGAATACATATTTTAGTACTATTATATCATATTTTAAAACCCCAAACTGGTTTTCTATCAACATGTGTTTCTCCCTATATTGAAATATATGTTTTAAATGATGTTAGGATAGAGACATCAATGTAGTTCACTAGAATTAATCAATGTTGGGATTCTTTGTGCTATTTTATCCCATTTAACTTCTATATGTCTCATCCCTCTCCTCCTTTCCCTCCTGTCTTCTCTTTCCCACTCTCTTCATTGTTTTTGAAACAGGCTCTTACTACACAGTCCAGGTTGGATTCACACAGCCCTCCCATCTCAGCTTCTAAAGTGCTGGGATTATAGGCACACACAGGCACACAGGTTTACTCCAGGTTTACAATCAGAAGTGAAACAGCTATGAAACAGTGTATCTAGCATGACAGGTGTTGTGCTATCCCTTCTACACAGCAGTCAACTCTGTGATGTGTATGCTACTGTTAGTGTACAGGTAAGAAGAAAGGCTAGTGAGATCACAGAGCTAAGGCTAGAATGAAGGCTTCTCTGACCACAGGGTCTATATCACTTTGTTGATAACAGTGCTTTCACTTATGTATTCATTTTGTACTTAAAGTCTCATATATATATATATATATATATATATATATATATATATATATATGCATTTTGTGAAAATTCTCACATGCTGTCAAAGTTAAAGATGAAGAACACTTGTGTATGCTGGAAAGAGTAGTGCACTCAGGGCTTTTTTTCTCGATGCTATAATCAGGTACTCTACTCTACAAATCACTGAAGAAAGGAGAGCTTTCATTTGCCTCACAGTTGGGAGGTGTAGTCTGTCACTGAGGGGAAGTTATGGTGGCAAGAGCATGAGGCAGCTAACCAGCCACGTTGCATCCATTGTTAGTAGGCAGAGTTATGAATGCTGGCCTTCAGCTTGCCTCCTTCTTATTCAGTCTATACCAGAGATTCTGGTTTACCAGTTTACTGGGTAAAGGTCCTGTGAGTTTACAGCAAATGAACGGTGCATTTATCCTATTTATTTCAAGCACTGCTTATTATCTACCATGCTAGAACATTAAATTACTTAATATCTAGTAAATAGGTGACCCATAAGATCACCACTATGCAGCACAACCAATAATAAAATGCAGAGGGTGACCAGAAGTAGGAGGGAGGGACACTGGAGCAATGTAGAGCAGACAGGAAGTAGCCTTGAAAGAGGAACGTATATACGAGCATGCTGGGAAATGGCAGGGCGAGGAAATGGCAGGGCGAGAAAATAATGGTAGGATGGGGACAACAGCAAGAGATGTAAGCTAGTATAAAATGTCCAGCGAATGGAGTCCGTGCTGGGAGTATTTATTCACTGTTCTTGGTGAAGCTCGCTGCAGTTTACATAGCCTCAGCAGACCCGCAGTAACCTTCCACAATGCCAGAGCCTACCCAGACTTTTGGTAATCATGACGGTTCAAAGCCACTCTTACAAAATACCACATACACATAAAGAAGTTTCCCTTCCTGCAAGACAAAGCAGAGAACTCAGTGGTGGAAGTGGGGCCTCCCTCTTTGTATTTCTTGTTAGCTAGCCACTTATTTTTTCCTTTTGAGAACGTTACTGTCACTGGAAAGAACATTATTCACTTGAAACAGAAGGACATCAATTAGCTCCCCAAACAGTATGGTCACCAGTCCCAAAGTGTTCTTGGTCATCATTCACCTGGGCTGGGGCAACCCTTCGGTCTCAGAATGACAGGGACCTTATTGAGCTCCAGCCCCTGGGGCCTCCAATCCTCTGCCCTTCTGACCTCCTTGTAAATAAGATTATTGTTGTTGCTTCTGTCTCGATTGCCTGTGGGAAATCCTCCAGGAAACGAATAGATAAGGAGTAAGGGGAAGAATCTTTTTGAACTGTCCAAAACAACCCTAACCCTGACCCAAGCATAATATGATTTCATAATATACAGCTTTCAGATGCGAGTCTAGCTTGTTTACAAATTAATCACCTATCTTATGTTTTTAATAAAGTTTTCGCCCTTCGTGGATACATGCATTCACAAGAATTTCTTTATGAAAACCTTGTGTCATTTTAAGAGATGAGAAGTTTATCTTTTTTAGTGTAACAGATTTTATTATTTGAATTTATAAATCTGACATTTTTTTCTGGCTTGTGCCTTACTCGAGATCATTGATTATTCCAGACTGACACAGCTGCCTCAGCCACACAATCTCACCTCTGATTGCTTGCTTTATTAAATCTCAGCCCATTTAACATGAGTGACTATGAGCTACTGTCACCTGGCCACTGAATAGGCTCTTTTCAAGTTGTACGGGTTCCTCCCCTGAGGAGGAATTGGAACAAGAATACTCTACAAGAAACACCTCTCTTGTTTGTTTGTTTGTTTCTTTCTTTCTTTCTCTCTACAGTTGTACAGTTGGACAATCTCTGTATTTTATAGGTATTTCCTTAAATATTGGATGTAAATATTTGGAGTAGGTCTCATTTAACTGCGGAATCCTACCATCTACCTAGCATAGCCTTCTGAGAAAGATGAGAGTAATTGGGATATCTGCCTATTGCAGCAAATAGTATTCAACACAGATCACAGCTAAGTTGTTGTCCCTAAGGATGAGACACAGGAGAATTTTCTTCTCCCAGAATGCCAGTCTTGCCAACCATTACTGTGTCCTGTGGAAGGGACAATGGGGTTCAGTGTGGAGAAAGGGTGACTGCATATTTTCCCAAAGCACAAGTACTCTTGGTTCAAATTACATTATGCCTAAGCAGCGGGAAATAGGAAAAGAAATATCGATTCTTAAAAACAGATTATGAAAGTAAATTTTTTAACTGCTGCCTCAAAAGAAAGTGAAACAGGAAGCTTTATGACTATACTGTGTGTTTCAGAGCAGAGCTTTCTATGATGCTATGGCCACGACTGTGACCAACTTTCATAGTCTTGCCCCTCTCACTGTACTCCCCTGCCTTGTTTTGTAGGATATTAAAAGAGAGGCACACACTTAAGCTTTTCAAAACTGAAAAACAATCAAAAAGAGTTTTCATATTTTCTCTAAAAGGTAGGTGGGAATGTCTGAGGGAAGCAGTCATTAATCAGAACATGACTTTCATCTTAGATGTGAAAATGGGGTAACAGGAGAGAAGAGCTCTCAAACAAGAGACTTGTTTTGATGACTGTCCTGTCTAACAGGAAGTGGTATGGACCAATCTGAAAATCTAGTTCTACCTTTTATCAAGGGTTCAAATATTTTGAATGGACCTAAAGTATATCAAGCAGTGAGCCAAGAGAAACTCAAACAGTAGGCAAAAGCCATTTACTATATCTTTTTAAAAATCTAGTTTATTTTTCAAGCTCTGGTGTGTTTGTATTAGGACCCCGAAGTCGTCTACACAAGTGACAGCAAAGGTAGAATAATCTTTGGAAAATAAAAATATGAGCTTTTGTTTAGGAACAATCTGAGGGATGAATAAAAGAGAGTATGACCCAAATTGAAGCATTTATTTTGACTTTTGAATCAAGATAAAAATTCTACAGACCGGGGATTAAGATATTTGCAAAAATACCAGATTTCGAAGCTTTAAACAAAACAGAGAGACCTCTTTATGCAAATGTAAATAAATGCAGTAATGAATGGCTTTAAACATGACTTCAAGCAGATACTTCTAAACCTGTCTATATGAGTCGGTCCACTTAATTTTCTTCTATATATGCATGTTAGAGACTTAATCAGGTGTGTCTCATTGAAAGCCTTTATATGATCTTTTATGAGCAGTTCTCTGCTTTGGAGACAGGAACAGCACTAAAGTTTATAATGTTCCTGGGGAGAATGAGTCCTCATCTACTAGATACTCTGTAAAAAATCATAGTGGGAGTGTCTATACAGGTGCTTTAGACAACTTGATGTATTAAAATCCAACTTCTAAATAGATGAGGAGGAAATTATTTCCTCGTTTAAACACACTGCCCTGCATAAAAGCTCACAATATAGCATGCTTCAAGAAGCAGATACTCCACTGGCTGATTCAAATGTAACCAAGTGTTTATGAGTCTAACGTACAGGAATTTTAATGAGCATCCTTATTATCCAGAGCGAGATGTTCCTACAGTATTAAACTTTCCACTTATCCCACCTGACCCTATACAGGAATCTCCTTTTATTTTTATTTAGTTTTTATTCTAAAGCCTGTAATTCTTTGCTTTGAGTATATGATGAGCTGACTATGCTCAACTCTTCAGGGCCTAGGGCTCATCTACAAATTTGTGATTATGTTTGGGCTGGAGGCAACTCAACTAATGTAGGTAAAGGTGGGTGAGAAGGAGTGAATCATGAAATTCTTCAATAATCCCCAGATTCCGAGGTCATTGGTAACCAAATGCGAATGGCTCTGTCCTGATCAGTGATCTCACTTACTGGTGCTTACAAGCAGATGGGAGGCTGGCTTACAGTCCTCTGGGTTCACTCATTGACCTCCATTCACTGATAGAAATAAAGGCAGACAAATGATCAGAGAGTGGGCAGCCCATTCCTGAAGCAGAGACATGCTGGAGACTTTACAATTAACTCCTAAATAACAAGACTATCAATGAAACATGGGTTTCTCCAGTTAGTAAGGATTTCTTCGTATGTGTGGGGTACCAATACCACAGAACTCCTTAGCTCAGCATAGTATGTTGATGGCTGCCATCATCAGCTACATCTTTAGACAGTGGCTTCTTTGAGGCTGCTGTGGTGCAGGGGAAGCCCATGTTCATGGCTTGACTTCTCAGTTGGTTTTATATAGGCTGTACTTTCCCCCTGCCCCACATATGACATTGCAATAGTCCTTCTAGTTAGCATTAAGACGAAATAGGATTGCTTCCTTGGTTAAACTGTATGTACATCTGTGATGTTCGATGTAAGAGACTGGATAGAATTTATTCTGGAAAGTTTAGAAAATGAAAGAGCAGTCCAATAATACTGGGTAGACTGTCTTCCCATGAGCCTGCTGTACCAGAGTCCTTTCATGTAATCCCATTCTATGAATTTTTATCCATCCCTAAACCCTCAAAGAGCACAGCAACGGAAAAGCTTGAAAAGCAAAAAATCAGCAGATTTCTGTTGTGGAGCTGCACCGTTAGAATGCCTTTAAATTATTATCTGTCTTCTGGGATCAAACTCCACGCCATCCAGTTCTCCCTGGAGCCTTCTAGTGACTCAGTGGCGGCAAGCAACACACAGAACTCATAGACAATGCCAAATTCTTCACAATAAGTAATATTTCCCACAAATATCACATATAGGTAAATAATTGAAAACACTGAAAATGGAAGACTAAATACAGATCATTCCTGGTGAATTGAAAGTTTTGCTGGAAAATTGGAGTAACTCCTGTTTCTATCTCAGTATTACTTGTGGATCTGACTTTGGAAATCAGTATAATATAGATTGAAGAACATAAACATATGACTGCTCAAATAGAACTGTGCAGTGATTGTCAACTCTTATATATTTTGATGAGATGGCTCCTTCTAAGCTTTCATTCACATTCCAGCGAGGCCAAGGCACCGCACAAAGAGGAGAGAGCTTGACTTGCTTCCTTGCCACAAGTCAACCAGAATTTAATTTTTAATTTATACATGTACTAAAGAATATGGCTAACATGAATTAATTAGGAAAAAGGAAACAAAGATTTATTCAGCTAGATATTCATTCATGTCACCAAAATCCTGTAGCAGATGGTAAACTCTGGCACACTGAACATATCAGTCATTTCTATTTTAGCATTTCTTTAGGAGTGGCTTTAATTATATATACATATACACACACACACACACACACACACACACACACACACACTAGATAGATAGGTGGTATGTGTGTGTATTTTTAGATCTTTTAAAAAAATTTTTGTATAAACGTGTGTGTCTGTATTGGAGAATATGCACCTGCATGCAGAAGGTGTCAGATACCCTAGAGCTAGAGATACATGTAGTTGTAAGCCACTTAATGTGGATGTTGAGACTCAAACTCTGATCCTCATCATTGAGTAGTTAGATCCTCTTAACTGCTAATCCATTCTCTGGCCCTAAATTAATATTTTTAACAGACACTTTTACTTCATGTGCCATATGCTGACTTCAAAAACATCTCTTTAGTCATGATTAACCAATCAGAGCACCCATATGCTGTACGCAGAAGAGCTCTTCCCCAACTTGAAACCAGCTCTTGTGTGCATAGAAGTATCCTTTGTGTATTACACTGGAGGAATGCTGGAGCTGCTTGCTCCTGGCTGAAAAGCATTACCCACATCTGTCACCGAGAACAGGGAAAGAAACAAGTGAACAATCAGAGTCCATTTTACCTAGTTGATTAAATCTAACTTAGGAACTGATGCTCATCAGATAGTAAGGATATGACAGTAGGGCAGACGGGAGTTAACACATGTTAGTATAGAATAGGGGATTTGGAGGATGAAGCTTAGTTTGGAAGCAGCTGGAAGGCTTTGGTCAATGAAAGGAGAGTTAGAGATCCTCACACTTATTTTCTCTCTCTCTCTCTCTCTCTCTCTGTCTCTCTCTCTCTCTCTCTCCCTCCCTCTCTCTCTCTCTCTCTCTCTCTCTCTGTCTCTCTCTCTCTCTGTGTGTGTTTATTGAATATTGTATTTATTTACATTTCAGATGTCATCCCTTTCCCTATTCCCTCCCCCCAGAAACCTCTATCCCACCCCCACCCTCATCTTCCTTTTTGCTTTTATACCATTTTAATTACATGTAAGTATTAAGGTCAGTTCTAGGTTGAGGAACTAGCAAGACAATAGATGCAAATAGTCAAGGAACAAGCAATACAATAAACATAAATAGTCTAAGAACAAGCAGGGCAATAAACAAAGTTCCATGATCATTTCCATGATCACTATTCTAAGAACTTATCAGGATGACCAAAATATCTGAGCCTACTTCCCTGTCCTAGTGCAAAGTCATTTTCATGTCTGAAGCCTACTTCCTTGTTCTAGCCTAAGATTTAGATTCCTGCCTGAAATTACTTCTTTGTTCTAGCCTAAGATTTAGATTCCTGCCTGAATATACTTCTTTCTTCCAGCCTAATGTCAGATTCCTGCCTGAAGCCCATTTCCTTGTCCTTGGCCAATGTCAGATTCTTGCCAAGCAGCCTCAAAAGCTCTCAGTCTCCCCCCGCCTTTTTTTTCATAAACAAGACTGAGCCTATCTTAGGTGGTTTTTGACAAGAGTGCCTTCCTTACCCATTGTGCAATATGCATTATCAAAAGCAATGCACTTCTGTCGCAGGCTGTTAAGGCTCTGTGCAGAATCTTACCGGTCCTTGGCTTGCCAGTTTGTTAATAACTCTCTCTGGGGGTCCATTTTCAGTTACAAGCAATGTACTTTGGCTGCCAACATGTTGATGTTGTTAAAAACAAGCATTAACACGATGGGCAGGAATAAAAGTATTCCCAGGATAAAAAGGGCTAGCATGATCAAGCTATATATGCTCTTCTTGAAGCTTGACCAAAATGGAAAGATTGACCTCAGGCCATGGGTAATTTTATCAGCAGTATCTACCACACCAACGCTCAGTAAAGCAGCATTCTTTAAATTCATTATCTCACCATGCAAAGTTAAAACATCCAGAGAGGTGTTAGAATTATGCCAAATACCCTGCAAGTGTCTTTAAACTTTTTCCTAATTATAACGACTATCATTGTAAATTTTAGAAGTAACACAATTCCAATGGTATTTGGCATGACACTTGAGATGACTTCTTACTCTTAAACTCTGAACCTTCTTCCAATAACGCCTATCTAAATCCTCTTGTATACTGAACATATTGTTACATTATGTTAATCATTGCTAAATGATTAACAAAAGTAGTTGTTTTAACTTCCTGTGTCAAAGCATTTGCAGAAGCAGTAGTGGTAGCAATTAATGTAATTAAAGCTGTTATACAAGCAATAATCCAGCCCAATACCCTCTTGCTTTTGCTTAAAGCTTCACTCACTTCTTCCAGTACTTGCAAGCTCTTTTCAGAATACCAAGGTTCTGTAATAGTCAGGGCAATAAAACAAAAGTTGATTGATTGACTTCCATAACAGACATGCCAGGTTCCAACACACTAACATAATTAGAAAGTGTACAATTTACATTAAATACTATAGAAGAAACAAAAGTAATTTTAACTTGACAATTTAAAGAGCCTTAACACATGTACTAACACTTATTTGAAATCCAGATTCTGTCCCAACTTTATCTCTTGCTAACATAAGATCATAGAGAACTGCAGCTAACTTCCAAATATGTCTCTGAAAATGTCCAGGACCAGTCTTCCAAATGAAGACTGGTATTTCCAATACTGAATTGATTTCTAGATCAGTCCATAGTTGAGTCCAAATAACTGGTCACATTTAAGAAAAATACAAGAGTCATTATAACTTCTCTTTTTGATTCTCTTTTCCACAAGGTCTAAAACCTTGAGGCAAGGCAGCTTGTTTCATCTGGGAAATAGGCATGCAAAGGTGGGTCAGGAACATATGTCCAATACAGTCACCATTGTCAGGGCACTCAGCAAGCTCACAGGTCAGCATCATTCTTTGTTCCAGTATCAGCATATCTCACCCATCACTCTGGCGGCCACCATGCTCCTTCAGCATCCTGCAGAAAAAACACAAACATTCCCTGTTCCCCATATTAAATACCTGATCGGGATCATGCCATATGCCAATAAGTGGATCCTTCCCTTTAACCTAGGCATAAGTATGCCTAGTTGTATAGTGCCATAGACACTCAGCAGAAAGTTCCTTGGCATCCAAATATCTTTTTAAAAATTTAAAATAAAAAGGACATGATTTAAATAAATTTGTGGTGTATGAAAATATACCTCCCCCTTTTTTATTTTATGAAGACATTGTTTTAAAGTTCCATGGGCCCCTTCCACAGTCCCCTATCCTTGAGGATTATAAGAGATCCCTGTAATGTGGATAATATTAAATTGTTAACAAAAAATCTCAAATGCTTGACTGCAATAGCCAGTTCCATTATCTGTTTTTTAATTAATTAATTAATTAATTAATTTATTATTGGATAATTTATTTACCTATATTTCAGATGTATCCCCTTTCCTCATCCCCCCTCCTTCTGCTTCTATTAGGGTGTACCCTCACCCATCTTCCCACTCCAGACTCCTCCCTCTGGAATTCCCCCACACTGGGGTATCCAGCCTCCTCAGGACCAAGGCCCTCCTCTCCCACTGATTCCCAACAAGGCCATCCTCTACTACATATCAGCTGGAGCCATGTATGTTCCCAGACTGGCAGTTTAAACCATAGGAGCTCTGGTTAGTTGGTATTGTCACTCTCCCCATGGGGCCACAAGCCCCTTCAACTCTTTCAGTCTTCTCTCTAATTCCTCCATTGGTGATCAGATCAGTGGTTAGCTGTGAGCATCCTCCTTTGTATATGTCAGGCTCTGGCAGAGCCTCTCAGGAGACCAGTATATCAAGCTTCTGTCAGCATGTACTTCCTGGCATCCACAACAATGTTTGCATTTGGTGATTGCACCTGGGATGGATCTCCAGGTAGGGCAGTCTCCAGACAGTCCCTCCTCCAGTCTCTGTCCCACAGTTTGTCTGCATATTTGCTCCCATGATTGTTTTGTTACTCCTAAGAGGACTGAAGCACCTACACTTTGGTCTTTCTTCTTCTTAAGCTTCATATGGTCTATGAGTTGTATCTTGGGTATTGTGAGCTTTTGGGCTAATATCCACTTATCAGTGAGTGCATACCATATGTATTCTTTTGTGATTGAGTTACCTCACTCAGGATGACATTCTCTAGTTCCATCCATTTGCCTAAGAATTTAATGAATTCATTGTTTTTAATAGCTGAGTAGTACTCCATTGTGTAAATGTACCACATTTCCTGTACCATTCCTCTGTTGAAGGACATCTGTGTTCTTTCCAACTTCTGGCTATTATAAATAAGGCTGCTATGAAAATGTGTTCTTGCTATATGTTGAAGCATCTTTAGGGTATATGCCCAGGTGTGGTAAAGCTGGGTCTTCAGGTAATACTATGTCCAATTTTCTGAGGAACTGCCAGGCTGATTTCCAGAGTGGTTGTACCAGCTTACAATCCCACCAAAAATGGAGGAGTGTTCCTCTTTCTCCACATCCTCGCCAACATCTGTTGTCACCTGAGTTTTTGATCTTAGCCATTCTGACTGGTGTGAGGTGGAATCTCAGGGTTGTTTTGATTTGCATTTCCCTGATGACAAAGGATATTGAACATTTCTTTAGGTGCTTCTCGGCCATTCGAGTTTCCTCAGTTGAAAATTCTTTGTTGAGCTCTGTATCCCATTTTTAATAAGGTTATTTGATTGTCTGAAGTCTAATTTCTTGAGATATATATATTGGATATTAGCCCTCTATCAGATGTAGGATTGGTAAAGATCTTTTCCTAATTTGTTTGCTGCCATTTTGTCCTATTGACAGTGTCCTTTGCCTTACAGAAGCTTTGCAATTTTATGAAGTACCATTTGTCAATTTTTGGCCATTGGCGTTCTGTTCAGGAACTTTTCCCCTGTGCCCATGTGTAGGCTCTTCCCTACTTTCTCTTCTATTAGTTTCAGTGTATCTGGTTTTATGTGAAGGTCCTTGATCTACTTGGGCTTGAGTTTTGTACAAGAAGATAAGTATGGATCGATTTGCATTCTTCTACATGCTGACCTCCAGTACAACCATTTGTTGAAAATACTGTCTTTTTTCCGCTGAACAGTTTTAGCTCCTTTGTCAAAGATCAAGTGACCATAGGTGTAGGGGTTAATTTTTGGGTCTTCAGTTCTATTCCATTGATCTTTCTGACTGTCTCTGTACCAATATCATGCAGTTTTTAATCCCTATTGCTTTGTAGTACAGCTTGAGATTCAGGATGGCGATTCCCCCAAGAAGTTCTTTTATTGTTGAGAATAGTTTTCACTATCGTGGGTTTTTTGTTATTCCAAATGAATTTGCAAATGGCTTTTTCTACCTCTATGAAGAATTGAATAGGAATTTTAATGGAGTTTGCATTGAATCTGTAGATTACTTTTGGCAATATGGCCACTTTTACTATATTAATCCTGCCTATCCATGAGCATGGGACATCTTTCCATCTTCTGAGATCTTTGATTTCTTTCTTCAGGAACTTGAAGTTTTGTCATATGGATGTGTCACTTGCTTGGTTAGATTCACACCAAGGTATTTTTATATTGTTTGTGTCTATTGTGAAGGGTGTCATTTTCCTAATTTCTTTCTCAGCCTGTTTATTTTTTGAGTAGAAGAAGGCTACTGATTTGTTTGAGTTGATTTTATAACCAGCCACTTTGCTGAAGTTGTTTATCAGGTTTAGGAGTTCTCTGGTGGAAGTTCTGGGGTCATTTAAGTATGCTATCATATCATCTGCAAATATGATATTTTGACTTCTCCTTTTCCTATTTGTATCCCTTTGACTTCCTTTTGTTGTTTAATTGCTCTGGCTAGGACTTCCAGTACTATATTGAATAAGTAGAGAGAAAGTGGGCAGCCTTGTTTAGTCCCTTATTTTATTGGGATTGCTTCAAGTTTCTCTCCATTTAGTTTGATGTTGGCTATTGGTTTGCTCTAGATTGCTTTTACTGTGTTTAGGTATGGGCCTTGAATTCCTGATCTTTCCAAGACTTTTACCACATAGGGGTGTTGAATTTTGTTGGATGCTTTCTCAACATCTAGTGAGATGATCATGTGTTTTTTTTTCTTTGAGGTTGTTTATATAGTGGATTGCATTGATGGATTTTTGAATATTGAATCATCCCTGCATTCCTTGGATAAAGCCTACTTGATCCTGATGGATGATTGTTTTGATGTGTTCTTGGATTCGATTTGTGAGAATTTTATTGAGTATTTTTGCATCAATATTCATAAGGGAGATTGGTCTGAAGTTCTCTTTCTTTGTTGGGTCTTTGTGTGGTTTAGGTATCAGCATAATTGTGACTTCATAGAATGAATTTGGTAGTGTTCCTTCTATTTCTATTTTATGAAATAGTTTATAGAGAATTGGTATTAGGTCTTCCCAGAAGGCCTGATAGAATTCTGCACTAAAAACACCTGGTCCCGGGCTTGCTTGCTTGCTTGCTTGCTTGCTTTCTTCCTTCCTTTCTTTCTTTCTTTCTTTCTTTCTTTCTTTCTTTCTTTCTTTCTTTCTTTCTTTCTTTCCCTCTTTCTTTCTTTCTTTCTTTCTTTCTTTCTTTCTTTCTTTGGTGGGGAGACTTTTAATGACTGCTGCTATTTCTTTAGGAGTTATAGGACTGTTTAGATGGTTTATCTGATCCCAATCTAACTTTGGTACCTGGTATCTGTCTAGAAAATTGTTCACTCCATCCAGATTTTCCAGTTTTGTTGAATATAGGCTTTTGTAATTTGATCTGATGATTTTTTTTGAATCTCCTTTGTTTCTGTTGTTATGTCTCTCCTTTCATTTCTGATTTTATTAATTTGGATACTGTCTCTGTGCCCTCTAGTTAGTCTGGCTAAGGGTTTATCTATCTTGTTGATTTTCTCAAAGAACCAACTCTTGGTTTTGTTGATTCTTTGTATAGTTCTTTTTGTTTCTACTTGGTTTATTTCATCAATGAGTTTGATTATTTCCTGCCATCTACTCCTCTTGGGTATATTTGCTTCTTTTTGTTCTAGAGCTTTCAGGTGTGTTGTCAAGCTGCTAGTGTATGCTCTTTCCAGTTTCATTTTGTAGGCACTTAGAGCTATGTGTTTTCCTCTTAGCACTGTTTTCATTTTGTCCCACAAGTTTTGGTATGATGTGTCTTTATTTTCATTGAATTCTAAAAAGTTTTTAATTTCTTTCTTTATTTCTTCCCTGGCCAAGGTATCATTGAGTAGAGCATTGTTCAGTTTCCATGTGTATGTGGGTTTTCCATTAATTTTTTGTTATCAAATATCAGCCTTAGTCTGTGGTGATCTGATAGGATGCATGAGATTATTTCAGTTTTCTTGTATCTGTTGAGGCCTGTTTTGTCACCAACTATATGGTCAGTTTTGGAGAAGGTACCATGAGGTGTTAAAAAGAAGGTATATTCTTTTGTTTTTGGATAAAATGTTCTATAGATATCTGCTAAATCTCTTTGGTTCATAAATTCTCTTAGTTTCACTGTGTCTCTGCTCAGTTTCTGTTCCCATGATCTGTTCATTGATGAGAGTGTGGCATTGAAATCCCCCATTATTATTGTGTGAGGTGCAATGTGTGCTTTGAGCTTTAGTAAAGTCTCTCTTATGAATGTGCGTGCCCTTGCATTTGGAGCATAGATATTCAGAATTGAGAGTTCATCTTGGTTGATTTTTCCTTTGACCAGTATGAAGTGTCCCTCTTTATCTTTTTTGATAACTTTTGGTTGAAAGTCGATTTTATTCGATGTTAGAATGGCTACTCCAGCTTGTTTCTTAGGACCATTTGCTTGGAAAATTGTTTTCTATCCTTTTACTCTAAGGTAGTGTCTGTCATTATCACTGAGGTGGGTTTCCTGTATGCAGCAAAATGGTGGATCCTGTTTACATATTCAGACTGTTAGTCTTTGTCTTTTTATTGAAGGAATTGAGTCCACTGATGTTAAGAGATATTAAGGAATAGTGATTGTTGCTTCTTGTTATTTTTGTTATTAGATGTGGAGTTATGTTTTTGTGGCTATTTTCTTTTGGGTTTGTTAGAAGAAGATTATTTTCTTGCTTTTTCTAGGGTATAATTCCCATCCTTGTTTTGGAGTTTTTCCTTTATTATAATTTGTAGGACTGGATTTGTGGAAAGATATTGTGTAAGTTTGGTTTTGTCATGGAATATCTTGTTTTCTCCATCTATGGTAATTGAGAGTTTTGCTGAGTATAGTAGCCTGGGCTGGCATTTGTGTTTTCTTAGGGTCTGAATGACATCTACCCAGTCTCTGGTGAGAAGTTTTGTGTAATTCTGATAGGTCTGCCTTTGTAAATTACTTAACCTTTTTCCCTTACTGCTTTTAGTATCTTTTCTGTATTTTGTGCATTTGGTGTTTTGATTATTATGTGACAGGAGAAATGTCTTTTCTGATCTAGTCTATTTGGAGTTCTGTAGGCTTCTTGTATCTTCATGGGCATCTCTTTCTTTAGGTTGGGGAAGTTTTCTTCTATCATTTTGTTGAAGATATTTAGTGGCCTTTTAAGTTGGGAGTCTTCACTCTCTTCTATACCTATTATCCTTAGGTTTGGTCCTCTCATTGTGTCTTGTATTTCTTGGATGTTTTGGGTTAGGAGCTTTTTGCATTTTGCATATTCTTTGACAGTTGTGTCAATGTTTTCTACGGTATCTTCTGCACCTGAGATTCTTCTATCTCTTGTATTCTGTTGGTGATGCTTGCATCCATGTCTCCTGATCTCTTTCCTAGGTTTTCTATGTCTAGCGTAGTCTCTCTTTGTGATTTCTTTATTGTTTCTACTTCCATTTTTGTGTCCTGGATGATTTTGTTCAATTTCTTCACCTGTTTGGTTGTGTCTTCTTGAGATTCTTATGAGATTTTTGTGTTTCCTCTTTAAGGGCTTCTACCTGTTTACTTGTGTTCTCTTGTTTTTCTTTGAACGAGTTATTTATATCCTTCTTAAAGTTCTCTATTATCAACATGAGAAGTGATTTTTTAAAATATGAATCATGCTTTTCTGGTGTCATGGGATATTCAGTGCTTGCTATGGTTGGAGAAGTAGGTTCTGATGATGACAAATAAATTGGTTTCTGTTGCTTATGTTTTTGTGCTTGCCTTTTGCCATCTGGTTATCTCTAGAACTACCTGCATTCACTTTCTTTGACTGAAGCCTGTCTCTCCTGTTATCTTGGATATGTCTGAACTCCTCAGAGTCCACCTGTCTCTATGATCCTGTGGTCCTGAGATCTTGGGTGTAAGAGCTCCTGGGATTCAGGCTGCTTTTGGGATCCTGAAATCCTGGTGTGACCAAGCTCCTGAGATCCTGTGATCCTATGATTCTATGTTCCTGAGTGTGTTAGATCTCCTGGAAGTCCAGACTCCTCTGGGTGTTCTGGGATTGGGTGCAGAGCTGATGAACTAGGTCTGCTCAGGGCATTGGCACAGACTGGAAGGAACCTGTGCCACTTACCAGAAGGGAGTTCCTGGGTCCCTGCGGCTCCCAGTTACTCCTTGTTTGGGGTGGGGGGGGGGATTTCTCGGCCTCCTCACCTAAGATCCTGGGCTTGTTAGAGCTTCTGGGATTCTAGCCTCCTCTGAGTGTTCTAGTATTTGTTGCAGAGCTGGCACCCTAGGTCGCTCATGGCACTAGCACAGACTAGAAGAACGATCTTCACATTCTTTTAGCCTGTCTGGATATGAAATATGAATCTTTATTTTTTCAGTTGTTAGGGTATCATTGGACAGATTTAAAAATAGGATGACTCTAAAATGTTCAGGAAGAATGTATCATTTCTGAGTGCACATGAACTTTGTTTAAGTAATGGGCTGTGCATTGTGGAGGTTCTGCTTCTGAATAGATGTAGGATCTGTTAAACCTGCTGTTCACATCTTACTCATATTTGTAAGACTCTCTGTTGCTGCCTTCACCACCTCAGTTCAACCTCTTTAAGCTTCTGGTTACATCAATGAAATTGTGTATCTTCTCCAATTTGACACTCAGATTCTAAGTATAATTTGCTGTGAGGCATTTTTCAGAATAGACGTAGTTAAAGGTGATTTCGACGTGCTTCAGTGTAAGAAATCTACATTACTTTTAAAGCTGGAGTAATTTTGTCACGTTTAAATATTATTTTTTCTATTTGAAAATTATTTTCTAGCAATGTCTGAGTTTTACTAATTTAAGTACATTTTCTCTTGGCTCTTCATGATTCTGATTGTCGACATGATCTTTTCCTTTCCAGGACTTCTTGGCCCAGTGCCAGAGCCTTTCATTTCTGTTTTTGTTGATACGGCTTTTTGACTCAAGAAGCCAAAAAATCATTCAAGAGCAAACTGATTTTTAAAAATTCATTAATTTTTGAAGCAGCCATCACCTTCCTGATGTATCTGTAGCTGCTTCCACTCATCAATTCACTCAGGAATTCCTTAGCTTTATAGGTATGTATAAATATACCATAGAAGTAGAAATTAAAAGACTCTAGGCACTCTAATACACTGACAACGGGTCGACTGTTGAGACGAGAAACATTTCAATGAAATTCTTTCACATTAAATCAACATGTCTCTCAGTTTTACTACAGTGTAGCTAATTTGTAGAATAGTGAGGCTGTCTTAGTTATTTTTTATTTTACTGGAAAATACACCATGATCAAAGCAACTTATAGAATAAAGATTTTATTTGGGCTTACAGTTTCAAAGAGTTAGAGTACACACCATCATTGTGGGGAACATGATGACAGGAAGACAGGCATGGCACTGGAACAGTAGCTGAGAGCTCCCATCTTGAGACACACAAAAATGAGGCAGAGGCAGAGCATCTTTTAGTCTATAAATCCAAAGTGACTCAGAAGCAGTTCTCAGGGATTTGGCTAATGTATTAGGGCAACAGTATAATCCCAGTGGTAGATCCCTACCCTTTCAGAGTGTCATGATTGCTGGAGTACAGTGTCTAAGTTCAAAACTCAATTCTACTTCTTTGTGATCTTGACTGAATTATGTCTATTTACCTACAGTCTTTGTTTTTGTTTGTATCTGTCTGATACTGCAGTCATTAAGAAAATGTACATAGACAACAATATGAGTCAATCATTTGAAGTATAAAAACCGATTATTCATTCATTGGGGCTAGAGAGACAACTCAATATGTTTAAATGATTACTGTGCAAGCATGAAGACTTGAATTCAAATTCTATAATTCATGTAACAGACAGTCATAGTAGCACATATCTGCAGTCTAGGTGCTTCTATGGCAGTCTGAAAGGCAAGACGGGAGAACCTCTGGAATATTATGGGCCAGCTAGCCCACACACAGAAGAGACCCTCACTTAATGTGGAAGGTAAGAACTTGACTCCCAAGGTTGTCTTCTGACCTCTGTACACACATTGTGGTATGAATGCACCTACACACCTACCTACCTACACACACACACACACACACACACACACACACACACACACACATACACGCTCCAAATTATTCATGTCTTTCTTTTTGTCTTCTTTTTCCAAAATCAGTGTTCCATGCTTAAAAGCTTTAAATCTTAATGATATCATCTTTTGTCATGAGGCATCTCTTGGCTCTGTGACAACCAGTTTTTACCTTCTCTTATTCTTTCACACATTGTCTGACTTTGGACAAACACTAAAGGGAATGCCTAGACCGAAGGAAACTTCTGCTTCTGAAGGAATGTTTTACAAGAGACATTTTCTTGTGTTTTTTTCTAAAAGAGACTCCAGGTGTGCTTATATTTTATATTAGAATATTCCATATCTTGGATTAGTTGTAATATTCTGGCTACAAGCTTTCTGGTTCTCTTTTTAATGAAAAGTCCAGTACTTCCATTTCTTTAGGACCACATTCAAATTTTTCCAAATAGGTGGCCCTTCTCTACAAATTAGTAACTTTGGTACAGAGTGCCAATATTTTATGCCAAGTGTGGATTTTTTTGTTTGTTTTGTTTTTTGTTTTTTCCTTATCCAAATGTAGAAATGTAAAAGCATTCTACCTTTACTGAAGGAATCATTCTTTATTTTATATTGTTGTCCTTAGGATGGATAAAAAGTCACTAAAGAAGAAGGAAATAGTCTGTATCCAAATGTGTCTCTCAACATTCCTTTTAGCTGGTGACCATGCCTAGTTAAAATAGCTTTGTTAATGACATTCTATAAACACTGTATGTGGTGGCCTGGAAACCTCCTTTTCCTGATAACAAGATAACTATAAAGAATTTCTCCTCAAGCAATCTTACAAACAAACTGTGCATATGAAATTACCTCTGACCAACCTCAGCCTCAAAGACGTTGGCTTTATCTAGAGCATTTGTGAGATTTTGATTAGGTCAGTAACTTGACCTTTCATCTTTTAAGGTGAGCAGTTCCAGAGATCGGACCATTTAAAAGATTTGAATGTGGTCCTAAAGAAATGGGTGTCACCAAGTCATCTCTTATCAAGTTGTGAAACAGAACTGTCCCTCTGCCCTTGTGTGTTCTGGATTTATAGCAGCATGGGCAGGCTGATTGTTTGGGACCCTTTAGAATGGGTTGTCATTAAATGATGTCTTCAATATATAGTTGAATATTACTTTGGAGGAGACTCAAAATAGAAAACCACAGGTTGTATTGTTCCAATTTGTGTAACCAGCTAAAGAAAAAAAGCCCCTGAGGTACCTACTGACTCACCAATTCCTTGCTTTTAAGAACAGCAGGGCAAGGGCCACCATCTACAGGATGGGTTCTTGGCAAAACCAGTCTATGTGCACGGTTGACTCTCACTCCTGTTCTTTTTTGAGATCCTTTCTATGTCCTTTGGATGCTTGTGGAGTTTCTTACTAGCTACAGCAGAACATATTTTATTTCCCTGAGGGTAACAAAGAGGGGAAATCAAACATACTATAATTAGCTATTGATTTCTTTCTTAAGATTTTACCAAGATGTAATTTAAGGAACAAGTCTTTTAAACCTAAATTAGTCTCAGGGAAAAAAAATACACAAGAAACTGAAGGCTTAATGATTGTACCTGGAGCCAAGTATTTCAATGGCTCCATTCAGATCTGCCAGAGAGTTTTTTTTTACTTCAAGAAGTAAGAGCCTAGTGCCATGATTCTCAAATGTTCTAGGAACTTGACAAGTATTCATATACTCACACCATGCCTAAAAGTTTTATAGTTTTCCTTTTTTCTTTTACCATAGAAGAAACTAAAAGTCAGGAAGATTAACTGACTTGAAAAAGGATTTATTTATGATGGGTTACAGACTCGAGACAAACCAGGCAGTCTCCACCAACCCCAAGCTCCCAAGTCTGTATCACCACATGGCCTTCTTACATCCTTGTGAATATCACAGGATGCTCATGGTCCACTCCAGTGCCTCTTCCTTCACTCCTACATCCCTCTGTTTGGCTTTGTAACATTCTGTTTACTCTGAATCTTCTACTTAATGTCTATCTCACTTTTATGGATCTAAAATTGACATCCTTCCTTCAAAACTCATCTCAAGTATTTTTATAAAGTGTTTGCTGATTAGCTTCTGCTCATGAAAGCCCAGTATATGGGCTTAGCCACTTCACCATTTAAATTCTCATCACACTCTGATTTAGCTTCAGAAATTTTGTTCTCAAGAATAAAAGCCCCATAAGTTCTGGAATTGGATAGGTCTTAACTGATTCTGTTATCTTAGGAATCTAGTGTGGATTCTCAGAGAGGACGTTAGGAAATATTGCACGAACTCTCTTATTCTCAGAATATTTATCATCACTATACAAAATAAAGCAAGTAAATTCTTATCACACTAAAACATATATTCTTTAATGCTTTTTATATTAGTTGCTGCTGTTTTCATTTCCAGAAATTCTATTTAATTCTTTTAGAATCTACATGACCTCAAATTTATCATGTTCAAGGTTTGGATAAATAATTTTCACTTGTTTTTATGTCTTGACTTTCCTTCATGGTGATTCATATCCCCATGTGGTTTGTAATTTTGTAATTTGTGAGCTCATCTTCTGCTGAACCCATTTCTCCCTGGAGATCTTGATTTATCTGGAAGTTGGAAAAAAAGGAGAAAGAAAAAAGGAAAGAAAGAAAGAAAGAAAGAAAGAGTGAGAGAAAGAGAGAGAAACCAAAATTGTTTTTGAGTTGTCTCAAATGTGTTTTCACTACAGACTTTAAGATCTTTAATGCTACTAAAACAGCTTTTCATGCAAATATCATGACTTAAGTTTTTCATATTGCTTACTTAAATACATTCAGCTTCCATGCCTACATGTGGCATGGCACACATGTGGCTTAAAATTTATCATAACTAGCTCTCCACTTCTTTTGGGTTTCGTGAATAGTAAGCCATTCTTTTTCCTGAGTTGACCAGCAGTGTTCTAGTAGATGTCTTTCCCCAAATAGGACAGAACATTAGTTGTGCACTGTGCAGAGTTAGTTCTTGTTCTCCCAACTTCACACAGACCCAAGGCTTACCTCTCCAACCCTGAGCTCCTAGGTGCTCAACACACTTCAAATTAGGTTCAGATATCATTTGGCAAATGCCATCAGCTCTGGGTTCTGTTTTGGGTCTGATTTATTTTGAGTTGGCTCCCAGGCTTTCCCTTTTTGCTTCTGGACAAAGCTGTCATTTTGGGATTTTGTTTCTGAGATAAAATATATAAGCTAAACTATATATAAGGAAGAAAAACGACTTTCGCCTCGTGGTTTATAAAGGTTTCTACCTATGGTTGGTTCTGTTGCCTTGGATCTTTAGATATCATGGAAGAAGTGTGTGTGTGTGAAGGGCCTGCTCACCTCATTGTGATTGGGGAGCCAACAGAAAAGGGTAGGGTAGGGGGTCCCAATAGCATACTCAAGCTCCAAAGACCTTTAGATTGGAACCCCTCTTTTTAAGATAAGGTCACACTGTGTAGCTCTAGGCTGCCCTGGAATTTACTATTTGAAGTGGCTGGAGTCAAATTCCCAGACATCCATTTGTCTCCTAAGTGTTGAGATTAAAGACGTGCACCACCACGCCTGGTCAGCAGGTTCCTCTTAAACATTTCATCACCTGCCAGTAGCTCCACACACTGGACAGCGAACCTTAGCACATGGGCCTTGGAGGAGCACTTCCAAACCAAACTCACTTGGTACCAAGGAATTTGTAGAGAAACACTTTCTCTCAGATCTGTGTCTGTAATGAAGTGAGGAACATCTCTGTCTTCTAAATCTGCCATGTTGTGCAAGTCTTGCTTAAGATTTGAAGAATACTTTTTTATGCCTTCTCATGTGATCCATTTAACAGTTTGCCTGAAAGACTCACCTGGAAGTTGTCCATCTAGCTGCAGTTTAGGGCTCTTACTTAAGTGCCAATTGCTAATGTTCCCCGGACTGTTTTGAAAACATGACTCTTCTAATTTTATCCTATAACTGCACATAAGGTAAAGGTGAATATCGGGCGGTAGGTTCTCAGAGTAAGACACTGA
Source organism: Rhabdomys pumilio (assembly GCA_030674055.1). Taxonomy (NCBI): domain Eukaryota; kingdom Metazoa; phylum Chordata; class Mammalia; order Rodentia; family Muridae; genus Rhabdomys; species Rhabdomys pumilio. The sequence continues at coordinate 103,562,518 of JANHMN010000004.1, read as the reverse complement.
TTCACTCTACTGTGGTTCTGAATCTAGGATATTCTCTTGTATCTTACATTACTCCTCCAACCTCCATTGTTCACCCTCCATCTTGTATGAACACCTGCAGTTCCCAAGTTGATTAATATGGTCATTTCTACCCAGCTTCCTTCTTTCTCTCAAATGTCATGAGTTTACCCCAAGCCTTTACTGTCCATAAGAGTCACTTCCACTGTTTTGATGGCAGTGAAGACCTTCCTCTTCATTCACGTCCCGATGCTTCCACTCCACCCTTTCCAATGCACTTATCCTTCATCCTGCTCACTAGAGATTAGGAAGATAAATAACTTGGTCTACTTTGTGCCGCTCCGAAGTGGTAACTTTAAGGGTTCTTTGGAGAGTCAGTCATATTGGATGATGTTTGCTGGGGCAAACATGTGAAGGAGTGTTTTCCTGAAGTGGACACAGGTGAAAGACTAAGGCAGACTCGTGAAGGAACATTTCATTGAAGCAGACACAGGAGAGATGTTCAGCTAAAGCAAACAAATGAAAAGACATGTGATGAAAGATTCTTTGCTAACAACATGCATGTACTGGTCCACCTTGCATTGCATAGTTGAGCTCTATTTGTCAGGACTCCTTGGACGTGGGCTGAGGCAAGGCACGTGGAAGACACATGTTTGGAGGGTATAAGTAGGACTCCATGGAGTGATGGAAACAGAGCTAGACTTGCTTATAGAGCTAGCTGTGCAACTTGTGGGTCTCACATCTTCAATGATTTTCACTTCCCTGAGAGAGGCACAGCTGAGAACTTCTCCTGGTTTCTGCTGTTCCCTCCTGCTGACTCAAGCCTAGGCTGAGGCCTGGCTCTCTCTGCTAGGTCATATCACCAGTGTTGCTAGCTCGACTCTACTGAACCGGACTGCTAGTGTATCAGTGAGGTGTTTGCCAGTGGATCAAGCTACAGCTGCCTGCTAAACTGTGTAGTAAGCAGCTGATTTCCAGACAACACAGTCGGGAGTTGCTCCAAGGAATCTTTCTAAACAGGTCCCCTTCCCCAATATTCTTTCTTTTTCACTACCTCTGGTTGGTGGTAGGCTAAAAGGGAGATTACAGTGTTTAAGAACCATCATTAAAAATATGGTTTAGAAAAATTAAAGTTATGCCACTCAAATAGAATACCACAGTCTGGGTAATCTATGAAGGACAGAAATCTATTTTCCTGCTGTTGTAGGCTATGGGAAGTCCAAAATCAAAGCACCACCATCTGCTTGACCTGTTTTAAAAAGGAAGAACAAAGGAGAGCCATACTTTTGGTCCTCATGTGGCAGAAATGAAGAAGATAGTAAACCTTCTCCTTTGTGACCTAAATACTTTCACAGAGGTCCTTCCTCCAACATGGCTACAACATACAAGTTAGTTCATAGCAATAGGTTAAATTTAAATTATAATAAAAGAACCCAAAGGTCTAATCCATGGATCTACTCCCTTCATAAAATTTGCTTCTTTTCTGTCTAAAAATATGTTTTTGTCTATGATCTACATTTTTAGATCTCAGGATAAAGCTATCTACAAATGTAGTGGGTTTTCAAATTGATCTGAGTGCCATTATCAGAATCCACATGTAGAAGGGAATTATACTTGCTTTGAATCAACTTCTTCCAACACACTCAATCCGTCAAAGGCTACAGGTACCCTAAATAGAAAAGCTGAAAAGCAGAATCTGAGTTGGAAAGCAAACTGTTTTTCTTCTACTCACACACCATAAAAATCCAATGCTAAATGTGTGTATGTGGTGGTAGTTTTCCTCACACACCAAGCAAGCCATCAGTCCTGTAGTGGAAACCATCTGGCTGTCCCTTAACTTAATTGGATTCTGGCATTATGTACTTGGAGATGATACCAGATCCTTCAGTTTGAGGATCCAGTCTAAGACTGTCTGCACTCACTTTAGATATCAGCTGTTTACATGTATTTCTGATCCAATATCTATAAACTGAAGCTCCCATTAACCTCCTCTTGGGTTTGGCTAATTTTCGTACACAGTACAAAACCCAGGGAAACACTAACTTTGCTAACTTTAAAGACTGTTACAGAGAAATACAGATGAAAAACGCACAAGGTAAGGCATATGGCAAAAAGTACAGAACTTCCCTGCCCAATATGACTGTACTGTCTTCCATGTACCCCCTTGTAATAGCTGAAGATTGCTATATGGGTCTTTTTTTAACATGGAAACCTCATTTCATGGGCATGATTTAAGCATGGACAACCAGGTGAAAGTGAAAAAAGACAAAAAAAAAATCATAATGTGCCCTAGACTCGGCAGGGAAACCCAGTGAGGCCTTTCTACATTTTTCTTGTCTTTGCTAGCCTTACTGTGTAGTGTTCCTGCCTTTTAGGGATATGGCAGATCTTCTTCTAAAATAGAGGTAAGTCATCTACCGTCAGACAAGGGGAATCGAAGAGTGGCGTTATGATCAGCAGCACAGAGAGATCAGTTTCTATGACCTGTTTAGAGGAAGAAAAGTCATTTTTTTCTATGGCCTGCCTTGGGGAGGAGTGAGTCATTGTGAACCATGGATGAAAACTAAAAAACATAACACAGAATCCCAAATCAGCTCACGGAGCTTTACCTTGTTCCCTTTAAAAACATTCCCCTTGCTGAATTCCCTGGGCTCTTGGACTTGGCATTCTTAAAAACTGTCCTCTTTTCTTGATTAGGTAAGTTTTCTTGGCTTTGGATATAAGCTCTGGAAATTTTTATCATCATGTAGTTGCAAGTGAGACTAAGAAATGCACTGTTAGATAGAATCCAAAGAGTCTCCTCTTTAGCCTTCCAGACATGAAGGGAGATCTATCAACAATCTCTCAGCACCCGTGAGATACAGGTAGAACAGAGATCACAAAGCTACATACAAATCCGACATCAAAAATTGTATTTGCACATGAAGTTGAATGAATCCACCCCACATAACCAAAAGAGCTCATTCTAAGGCCAATCAGGAATAGCACTGGCCTCAGATGTAATAGAATAATAGAAAAATGAAAAAAAATTAAAATGTATACAAAGGCCACCAGGGGCTCAGACACTCTCAGGTATCAGCTTTAGCGTGTCGTGCTGGTGGTAAGCTTTTGTCCTCCTCTTGCTTAGGTCCCTGTCTGTGAGGTAGCATTTGTTTTTCTGGAACTTTTTTTTTTTTTTTTTTTAGTAGTAGAAGACATTTGTGTCAAAATGGGACATTTAAAATGATCTCCTGACTGAAGATGACACTTGTCACAGTTGATTGCTAGTAACAAGGGAGAATTGGTATGTATAGTCTAATGTCTGCAATGTATTTTATTATTTTCATAGAAAGCTGGGTTAAACATACTCTCCTATTAGAGTATATTTCTGCTGTCCTTTTCTTCTTCTGGGCTTCCATGATGAAAAGGAAAGCTGTGATCCTAGGAAATGTGAAGACTAGAAATTATTCCTTTTAACCTACTTTTGTTTTGTTGTTGTTGGTTTTTTGTTTTGTTTTGTTTTGTTTTGTTTAACCAAAGAACAGCATTCAGGAAATGTTGATTATGCAATGAATAATCTGGCTGTAGACAACTCAAATTGTTGAAGCAGCAGAGGTGATTGTGAGGGCACTATACTGCATCTTCATCTTGATTTTGTTCTCCCATACGTCTTTCAGACAGATGCTGTTATGGAAACTAGCTTGGGACATAAAGGTTGTTTTCCTTCTCCTTCAGCTTCCCTCAATAGAGCCGTTGCTTTCTGATAATTTGGATGCTTCCTTGGAGACTCTGTAGCTCTGGTCAGTAAGTATATCCTGAGAATCCGAGATGTGTGGGGAGAGAGCAAGGCGGCTACAGACCATGACAATCCTGTCTAGCAGGAGGCCGTTTATATGTGTCTATTGGGGGCAGTGAAGGACATTGTTGATGAATGTTAGCATGCCTGCTCCTGAAATCAATGCTTTCTTCGGGATATAATATTGCTTTATTCTGGGACTCTGCTGGATTTCTGTGGCATTGGGCTTTGTTTTAAAATGCAAAGAATTCTCCAATGGCAAGCTTAGCTGTTCTAAAAAAAATAATCAATTAAAAACTCAAGTGCTTTGGATACTATGAAAGCAAGTCACAAATGTTTCTGGTTTGCATCTGAAACAAAGAAGAGAAAGTGAATGTTATTTTAGATCAAGGACAGCTGTCACCTAATGGGATTAATTCCTTCCACAAAGAAACTACAAGCAATGGAAAATGCCAAGGTCTAGCATTGTGCTAGCAGACAAAACCAAACTGCAACAGATTCTAAATATTTCACAGTGTGGTTAGTTTTATTCTGTGGCTTTGTAGGTATGGCAAAGATGGAGAGAGGATTTTTGCAGTATTAGAGTCTGTAGTCCTAGAAATTACGTTAGGATTTTCATTATTTGGTCCCACTGACCTCCTAGAGAGGTTTTCCCCAAAGTCATGTGTTTTATTCTTCCGTGTGCACTGGCTGTGCCAGCCCTATTTAGCTGGCTATTTCCCATCTTCCAGCTTCATCAACATGAGAAAACAGTATGTACTAAAACACAGTCATTTTTCTGTATCCTGTTCTAGAAATGAAGTCAGAATCAGTCTTTCTGATGATTCTCCTCAGGCAATAAGTCTGAATGTGTCAGCTTTGCTGACAGAGTGACACTGACTGGGTCCTAAGTGGAATGTTCTCAAGGTTACTTCTGCCACGGTGTTGGAGAACACTCCCTCCATCAGGAGCCACAGCTAGAGTGCCTAGCCACACAACACAAGCTTTCAAAGTACTGGAGTCTACTGCCTACTGTGTGCTTTGGATGTGCTGGGTGCATACAAACCCACTCAATCCTGTGTATCAAATTTCCAGATTTAAAAATAAATAACCATCAAACATTCTACAAGGCTGACAGAATGTGATTGGAGAAAGCTGTAATGTATAGGTTGAGAGCCCAAACATCTTGGGTTATTTTAGTCTCTTAACTATCCACTCACTGCCTACCTCAGTGTTTGACCAACCATCCTCATGAATACTGTTCCTTTCAGAATATACAAATGGGTTCCTGATTCCCACCACTCCAAAGCCTAATGAATGACATCAGACAACATCTGAGGTCTATAGAACAGATTTCTCTGTTTTGCTTTAGTTTATCTGAAGTTTCCACTGCTTTGCTTTTAAGATGTCGTTGATGTAGCAGAACTCAAAGTAATAAAACTGATCACATAAAGGGTTTATTGATAGATTTGCTCAGGAAACATCCAAAATACCGCAAAGCTAAATAGTATGCTAACCAGACCTGAGAGTGATGAGTGAAACTGCTTTGCTATCATGTAAATGTTTGTTTACCAGGATTCACCGGCCATTAGGCCCAACCCCAAAGAACTCTAACTGGCCACTCAAGGGGCAGCACAAGGTTACAACTAATGTTAAGTCCTAGGTTGCCACAAAGTCCCCAGTTTTCTTCTTGAGAAAAACATAATTCTGTCAGATGGGCAAGAAGACCCCAAGTATTACAACAATATGAAAAGAAAAAACACTAGCATACTTAAAAGAAGTCTGGTTATATCTCTGCATGTATATCATCTGCATACGTGGCTGGGCTTGCAGTCTCCTGAAGTGGAAACTTAAGGATTGTTTGGAAAGTTGGTTGGATGGAATTTTGCTGGGGTAAACACCTGAAGAAATGTTTCCTTAAAATGGACACAGGTGAGAAAGGCTAAGGCAGACGTATGAAGGAATGTTTTACTGAAGCAGACACAGGAGAGAGGATGTTCTGTTAAAGCAAGCACATGAAAGGACACATGATGAAAGATTCTTTGCTAATGACTGGCATGTGTTGGTCTGCCTTACATTGTGTAGTTGAGCGGTACTTGTCGGGACTCCATAGAGAGAAACACATCAAAAAACTTCTGGTGGTGCACTGCAGTTTGTTGTTGCTTCCAAGGACTCAGGCTGATTGGATGCACGTGCTGAGGTAAGTCCCATGCTGAGGCAAGGCACATGGAGGACACGTGATGTTTGGAGGGTATAAATAAGACTCCACGGAGTGACAGAGACAGAGCTTGGCTTGCTGGTACAGCTAGGTGTGCAATGCTTGTGGGTCTTGCATCTTCACTGATCTTTGCTTTCCCCAGAGAAACACAGCTGAGAACTTGGTGTCCCTCTGGGTCCTTCCTGCTGACTCAAGCTGAAGCTGAGGCCTGGCTATCTCTCTTAGGTCATGTCACTGCTGTTGCTAATCTGACTTTACTGAACTGAACTGCTGGTGTATCCATGAAGTGTTTGCAAGCAGATCAAGCTGCCGCTGCCTGCTAACCTGTGAACTGAACTGCTCATTTCTGGACGACACAGATGGGAGTTGCTCCAAAGAACCTTTCTAAACAGGTCCACTTCCCCTGTGTCCTTTCTTTTCTATTACCTCTGGTGAGTGGTGGGTTACAAGGGAGATTAAAGCATTTAAGAACCATCATTAAAAATAGAATTTGAAAAAAATTAAAATTACAGTGTCCCAATTTTGCTCTGTTTATATTGTCCAAATTGCAATCTGGGGCCAGGACGTAAAAAGATTTAAGGATGACAGTGTATGTAAAATGCATAAGCCTAAGGTATATGTAAGTTAACAAAATCTTCTATTCCAAGCTGGCTCTTCTTCAGACATTAACCACATCTGACTGCATACTGTTTCAACAAAGAGACTTGACTTTTCCTCAGTCTTTGAGACTTTCCTCAGTGCATGGAATGATTTCTCACTGGGAAGGCATATTATTTCTATGTCTTCTTTATTTATGGTTCTCTTTGTCACTCTAGAAGCCTCATGAAACTGTTACTGCAATGGAATACAGTGTTTGGAGTACCCTAATTCTGTGTCCTGGTCCATGGACACTCATATTGGCTCCATAATCAACTATCTCTTATTGCTTTTGAAGTGAGAGCTGGATATTTGCATTGACAGCCGCATCTGCCCTTCCTTAGACAAACAACTGAGACATCAATAAGTTTAGACACATGTCCAAAATTATAGTAAAATGGGATTTTGGGTCCAAGCAGTCTGCCCCAAGCTCATTACTCTCTAAATTGTATTGAATATACTTTGGCTAATGTCATCAAGGCAGAGAACACAGGAGCATTAAAAATAAAGATCATAAATTGTTCTAGTATTTAAAAACATAGACCAGGTCCTAGATTCTATAAGAAATAGCAATGCTTGACAGAAAAAGACAATGACCTTGGCCTATAAGAGCAGATATACATCAGAACAAGCTGAGAGGTTTTGTTGTTGTTGTTGTTGTGGTGGTGGTGGTGGTGGTAGTGGTATGTATGTGTGTACAAATGAGAAAGATGTGATCTGTTTTTCACCAGATTTATTTTTCTACAGCTTCAGCTTCTCCTTTATAATGGAGCTAAAACTGCATAAAATATATTTGATACTGAAAGTATCAAATCCAAGTAAAATGCCACAGCTTCGATTCTGAATGGCTACTCTAACTGTATGGAAGCTCACTGGTTTGTATACTCTTTGGGTCTGGATAATTTATTTGTGTGTGTGTGTGTGTGTGTGTGTGTGTGTGTGTGTGTGTATGTGTGTGTATTTCCTCAAATTAAAAACAAATAAAGTTTAAAAGAAGATAAAAGGTCCTTTAACTAACAAATGACTGTTGACATGCCAAACCACCTTATATTTGCTGGAAGCCCTTCTCCATACTGTTTCTCCAGGTTATACAAACTTTCTTGCATATATATTTATAAGGAATGAATATGTACCTCTTCCTTGGAACCAATTATATTAATTTATTTATTTTGCTTTTGTGAGTTCTTCTTATCCTTTGACACTTTCCTAAGAATCATGTTTATTTACCCTATGAGCTTATTTTTTGGTACTTTTAGTCACTATTAGGCCAGGCTAAATATTTGAGCTCAGATTCATGTCCAGGGGTTCTTGGGTAGTAGCTTCAGTACCTCTGTCATTTACTTGATTAGAATAAATTACCTGAAGGTAGAAATGGGTAAGACTGGATCCAAATGAGGACTCCGAAGAGAAGAAACATTGAGATCTAAGTCTGGGGAGAACAATGCATTTGGGTAAATGCCACCAAGAGGCCTAGGACACTTCAAGGAGATTTTCTTAATGGGGGTGGTGGCATTATGGTAGAAAGTCCTTACTGAGAGACAGCCAAACCCTTGATAATATCAGACATACCCAGGGTCCAGTGACTCCTTTGGCATCCATAGTGTTCAGGGCTTATATATAAATATATCAGTGCTGTAACCAACTCTCAGAGTGTATTCCTTCTGTAGAAAAACTGACTTACATAACTTGTGAAGTGTGGTGTTAATAATATTTCTTCTCAAGAGGAGCTACAGCAACTTTTGCCCCTCCTCTGAAGGTCCCAATGGCAAACAGAGGCACTCTGGAGAACCAATGAGTTTATTGGGCTTCCTTATAGAGCATAGCTGATGAATTACTTACAAGGAGCTGCCACAGATGGAGCCCCTCCACTTGTCTTTCCCAGCTCAGACTCCAGCCCTTCTCTGATGCATGTGCCCTTTTTAGGGAGAGTTGTATACACCAGGTAGTACGGAGTAGTTAAATAGTCTAGTGAGGGTTTTGTGACCCTCCCCAGCCCTCCATGAGTGGACATTAACAGTCAGGAAGCCCAGCTGGGATAATCCTTTTGCAAGGGCAGACAGCTAAACTCCCCAAGCCAATTGTTTGGGTTTAAGGATAGTCACTCGTACTTGGTGTAAATGAAAACTAGGACCCTTTATTTAAAGAATCATAACACCAGAGGCTGGAGCAATGCCTAGGTGGTTAAGAGCATTGCTACTCTTACAAAGAACCCAGAGTTTATTCTTTGCACCCACGTGGTGGCTCCCAACTGTCTGGAAGTCCTTTTCTAGGGGATCTGATCTCACCAGGCATCCACACGGTGCGCATGCATATCCGAAGGCAAGCATTCATGCACATAAAAAGAAATAACTTAAAAAAAAAAAAACCTGGAATCATGACAACAGAGTATTAACTCAAGCTTCCAGCCTTTATAAACAGAGCCCATGAGCCTGCAGAGGCCATGTTCCTGTAAGCCCTGCCCTGCTGGAAGTCTTCATAAAAAACAAAGTCTCTTTCTGCTGGAGAGCTGGCTATTTTACAATTGATAATTGGGTTCTGCCTGTGGGTCAATAAAAGAGAAGACCTGTGATGTGCTAGAGATTCTGTGGGAGAACTTGAGTTAAAATATGAATTTTACAAGCAGCTGCCAAAGCATGCCGAAAAGCATATAATGAAGTTGTAAGAGCAGTTACTAATCTCTGAGCAGCAGCAGCTATCATTCTGTGTGTCTGCTTACAGATAACTTCATGCTGAAAAAGATCTCCCTTGAGGTCACTGAGTTAAATTTAAAGGTAGGAAAGGAAGGAACCGACTAGCATAATTTTAAGGGATTAGATGAGAATCGGGAGGGAGTTGCTTGAGACATGAGTACAGGGAGGCCGCATGGGTCGGTCTCATCCGATGTGGGTCATATTGGAGAACGGCATGTAGGAAACTGTGAAAACAGAAAGGGATAGGCCAGGTAAAGCTTATGATAGACTAAGGAATCAGAACAAACATGGAAATTCTAATGATGTAGTTTGGAGGAAAATGATTGGTTGGTGGAGTGAGCAGGTGCTGAGGAGCGGAGCCATGAGAACCATGATCCATAAACCTGAAAGTTTCTCAATTAGTGGCTTATGAAAAATGGAATTTCTTCCTCATTAGCTGATATTATGTAAAGCAAATTATATTGACAATAAATAGCAAAGACCTGAACGTTTTGTATAGCAAAGGATACAACTGTACTATTGAACATAGCACTTTCTCTCTGTCAGTTGCTATTATGAAGTACAGAGAGATTCTTGGATGAAGAATGTTATAGAACCACCCATTATTGAAATTCTGATTGCAGGTCAGATGATCACAAATGAAGACATAAATTCTATACAGGAATGTGTGCATAAAAAAGCCACTATTTATATTTATTAATATGAGAAAAAAACCAATTGTTTCTTGGTTCAAAAGAGTATGCAGGTTGCCTCTGGGAGAATAACAAATGTACACATGAGTTCTGTATAATGTATTTTTATGGCTGCTATTATGGGACCAGTCAGGGCCAATGAAGATCAGAGAACTGGCTAACAGCTGTTCTTCATGTTGGAATTTTGTCTGGCTCTTTCTGGCAACCTGAGCAGAAGTGGTCGGAATTCTAATCAATGTACCAGAAGGACATGGAATCTATTTAATGTTCCTGGGCTGCTGGTCACTAGGGAAGGCTCCAAAGGAAAACATCTACAGACTCTTGAAATCCGGACTTTGAAAGACCCTGGAAAGAAACCATAGCCACCCCAGAAGGGGACATGTGCACAAGGAAAATTTGTCTCTTTAGAAATGAATATTTACATAATATTCTAACCCCCCTTCTCCCAACTTGGGTATGAATGTGTGTGTGTGTGTGTGTGTGTGTGTGTGTGTATGTGTGTGTGTGAGAGAGAGACAGAGACAGAGACAGAGAAACAGAGAGAGACAGAGAGAATAAGGTATGAGTGTGTTTGTGTAAGTGGAGGAGTATGAGAGAGAATGTGTGTGTGTGTGTGTGTCTTTGAGAAAGAATGTGTATGTGGGAGGGGAGGGAGGAAGAATAATGTGTGAGTGTGTGTGTGTGTGTGTGTGTGTGTGTGTGTTTGCAGGTGGGAGAGTAAGAGTGTGTGTCTGTGAGAGAGAATGTGTGTGTGTTTGGGTGTGAGTGTTCAATGTGAGCAGTAGGCTTTGGATAGGAACTACTCTAACTACCTTCCTTGGGAATTTGGCCTAAGAAAAACAAAATTTGGCATATTTATTTCATTAGAAAAAAAAAAAGAAGAAGAAGAAGAAGCAAAGAAATGAGCTCCTGACACTGAATATGGATAAGACAACAAGCTGGCATTTGGATAGCGAGGACTCTGACAACTGTCAGTAGCTCAGATAAGAAACAGATAATCTGGCTTTACGAAAGGATTACACCAATTGCTGCAGGGGTTCAGGGTTACATAATGTTGGCTCACACCCTAACCTTCACATTTGCGTGAAAAGCTCTTCTGGCTAAGCCCTGCTTATTTCTGCGTCGGGATATGTAGTTGTGATAGAGAATGGCTTCACTTTGGGTTCACACTGATGGAAACCTAATCCACCACATGTGGTAGCAGATGCAGGTAGCACGCTTGCAAGGGATTATTTTTAGGCTTGGCATCTTCGTACAGTGGGCTGGCCTTTAGGTGCCCTCTAGGATGGATAAAGAATAAAAACAAGAATTAGAAATTTATCCCTGCTGCAGGCTGATCCTCAAACTAAAAATGTAGGAGGAGACCATAAAAAAAAATGGAGTCTGTAGAGAAATCAGGTAACTGAATATGCAGGGCGCCGGCAAGGCACCTAATGGTGTAGACCGGCAGCAAAATATGGCTGCCTTCCACATCCGGTTGCTCTGGGACTTCCGTTTCCATGTTCCTTAGAGGAATAGGGGAAAAAAATACAACAGAGTGTGAGAAAAGCAAAGAGTAAAGACAAATCAGAAATGAAAATATGGCTGACACTCAGTTTGCTCATTATATAGCCAAGGAAGCACATAGCTGAGGAGATGAAATCACTGGGTGAATGTTCGTTTTCCTCCAAAATTCAATAGGCCTTTTATGATTGATCGATCGATGACTGCGAGATTGATTGACTGATTAGAAACCAGATTAGTTTCTTTGAAACTAAGAGCAGCTTCAAGCTAGTCATGTTCAGGCTGGCACCGAACACACAGAGCTCTTCTTGCAGTAGCTGCTGAGTACTGGGCTTACTCGAGCACAGCATCATAAGGTTTTGTAAAATACTGGAAAAGAAGTCCTAATTAGATTTTGCCCAAATTTACTGAGTTTGCACAAATTTTATTTTCTGAGAGGAGCCTTCTTCTCTCTTCTCTTCTATTTTCTCTTCCTCTGATGGGTCACCTCTCAAAGGCCTGTGTATTAAGGCTTAGTTTCTAGTTTGGATCTGTTAGAAGATGATGGAAGTATTAAGAAACAAATGAGAGGTTTTCTGGTCATTGAGGCAGTTCCTAGCCCTTTCTTCTGCCTTCACGTCCACATTTTATCAATGGGATGAGTGGCTTTGCTCTAGACATACTTACACCATGTTGTGTTGTATTCCACAGGCCCAAGGTAAGTGGAACACACACACACACACCACACATACCACACACACACCACACACCACACATACCTCACACATACACACAAACACACCTCACACAAACACACACACATATATACACACATCTCATACAAACACACACACACCTCACACAAACACACACACATATATAATATATCTATATATCTATATATCTATATCTATACCTATACCTATCTCTATCTCTATCTATCTATCTATCTATCTATCTATCTATCTATCTATCTATCTATGTAAATAGTTATATAACAGTTGGGAACACAGTAGAAAAGATCAGAAAAGATCTTGCAAATGGGATTGTTCTCTCAAAGGAATGGACAAAAAATATGTTTTTCTATCAAGAAACCCGGGAATTGAAGTTGATTAACAGCTGGGTAATCTGTATTATCTGTTGGGTCAGGCCATACAAAGCTCCTACAACCAGGAATGGAGATGGTTAGTAATCTAATGACCTTTACATTATCTGTACATCCAGGGGTTTCCCCAATATATATATACAAATATATGTATTAAATATATATATGTATATAAATCTTTGTGGGAGCTTGGGGAAATATGTAATATGCATTTAATATTAATATATTATATAAGTAATATAATTATTAATGTAATTATACAGTATAATTAATCTTAATTATTATTAATTAAAATATCATTATAAAATATACTTATAATCATAAAATGTAATTATTTAAAATACTAATATTAATATAATTAATTTATTTAATACTTATTATATGTATCATGTAGTATATTATATAATTAATATTTATATAATTGATCTTAGTAAGTAAAAATTAATAACTAGCATCTTTACTTAGTGAGAAATAACCCAGACACCAAATGGACATCTATTACTTCACTTTCTGTCAAGGCCTCAAGATGTCACAAAGATTTCTGGAATATGAAATGTTCATTTATAAATGTTTATATCATTTATATTTACCCAATTTTCTTATTTTGATCATTAAATTTGAATTGCTTGTGGTAACCAACAAGGTGTTTGACATAGGATAAGGTATTTGAATGTAGTCTAAAGATCTTGAGAAAGCAATTAGAGACTAGATATAGGATATTCTGAAAATAAGGAACTCTGACATGAATGCCAAAGGAAAGAATAGAATAGTACTCTAGGACAGAAAATACAGATTCGAATCTTGGTCTTTCAACCCGATACTTGTGTTTCTTTTGGCCAATGGCTTGCTCACTCTATTGTGTCTACCTTGAAGAAGTTGTTCTTAGGACTGGAAGGAAGAACCCCTAAGATGCAGTTGCAACTTAGTAAGTAATTTCAGCTGTAGAGAAACCAGCTTAAGAAATGATAGGTAGCCCTCAGTGAATCTCTGCTGGATAGTAAGAATGAATTTCATATAGAAGGTATGTTGGTTTGATTCTTACATATCACTGCTTCAATTTTAGTATGTTGCTGTTATTAAAAAAATACCATGACCAAGGCAAGGTATGACCAAAACATTTATTTAGCTTTTACTTCTAGGTATAAGTAATAGGTATACATATCACTGAGAGGCCATGGCAGGAACACATGCAGAAACTTGAAGCAGAAACTATGAGGACCATGGCTTGCTGGCTCAGTCACAGGTTTATGTATAGCTGGTTTCTTTGTACAGCCCAAGACTACTTGCCCAGGAAATGGTGCCATCCACAATGGCCTGGGCCCTCATGTACCAATTAGCAATCAAGACAGTCTTCCACAGACACAACCACAGGCCAATCTGCTCCAGGCAATTCTTCAATTAACACCTCTCTTCCTAGATGAGAGGCTGTGTTAAGCTTGTCAGTTAAAGTTAACTAGGCCAATCCCCTAAAGACCAATGTGATAATAGTTTGGGCATCAGTCTATGGCACTACTGGGAGGTGGTGTGTTCTGTGGAAGGAAGTTAGGCCATTGCAGTGCATGCTCTTAATGGGAATACGAGGTCCCTACTCTGCCCCCAGCTGCCATGCTGAGAAAGAGTTTTCACTGCCTTATCTTATGCTTAAATTGTCATGCTACGCTTCTCCCCCAGGCCCCAAAGCAATTGCAGTCACATGACCAAAGACTAAAATTTCTGAAACCATATGCTAAATAAACAGCCCTGAGTTACAGATTGATTGTTTCAGGTATGTATCCCAGAAGCAGAGTTGACAGGGGGTAGAAAAATATGATCCAGGATGCTTACGGCAGCATTACTAAAATCTGATTGGAGAGGCTGAAAACTCGAGCTAGAATGCTTTTAAATAATTTGCTAGTTGTAACATTTCTAAATGACTAAAGCAGTAAAATCTCCTTGGTGCTTGCATTCATACACGTGTGGCATTTCCTCAACTTCCTGTAGAAGGGCAGGATGTAGCCAGGCAAACCTAAAGAGGAAGAGGAATTTCTAGATCTGTGGTCTGTAAGGCACAGAACGAGAGAGAATTGAGCCTTAGGCAAGATGAGACAGGGAGCTGGATCGCTGTGCTGTGCTTTGACTTTCACTAAAGCATCTAGCTTGTCTGTGAACCTTAAGGAACCTAGGAGACAATGAGTCACCACAGCCTATTTAGTATGCACAGGAAACTTGGAACACAATCAATTCAGCAGTGGAGACTGGCCAGTTACCTGGAGAATGGGGAAGTGAGACTGTTTCTTATTCAAATGGCAGCTGATGCTGTTCTCTAGAAGCCAGGTGCAGGCAAGGAGAGAGGCAATTAAATTTTGCTATGCCCTCTGGAGATCTCGGCAAAGCCTTTGGCTAATGTATTCCTATAATTTGCTGAGATGATTGTTAATGTTTCATTTATAACTGACCATATACATCATAGCTCCCAGAGATGGCATTGCCTCACATATATGCACAGGCAGAAGGACTTGCAGCAGAATACATGTGCACACACAATCCATGCACACTGCATACCATAGGTATACCAATACTCTGACTTTGCAAGACTGGAGAGGCATGCTGAGAACACAGAATGAAAGCAAAAAGGAACTCTCCTTCCTTTTCCACACCTTTGCCACTAGAGTGGTTGGTTTCCCTATCCTCAGTTAGCTTGGGTCAGTAGCTCAGTGAGATGTGGAAATGTCTAGGTTTTCTTTCCTAACTTATTGCTTGGTATAAGGCTGGTGCCTGATCTGGATGGGTGCTTTACATACTCTAATACAGAAATTATGGAGAGAGAAGTTCAGCCAACATCACCCACCATTATTTTTGTTGCTAAGTAACAGTGCTGCTTTTGTCCTGGGATGTACATTCAGGCTTGTACCTACATTGTCTCAACTGAGGGCAGAATGCCTAGTCAGGGAAAATCAGCTCATGTCCTTGGTCCCCAGTGATCTGAACAAGGTCTGGCGCCTTCGCACAACCTGCCCCATTACTTTGACATCTTTCTGTTCTGTGAAGTCAGCAGACATGTTTGACCCTGTGGTTTCCTGCCTGAAGCTCTCCTTTGCCTGGCCTCCTTCAATCTGCTCAGACTTCACCTCCTGATGTCAACCTGACCATTTTATTTGCTACAAACTGCCTGGTCTTTGTTGACACTTGTAACCTTCATCTAGTCTGAATGTACCCTTTTCCCCCATAATTATCATGTAATTTACTGTGTAAGCTAATTGCTTGTTATCTTTGTTGGTTGTCTCTTTGTAAACCCCATTAGAGCAGAAGTCTTTTTTTATTGGATGATGTACCCAGTGCGTAGGTAGTCTGTGCCATGTAATAGGCGCTCAATAAATATTACAGAAATAAATCAAGCTACCTAACTTGTGTCAGGCATGTTTCAAAGGACATGGCACTGATTTAAATGTGCCAGTGCCCAACACATTGTACTATTATTGTGATTTTCCAGTTGAAATTAAGGCAGAGGTTAACATCACAGATCAAGAGAACGTCACTACTAAGGAGTGGACCCAGAATCAAAATCTTTGTTTTGTGACTCCATTCCATATTCCCCCTTATGTGGCTCCAATGGGAGCCCAAGACTAAAGGGAGAACATTCTTTAAAAAAAGGGAAAGAGTATTTTCTTGCTTCCTCTATTGCAGAATAATCTAGATGCTCTCAGGTCTTGCTACCACAAAATGATTTTAGTAATGCTTTCAGAGTCTGGAGCTACGATGAAGGATGAATATGCTAATAACTAACTAGAGATTCCATTTACTAAGCATATTAGTGAGTCTCTAGGTTCAACAGGTATTAAAATATGCTAATGTGGTTACTGAAGAAATTGTTGACCCCAAAGCATTCAATTTGGAGAGGCAAACCTATTATCTCAACCCAAAGTTATTTGCAGTTGCCCTGGTTGCTTTTTGATATGTTGATGGCTTAAAATGCAAACCATTCATTTATTAATTTCAGCTTGTTAAATTTGAAAAGAAAATGGCATATTATTTTTAATTGTATGAATTAAAATGAGAGTCACATACCTAACATGAATAGCACTGTATGTTTCTAATTAGGCAAGTGTCTAGAGAAAAAAGCCACTAATATTAACATAAAGCATATCAACAAATAAGAGAATATTGCGAGTTTAAGCTCCATTTAATATTATAAAACAGTAGGTGTGTTCACAAACATGGTCGTCTAGTCTCATTTAGTAACATGTAAGAGATAGAAAATCCACATAGCCATTTATTATGTTACTCAGATTATACAACAATATATTTAATTTTCCTCTTATATACTTTACACTCTGAGCTACATTTTATTGTCCTTTCTAAAATATAACACTAACACTATGAAAAAAATTCATTATGTTAAAAGTTGTGTGGACCCCTAAATCATGTTTCCCACTCAAGACAACTTTGCAAGGTTTCCTCATGCTGTAATGTTTAATGGCGATTCATTTAGTTTTGTTAGCACCTTTATAAATATATCATTATTCATTTATTGTTTTATGGCTGATAGACATGTAGTTATTTTTACCATTGAGCATTATAAATATAGTCCTATAGATATTTGTATGTATATTGTTTGGCATATATTTGTTTGCATTTTACTGTAGATATACTCAGGAGTTAAATTTTTTAGGTCATAGTTATAATTATGATTTGCTTTAGTTGATGATACCTGTGCATCAGAAGCAACCCTTGAGTCAAACAAGCACTGAGCCTTTATTTAGTTAGTGATTTCAGGAAGCAGTGGCCATGGAGATAGAGACTAGGAAATGAAATGATGCTCTAAACTGCCTTGTCAAACTGTCATTGTGCTAACTGGAGCTTAATAGAATATGCCTGAGTTAGCCAATCCAGGGTGGATTTGGGTATTTTTCTACTAAATCTGACATTTCTTGGAGAGTACCTTGGTTCAATACAAATTGTGGGAATGGGGAGGGAAGACATTAAGTCTTGGACCTTTCTACCTTGCCTGTGTGCCAAGAGCTCCACTACTGACCAAGCTAAACATACTTAGTTAATGGCATAGCAGTGAGGAGAACAGGTCAAAGTCAAATGCCAAGAAGATAATGGCCAACTGCATCAGCTGTGATAGCTGAGCTCAAGAAACAAAGAAATAAGAATCCCTCCATTGCAAAAGTAGGAGAAAACTCAAAGCTGAGACAGTGACTAGGAGGTTAAACCTCTGCCCAAATGTATTTGAGATTAGACATAGGTTCCAGGAGCTGAGAATCAAAGACAGACTTGGCTCCTGTGAGGATGGAAATGAATCCCCGAATAAAACAAGGTTTACAAACCTTTGTCCACCAGTGTGGAGCAGGAAGATTGAATAGGGGAAAACACAGCTTGATGTCTGTCCAGGAGAGCAAGGAAGGGAGTGGGAAACTCATCACCTGTCAACTGTACTAGCCTGTGCCTCCATGTAGATGTGAGGCTGGATCAATACTCTAACTCAAAGCATTAGCATCAGAATTTGGTACAAGATCAATAGTACTTCTTGGGTCCCTGATAGAAGTGAGTCTGAAACACTCTCATGTTACTGAGCAAACTCCTATTACTGGCATCTGAAACTCAATCCCAGCAGCAAATGTTGGAAGTACAGGACATAGGCCAAGTGATCTCAGCTGAGGGGTGGAATGTTGGGAGAGTTCCCTATGAGCTCTCAGCAGTCACCAGTAAAGGCAAAGTGCTAGGTCACACTAATTCCTAAGGTTTTCTGTCTGTTCCCACCCCACATCCCATACAGATAAAACAAGGTGTGGCACTTTGTATAAGCCCTCAAACAGGGAGCTGTGGGAGCTCTCTGTAGAAACTGACAGGTCTGAGTATAAGGCAGTAGGGGCTGCTGAGCAGGCACAAGCAAAGCACCGGGTCTGTCTCTTACACTACTGAATATTTTGCTTTCCACACAAGCTGGGTCATTTCCCCTCACTTCATATTTTTTCCAACAACTAGTGTACTCCCCATCTTTTATTTAAGATATGCTAGTAAGTGGTAGTGAGCCATATACGATTGTGTCTTCATTCTGTGGTTTCTTGATGATGGCTATAAAGAATAGGAACTTCTCATATGTGGATTGGTCATTGAATAGTTATTACTGTTATTACTATGAAGGGGAAACTAAGTCACTACTTGTCTTGTTGAGTTGAAAGTATTCTCTGTTTTCTGGATATGATGTTCCTCCGCCCTGTCAATCAAACATCTTAACATTAGTGGCTTTTCCTTTTATAATCTGAATATTTTTTGATAAAAAGAAATTAGTTTATGCAACTGGTCAATTATTTCCTCTGTGACTGGAAGATTTTTGTTTAAAAACTATCTGTTTATTCAAAACACGGATAGCATTTGGAAATTTAGCTCAACGGCAGAGTGCTTGAATTATTCTTCAACTTCACTTTCCTCCAAAAGCATGAGTCTTAGGTACATCTTAGATACTGTAGCAACTTCAAAATTAATTTTAAAAAATTATCCAGCGTTTCTACTTGTTCTTGTTAGAGAATTGATCTGCTTTGAGCTGGCTCCTTCTGTCTTGGTGGTATTTTGCACAGCACAATTTGCTAACAGATAGTTTAGCTAGCCCTGGCACACACTTTCAGTATGGTTGCTAAGTCCTTCATGCTAACATTGGACATTCTGATCCTGATATGTCTTCTGAGCCATGAAAGATTCAAGGAATAACTTTAGTGTTGCACATATTTGATCAGATTTTACTCATTCCATAGATAATCTGTGAATAGTATTTTATGAGAATTAGCTTTCAAATATTCCTGTGGGCTTCTCTCTCATCTGCCTTAGGTGGTGCGTGCATGAGGAAGCACTTCTCTTGTATGGCCACGTGAGTAGGTCTCAGAGAAGAAAGTTCTTGTTTTTTTCTCCATGCACTCCAAAACATCTATGATGAAAGGGGATACTTTCCAGCTGGCTAAGCCAATACTTATGGTAGGCTATCCAGTTTTTACCTAAAAATATCTGTTAACAAGATGCCTGAAGTCTAAAGCATATGAATCACCTAATCTTGAATTATGTGCTTTTGAGCTCTTATACAAAACTCATTTAAGTCCAAGATTAGAAGGAATTGTGTAGGGATATACTAATTGATCATTTTTAGCTGCATAATATAATTATTTTAGGAACATAAACACACACACACACACACACACACACACACACACACACACCTCACATCGTCCCCAAATCAAGTAAATTAGTGAGACTCATGATCGAACAAGTATCTTAAATGCCTTTTGATCAGTGTAAAACTATATTTTGATAGTATATTAGTTTTACTCCCAGAGAAATATCTTTACATAGATATCATCTAATAATATCTTTTGCCATCTTTTATTAAATATGAATTTAAGAGTATAAATATGAGCAGCCACTTATATCAACTATAAGGTAAGGCAATATTGTTTATAAATGGTTCATTATCCCTGATTCAAAGGACTATTTGTAGTCACATGAACCCCTCACATGGCTTCCCCTACCACTGTTATACAAGTAGCATTGTTGCCTGCCTTGTCCAGGTCTTTCTCCTGAGCCAATGGCACAACTCTGCTTAGTTATGTCACAAATAGTTCAAGCCTAACATGCAAAATTGATGATTCTCATTAATATCTGTTAATTATGTTACCAGGACAATCGATATTCCCTCTTTGAGTTCATAGTCTCTTTAATAAAAAAAAAAATTAAAAAATGGACTCTGAAGGAATGGTGAGAATCATCTTATTAGACATTGGATAAAAACAACAGAGAAGGCAACCTGTAAATCTTGGTAGCTGCTAGGAGGAAGGAGATCCAGATGAAAGCCATGCCTGCTGAGTTAGGGTCCAAGAAAGCTTAGTTCCACAATAGAGGTTAGCAAGGAGCTGCATATCCAGAGGGGAAGATATATTGAGACAAAGATCGAGAAAGCCTAGTGTGTAACCTAGGCTTTTTACCACCACAAAAAGCCAGGGGCCAGTTCCAAAGCTGCGTCCTGGAAGGGACTGGAGTTTCAGGCAGACCCTCGCCTGTGGCAGGTGCTCATTCAGGAGAAGAGGGACATCGTAAAAAGCAGGAGCTCCCTTCTGGGATGCCTTTCATCTGGTCAGGACAAAAACAGACATTTCCAGCTTCTGATCAAGAACAGCTCTTTGCTTTTAGGGCCCCAGCACCTAAAATTGGCTTAGCATCCCTGTCACCTGTTCCCATAGGTTACTTCCCTCCCTTTGAGTCACACAGCAAAACACATCTACAGTAATTTCAGGGAGAAGCTTGGATCAGCAGCGCTTTCCACATTTCCTCCAATCAGATCTCTAAGTTTGCTACTCTAATGGCACTCACACCTCACCCATTTCTGTGTCTGTTTCTGTCTCCCAGGTTCATTATTTCTCACCTGGATTCCTACAGAAGACCTATTACTACATTTCTCCCAGGTTCATTATTTCTCACCTGGATTCCTACAGAAGACCTATTTCTACATTTCTTGGTTTTACTCTTCTTTGGTTTATCTCCATAGTACAAATAAAACCACCTTTCATAAGCAAAACACTGCTTGTTGCTATCATGACCTTCTAATGGATCCTCTGTGGACTGTAGAGTAAGGTAAAGCTTTTTGGTTTAAATTTAAATCTCTTTTAAAATCAACGAACTGCTTATCTCCATATCTTCATCTCTCGCCTTACTTCTTCTCTGTTCTAGAGAAGAATAATGAACAGCTGTCCATGTCAAACACATGCTGTCTTCCTGGGCTTTTCTGTTTCCATTGTTTGCCTAAAAACATCCAATTGACAGTCTTCCACTTGGGGGGCCATTCTTTCTTAAAGCCTCTGGCTTCCCTAGGCTAGCCTGGTACGTGCCTTT
Organism: Rhabdomys pumilio; assembly: GCA_030674055.1. NCBI lineage: Eukaryota > Metazoa > Chordata > Mammalia > Rodentia > Muridae > Rhabdomys > Rhabdomys pumilio. The sequence goes on along the minus strand of JANHMN010000004.1, from coordinate 103,541,088 downwards.
CATTCCCTAAAGCACCAGAATTTGCTATCACATTATATCCACAGAATTTATCTATCTCATTATACCCATAATGTCCATTTATACAGCTGTCTTTGTTTTCATCTATATATTATTTTTAAATTTGCAGTCCTGCTGTCCAAGAAAATAATAAGCATGGTGCAGGTTAACACACTACAAATTCACAGGTAAATGATGGAATTGGAAAAATCACTGTTGTGTGAGGCAGTACAGAACAAGAAACACATGAAAGTGGTCGTTTTCTCTATTTTGTGGGTGCTATGGATGTTAGCTCTGTAGCTTCAAGAATGTGTGTTTCATTTGGCATGCTCATGTAAGAGTCTAGAGGGGTTGCTTTCAACGGAGGGATTACAGAAGGCAACAAAGGTTAAAGGAGAATGAGGCAATAGGAAGGGTTAAATTGGGGCACATGATGGGCATACAAAGTATAAAGACTTAAAAAAAAAAACTATAGTGACAAAGAACCATGTCAAAGGCAACTTAAGAAAGTATTTAATAGTGGCTCACAGTTTCAGATGGCAATTGTTGTGGGGAGCATAGCAGCAGGCAGGCAGGCATGGTGCTGGAGAATTAGCTGAGAACTCACATTTGACCTAAAAGCATGATGAAAGTGGAAGAGATAGAGGGGAGAGGGAGGGAGAGAAGAAGGGAGAAGGGGAGGGGAAAATGAGGGAGAGGAAGAGGGAGGTGGAGGGAGAGAGGGAAAGAGAGAGAGAAGGAGGGAGAGGGGAGAGGAAAAGAGGGAGAGAGAGGGAGAGAGACAGAGGGAGAGAGAGGGGAAGAGGGAGGGACAGAGAGGGGGAGGGAGGCCGAGAAGAAGGGAGAGAGTATTAAACAGAGAGGGAGGGAGAGAGGGGAAGAGGGAGGGGAGAGGGAGGGAGGGGAAGAGGAAGTGGGAGGGAGGGAGAGAAAGAGGGAGGAGAGAGAGAATGAATGGTGTGGGCTTGTGACACCTTTCCAAATAGTTCCACCAATTGTGAACCATGCATTCAAATATATGAGCCTAGTGGCTATTCTCAGTCAAAACAACTCAGGAAGAAATAAGAGAAGAGATAACTAAAGCTAAAGAAGAGATAACTAACAAAAAGTCATATGGAAACATTACTGTAGAACTTTCATAAAATATACTTATACACATATAAAAAGAGTTTAAAAGGGGATACTTTATAACAAGACAACACAGGTCCTGCTAGACAGCAGAGGCTATTAATAAATTACACAGTGTGAGGAATGAGTTAGCTCTTTTGGAGTTGTTGGCTAGTGATACCAGATGGGAATAGTTATCCATATTTTTGGTTACCTTCTGGAACTTGATATACTTGAGTCATAGGATATGCAAAAAACTGCTCTGGCAGTATGTGCCCAATGGAGCAGCTGTAATATGAATGTCTTGGAGAAACCAACACTTTTTGGTTCGCTTTACGGCCCACTCTGCAAGATGAAACCCATACTTGGCACTGTTACTGAGGTCAAGAACCCGTGGATGAACAGAGCATCATAGGCCATAAGAGCACCTACTATATCGTTCTGTTCCATAAGCATTTTATATATGCAATATATACATATATATAATACATAATATATACATTATATATATATATATATTGTATTCTCATATATATATGAGAATACAATGTTAGGTAGACAGGAAGTAGGATGTGGATCTGGGAAGAACTGAGGGGAAGTGTCTAAATTTGATCAAAATACAGTGTATGAAATTCTAAAAGAACTAATAAAATTGCAAAGTAACAAATGAAATTTTTATGTGACCTTTTCAATTAAATAAAAAGAGCTACTTTTTAAACATATGACTCAAATGCTAGAACGTCTGGAATTAGTATTTGTCATAATTGCAACCTCTTATCTCTTGGACTAAGATTTCTCTTTTTTGTTTTTTTTTTTTGTTTTTTTGTTTTGTTTTATATATATATTGGACATTATATTTACATTTCAGATTTTATCCACTTACCCCATTCCCACCACCACCCAGGAACCTCCTATCCCATAGCCCCTCCTCCTGCTTCTATGAGGATGTGCCCCCACCTACCCACCCACTCCCACCTCCCCACCCTCGAATTCCCCCCTACTTGGTGTTCAGCCTTCATGGGACCAAGGATATCCTCTCCCACCTATGCCGGACAAGACCATCTTCCCCTACATATACAGATGGAGTAATGGTGGACCAAAGTTTCTAATCACACATCTCAGTACCACCTCTACCATTCCCATCCCCCCAACCTGTTTTTTAATACTTTTATAATCACAATGAGCCTGCTGCTTGTTGTACAATGTGCGACCATCAGAAGCAATGCACTATGGTCTTTGCAATCAAACAGAACTTGGGCTCAAGCTTTGGGCCTGCTGCCATTGCTCAGTTATGCATTGTTGGATAAGCCATGAAGATCTTTCAACTTCAGTTTCATTGTCGGTGAAGCTGGGATGATCACAGGAGCTGTGATGAAGATAATCCATGGTCCTTTCCTCAACGATGATAGTTTAGAGGACAACTAATGTTACTGGTTTTCCCACTGCAAGCACATTGGCAGAGGGGGAAATGGTACAATAGACAGAAGTAGTAGCATTTATGTGTCCAGTATCTTTAAGGCAGTGAAATGTCTACCACATTAGCACTTGTTTACTGCATAGTTTTTATTTTGATTAACAACTCCAGATAGCTGAATTTTCTTTCACTCTTATGCCATCATTATAGTTCTTTAAATTTATCTTTTTGATGTCTTGTTTTCAGTTACTTTGCCTTAGTTTTATAAGTTCTCAGAGTTTCTATACACTGATATTCCCATTTTAAGGTGATGATGATGAAGCTGGTGGTGGTGGTGGTGATGATGATAGTGATTCCTGTTGATATCATTTTAGTACATAGACACATGGCCCTGTTTTTTCCTTTCTCATTTTTGAACTGACAATCTTTAGTTCTCTCTTAGGTGTTACAAGGAGAGTTGAAGGTTCGAGGCTAAGTATTTGAGGCAGGAAAGTACATTTGCCTAATAGGCAAATGGAGGCATCAAATGACGAAGAGGAAGGATAGTGAGATTCCAGTCAACAGTAGCACAAGGAAGCAGGGATGGTTAGTGAGAGTGAACTGAGAATATGAGTATCTTGGGACTGTGGGAATCCAAAATGAGCATGATTCAGGTAGCCTATTGGAGAATGTGGGGTACTGAAGCTATCTTACTAAGTTTATCTGTGTCTTCATATCTAGTCGTATGCTTAGTATGAAACTGGGTGGTCCAGAGTTTGGCACATGTTTAGGATTATAACATCCTCTTGGTTAATTGTTCACTTGATCCAAATGAAGCATTCGTCTCTCTTTGATTGCTTTAAGCTTGGAAGTCTATTTTATCAGCTATTATAGTAGTGATGCATGCTTCTTTCTGATCTCATTTGTTTGGAAAATGTTTTGCCATCCTTTAAATTTTAAGGTGCTATCCTTGAAGGTAAAATGAGTTTCTTATAGACTACAACAAGGTGGATTTTGTTCCTTGATGTGCCCTCCCCCCCAGCCTTGAGCATGCCTGAAAGACCTTGTTTACCACAATAGACCTAATAATAGGACCTAGGTGGAGTTACCCACCTTGGCTGCACATACAACCTGCTACAGGAACTTAGAAGAATAGACTGTCCTCTGAGCTTTCCTGGAGAGATCTCCAGCTGTAATGAAGGATGGGTTCCCCCATCCATCTCTGGTTGAGACAAAGGATGGGTTATCCCACCCATCTCCGGGTTTGGTGGGGCCTTTCCCTTTAAATTAGAAGAGCTGAATATTAAACTTGGAGCCTTGATCAGAAAACTTTGTCTTGGCTTCATACTTTTCTCGCCTCTCTGTTCCCCCTTTTTCATTTCCAGCCCCACTTTCAGGTGAACCCAGTTGGTCCGTGGCCGCAGGTGGCTACACCTTGATTCATCTAATTAGCTTAAGTGTTTAGAGTGGGGAGTTGAGGCTAGTAATATTTAAATTTATTATTGAAAGACACATGTTATTTGCTCTTGTTTTGTTTGTTTGTTTGTTTGTTTCCGTTCTTAGTCCTAGTTTGTGTTCCAGCAATTACAGCTTCATTTGGTTTCTTTCAGTGGTTCTTGACTATGCTTATTCTTCTCTTCAGTTTGAAGTATTGTCTCTGGTCTTCTCTGTAGGGATGAGTTGAGTAGTTGTGCGGGGTTCAGTAATCTGGTTGGCATCTGTGGTACTGGATCTTTTATTTGGTTTCTGTGTTCTTATATGTATGGATGTGTTTTTCTTAGTTTGTGAAAGTTTTCTCCTATGATCAGGTTGAAGACCTGGTCTATGCCATTGAGCTGGGATTCTACCTCTGTGCCTAAAATCTGTACATTTGGACCTTTCAGGGGGTTCAAAAGTGTCTGTACATTCTTTTTACATGTTTTTAAAAAAGCACTTACTTCTCCTTGGACTGAATAGTCAAATTCCTCTGCTTTGTCCTTAAGCCCTGATATTGTTTTCTGCCGGATCCAGTCTACTGATTAGACTTTCCACTGAGTTTTCTTGATGAATTACTGAGTGTCTTCTTCCATCTTCAGCTTGAATTTTCTATTTCTCTCTCATTTTTCAATTTAGTTTTCAACTTTTGAATTATTTCCATCATTTAATTCTT
>JANHMN010000004.1:103469125-103536042 GCA_030674055.1 Rhabdomys pumilio | reverse complement strand
TTTTGTGGTTGCACAGAAAGAAAATGAGTCAGAATTCCTTTGGCCTTGTTTAACCTTCTACTCCCTAGCTGTAACCTCTTGTTTAAATGGGTCTATAAATTATTATCTAAGTATTTCAATATTTTCTCAACAAGAGAAATGTTTTAATGGAAAGGGAGAAACATCAAAGATAAAAAACATTAACCTATTATGTGTCTAATAATTTAACTGTTACGAAATCCGTAGACTAAGTTTCATTTTTCCATGACTTCAAATACAGTGATTACAGGGCCTTTCATGGCATTTTAAAGTAGATCACCAAGTATTGATGTGGGACTCATTTAAAGAAAAACAATGAATAATCACCAGAAAATGTTGTTAGGCTTATTTGTTTTACCATGATATGAACACATTGCAGTAAAATTTAACATATTAACCACAAAGCAAGAAGATGCTGAATCATTTATGATCACATTTTTACAATTCTCTCTCCTTGTCTTATTCTTATGAGACTCTTGCCAAGGTTTATAAAGAATTCAGAATTACATGCTCTTGTGTTTATTAAATGATGCATAAATTTGGTTAGGGTGTCACTTCTACTTACTTTTCAACATGTATTATTTTGCTGAGGAAGATATGCTTATTTTCCATTTTCTCATCTGTATTACACAGAGGTTGTCATGGTGAATCCAGGGCACTCCAGCTAGTTTCCTTATATTGATTGCTAGCAGGATGTAGTTCTTCCTTGTTCACAATGGTTAGAAATGTGTCTGTAGAAGAACTGCAAAATTATGATGTAATGACATCCTGTAAAGCAGATTGGAACCTCAGAAGCTTATTTTGTCTGAAGAACCAGAGGAAATCCCTCCACCACACCAATGCTTGTCTCTATGGCAGCTGAGACCTGGTTAGGAGCTGCCTTCTTTCTCCCTTTCGTGTGCCTCCTTGGAATCTCCAGTTTTAACTCCTTCAACTCTGAAAGGGAGGAGAGAGAGAGAGAGAGCTGAATCAGCCACTGTTCCTTATGAGGGCCTCCAAAGTTCTTTACAAATTCCATTGAGGGCAGCCCAGGGACCTTTATATTATTGTGAGGAAAGACAGATGCAAGGGGGACAGAGGACCTTCCTTAATCAGTCCTTCCCTACCACTGAAGTATTATATGCCTTCTTTTGCAGAAATGGCCCAGGTTCTGGTTGATCTGAGGTAGTCCATTATCTCAATCTACATTCTCACTTGAGTGGACTATTGCCAGAAACATAATGCTGTTTAATCAACATCAGGGGGAGACATTTTACTCAGGCAGCTTAAAATGGATAGGAGAACACACTCCAGCTGAAGCATGTCAGCCAATGTCTCAGGCATTGCTCAGAGTCAACTCCAGGATGAGAACCTCCTGGGACCCTAATGATGAAGTGGGTTCAGAGACGCAAATGTGACTGAGAGGCTCTTTCAGATAGCATAAATGAAGAGGGTAAGAGGGGCATGCATGTGATGAAGATCTCAAAGGTATTTCAGGGACCCAAGGACATTACAAGTCACGTTTACAAAAGGATCTGGGAGGCCTTTTGTCACCCCTTCCCCTGACTCCACCCCCACCTCCAGCAGCTGAGAACAAGTGGATGGTTAATACAGCCTTGGCAGGGGATTTCAGGTGCATGTGGAAAAATGACAGGGCTTTGTTGGTATGAATACCTGGAGTGTTCAGGGAAGGCCAGCTTAGGGCTTGTAGAGCAAACTGGACAACTCAGGCCCTGATCTGGTTATCCCAAGTCTTTACATGATTTTGGCTATAATCCCTATGAAAGCTATATTTTTCTCTCTTTCATTATAATTTTATTTCTTTAATTGAAAATAAAGTTGTTTTCAGACAATAATTCTTATCACCAGACAATGGGCCAGAGTTTGTGGCCAAGGTGGCTAAAGTATTCAAGATAATCTAAAAGCTGCCTAAAGCATTCCACCCTCAGAGCTCTGGGAAGATAGAGTACACGAACTGGACATTAAGTGCAGTTAAGCAAACCGTGTCAAAGTGACTCAGACTAGTTGTTGCCAGTTGCTTTGTTTAGAATTAGCTCTACCCCTACCAAGCAGACAGGCTTCCCTCATTATGAAATTCTTCACAGATGTCGTCTTCCCTTTATTAGACATATGTGGGGAAAGAGCTGGGTAATATTACTTTAAGACAACAGCTTTAAGATGCAGGGTCTTGCCTCATCTTGTACTTCATAGTGTCCACAAGTGTGTGAACTTTACCACGGATACCCACCTCTTTAAACCAGGAGATGCAGTGTGGGTTAGAGAATTGAACATATCCAATACAGTTCACCTGGGTATGCCACGTGACATTTGTATTAACATTGTCCCATACCTGTCAAAGATGAAAAAAGTTAGACAAGGGGTGTGGAACTGGCTCTGAATGGTTTGGGAATCATTACTATCGGGTTTGGGGGGCTGGTACATTATAAAATCTTTGGCCTAGATAGATCACAGTTCCCACAGAAATAGTGATTTGTTTTCCCCATTGAGCAATGATATTTTTCCCAGCATTTGAGGTTTTTGAGCAGCCAAACCCCTTTCATCATAAGGTTCAAGGGAGTCTAGATCTGGAACCTACAAGGGGCATTGGTTCCCCATGTTAGTTTCTCCACATGCAAAGCAAGAGGGTCACTTTTTAGAAGCCCCTGTCCTCGAAGGCTAAGTTACTTGGCCTGCTTTTTCTGTAGGCCTGGAGGACACGGTGCTTCCTGACTTCCTGGAGAACATTAGTATCCAGTACCTGAAATCTGTCCATCTGTTTAGTAAGAAATTTAAACTGGCTTCTCAGTGCTCTGGAAGGTTTTCCAGCCATCTTACAGATCTCCAAGCTCAAAGGCAAAGTTGCACACAAAGCACAGATTCTGTATGGTGAGAATGAATGTTGCTAGTCAGCAGTTAAACCTGCCTGCCTGCCAAGGAGCGCACTGATGAAAAATGGGAGCCTCCTCTAGGATGTATCAGTCGCCAGTCGTGCCTCAGTCAGGGGTGGTGGTTGGGTGTCTCATGATTCCTTCTCTGGCTTATGTTAGAATATTGTCTATTTGCCAAATCTCATGCAAGTCTCATGCAGACGAGACCAGCTGCTGTGAGTTCATAAGTGCAATGACATGCGTGTCCAGAAAGAGCATTTCACATTCCCCTGGCTCTTAGCCCTTTCTTTCCTCTTCTATAATGTTCCCCAACCCTTGGGGTGTGACCTAAATGTCCCATTTAGAATGGAGTCCTCAGTGGTCATTCATTCTCAGTACTTTGACCAATTATCTTTTGGCACTGACTGCTGTCCAATCCAAGAAGGAGCTTCTCTGACCAAAGTTGAGAGAAGCACTAACTTATAGGTATGCAAATAAATATTTAGAAAGCAGTTTGGCAAGATGGCCCTTTAATAAAATATCAGTAATAAGTTCACCATACTTGACCTCCTTAGTTGTAAGCTTTAGACTGGTTTACAGCAGCAGACATGTTTTTCCTCCTGTGGAGCAAAATCCAATCAGGAACAGCTGGTTACTACATAACAGTTAAGGTGGTGTTTCACCAGTTAGCACATCTTGTTTGGCAGGCCCAAATTCCAACATGCAAGAGCCACTGATGGGTAAGGATGTTACTAATGAATATGCCTACACAGTACCTTCAAGTACCATGAGAACTAGCAGGGAAGAAGTTTCTAGATCAGTTTCAGTCAGTTGCAGATTGACTTTTCTATGTCATGCAACCAGTTGTATCTTCCACACCAAGGTCTTACCATGTGGTTATGGTAGGCAATCAAGGGCAATGGCAGTAGCCTATGCTTTTAGAGAGTTTTGGAGTGTCTCCAACCAAACACAGGAGGACTGAAAGTTTTACTTAATAAATCATATCAGCCGGGTAATGGTGGCGCATGCCTTTAGTCCCAGCACTTGGGAGGCAGAGGCAGGCAGATTTCTGAGTTCAAGGCCAACCTGGTCTACAGAGTGAGTTCCAGGACAGTCAGAGCTATACAGATTAACCCTGTCTTGAAAAACAAACAAACAAACAAAAAAACCTCATATCATTTGAGGGAAGCATTTTCTACTCATGTAGGTTACATCCATTCATATTCATACTAATTTAAAGGAAATTACATTTTTTAATTAGTTTATGAAACAGTGGGCACATTTCTATACATCTTTAATTTAGGCAAACCTAATCCCATCCCTTCCTTCCTCCAGTTCCTATTCCCATTTAAAATTTTAACCTCTAATATCAGGAATTTTAATCCAAGTGAATTTTCTAGCTTCCTAAACTCTATACATATTCTGAATTAAATACACAAACCCAAAACATCAAAGCTAGGATCTGTATGTGACTGAAAACATGTGATGTTTGTCTTTCTGCCTCCAGGTTACCTCACTTCATATTATTCTTCCCAGTTCTGTCAATTTTACTGCAAATTTATGGTTTCATTTTTCTTTAATGTTGAATAAAACTCCATTGTATGCATGCACATTTCATCACCCACTGGTCAGTTAATGGACATGTAAGATGATTCTAAGCTGTGGGCAGTAGAGCACCAAGGAACATGGACAGGTAAGTTTGCTGGATCACATGGTAGTTCTAGTTTTTGATTTTGCAGACCTTTCATACGGACTAAATGGTGGCTACACTAATTCATATTCTTACCAGCAACAGGTAAGAATATCTTTTTAATCACATCGTATCTATTCATTTATTTTCTTAAAGATAGCCATTTGGTTGATGTTTTTCTGATGTGAGAGTTTTAATTTGCATTTCCATGAAATAAAAAGACAATTGAACATCTTTAAAAATATTTATTAGCCATTTGTATTTTTTCTTTTGGGTATTATTTATTTAGTTTTGTAGCTGACATTTAATTAATTAGATAGCTTGTTTTCTTGATACTTAGTTTTTAATATTCTTTGTATAACCTAGATACCAACCCTCTGTTGTTTCTATAGCCAGCAAAATTTTTTATCTCACTGTGTAGGCTGTCTCTTTATGTGTTTGACAGTTGCTTTGCTTTGTAGAAGTTTGTTTTACAGACAGTAGTCTTACTGTATAGAGGCTTTTTATTTTCTTTATATGTCATTTGTTACTGTCCTTATTTCCTCAGTGATTAGAATCTTATTCAGAATGTTTTTGCCTGTGATTATATCTAGATGTGTACTTCTTAGTTTTCTCTAACACTTTCATAATCTCAGATCTTATGTTGAGATGCTTGAACCAACTGAAGTTGATTTGTGCAGGGCACGGTATAAGGAGCAAGTTTCATTTCTCTTCCTGTAAATATCTATTTTTTCCAGCGTGATTCTGTCCTTTGTCCAATGTGTATTTTTGGCAACTTTGTCAAAGAAACATTGGATATAGTTGCATTCTTAATTCTAAACCATCAATCTGTGCCTCTTTTTGTACAAGTATCAAGCACACTACTTTTATTACTGTGCTCTGTAGAATAACTTGAAATCAGGTAGGTGATACTTCTAGCCCTGTTCTGTTTTGGTCAGGATGGCTTTGGCTACAGGGTTGAATGAGTTGATTTTCGGTTGCTATGATAAGGCATCATGACCAAAGCAACTTATAAAAGAAACAGGAGTTTATTTGGAATTCATGGTAGCAAAGGATAGTCATTGTAGCTGGAATATCTGGGAGCTTACATCTTGAAGAAGGCAGAAAGCAGAGTGTAAAGTGGGAAATAGGCATGAATTTTAAACCTCAAAGCCTGCCCTAAGTGACATACTTTCTCCAACAAGTCCACAACACCTAAGCCTACTAAAACAGCACCATTAACATCTGAGCCTATGGGGAACATTCTCGTTCAATCCACTGCAAAGGCTTGGCGCTTCCATTTAATATTGTTTTTCTTCTATTTTTGTAAAGAAGGTTACTGAAATTTTTATTGGGATTGCATCGAATCTGTGGGTTGTGATTGGTAGGGTGTGTTCTTTCATAATATTGATTCTTCTGAGCCATGAGCATGGGGGGACTTTCTATCTTCCAGTGTCTTCTTTAATTTACTTTTTCAGTTTTAAAGACTTTTATTTTTAAAGTTTTAATTGTAGAGATTTTTTTCATATCCATGTTTGGTTTATTAAAGGGTATCTTTTAGGCTATTGCGAAAAGAATTGTTTTCCTAGTTTTTAAAATTTGTATGCTGAAGATGTCCATCAGCTCTACGAGGGTTTGTTTGTTTATTTGGTTTTTGGAATTTTCTAGATTCTTACATGTAGAATCTTATTATCTGCAAATAAATATGCTTTGACTTCATTTTCTATTATATCCCTTTTGTTTGTTTTTCTTGTTTTATTGCTTTAACTAAAGTGTCCAGGGCTATAGTAAATACGACTACAGAAATAAAACACCATTGTCTTTTCTCCCGATTTAAGTGCAAGTGTTTCAAACCCTACTTATTATGATGTGGGCTCTAGGTTTATCTTATATAAACTTGATTATGTTGGAAAATGTTTCTTCTTTTCCAAGCTTATTCAGGACTTTCAACATGAAAGAATGTTGTATTTTGTCAAAAAGCTTTTCTTCATGTATACAGATGACTATGTGATTTCTGTTTCTGTGTCTACTTACAAAATATATAACCATTTTTTCATGTATGTATACTGAACTATCTTTGCATCTCTATAATATAACCAGCTTGACTATAGTAAATGATTTTCTGATATTTTATTTAAATATAAATTATTTAGTTCAATTTACAAATGTTTTGTTAAGAAATTTTTGTGCATAGGTTTCATTAAGTAAACAGGACTGTAATTTTTTTTTTTTTGGTTGTTGCATCTTCGTGTGTGTGTGTGTGTGTGTGTGTGTGTGTGTGTGTGTGTTAGAGTGATTGTAGTTTCATAAAAAATCCTTTGGTTTCCTTCTTTTTCTATTTCATGGAAAAGTTTGAGTAGCATTAGGGTTAGTTTTTCTTTGAGGGTTTAGTAAAATTTGAAGTTAATCCACCTAGGCCTGGGCTGTTTAATTCAGGAGATGTTTAATTAGGGCTTAAATCTCAATGTTTTATTGATATATTTAAAAATTTAATCCCATTTTGGTTGGTCATATACATGTAAAGTTTATTCATTTCTTTTATATTTTTCCAACTTAGTATAATATAGGCTTTTAAGGAAAGAAGACATGATGACTTTTAAAATTTTTATTGGTAACTGTTTTACTGGCTCCCTATTCCTTTAAATTTTATCAATTTGGTCTGTTCTCTCTTTCATTTCATTTCAACTGAAGGGTTGTAAATTTTTTTGTTTTTAAAGAGATAGCTCTTTGTTCCATTGATTCTTTGTATTGCTTGTTTCCATTTCATTAATTAATGCTTGATCTTAATTTATTCCTAATTATTGATTTATTGTTTGCTTGTTCCTCTTTTTCTAGGGCCCCAAGATGTGTTGTTAAACTGTTTGAGATCTCTGATTTCTTATTGTAAACAGAACTGTAAACCTCCCTCTTAGGAATGCTTTCATTATGTCCTATAGGTTTCAGAACATTGTGTTTTCATTTTCATTTTATTCTAGAATTTGTAAAAGCTCCTTCTTGGTTTCTTTAAAGATTGATTTATCACTACTAGGGTGTTGTCTAATTTCCATGAGCTTGCCTATGTTCTGGGGTTTCTCAGCTGCTAGTTTATAGTCTTTTTCCATTGGGATCAGACAGAATACAAAAACCTATTTCAAATTGCTCTATCCATTAAGACTTTTATGTACTAACATGTTGTCTATTTTTGAAAAAGTTCTCTGGGTTCCTGAGAATATTTTGTGTTATTCAGCATTTAGATGAAATCTTCTGTAGATGTCTGTTAAGATTATTTGATTATGATGTCATTTAATTTACACACACACACACACACACACACACACACATGCGCGCGCGTGTGTGTCAAGATCACTTATCAATTGTTGAGTAAAGTTATTCACTACTATTGTGTGCTAGGGTTAATATTGGACTTTTATAGTATTTGTTTTATAAAAGTAAGTGCACCATGTTCAGGGATTTTAAAAAAATCATAGTGTTCTCTATTTTATTAAGAAAATTTGTTCTTAGATATTTTCACATGTGTATGGAATGCACTGACCTGCTTAACTCCCACTTCCCTAGCATGTCTGTCCATCCCCCTTCCTCTCTACTTATTTCTCTTCTGTGTTCATGCTGATTGCTTGTTTATGACCTACTGATACTAATCAGGGGCATCTCTGTGGCCATGAGTTTGGAGCTACATGTTGGAGCCTAGAGGGATCACTGGTGGGTACACAACTAAAAATGTGATTCTCCTCTTCCAGAACCAGTTTCCAAAAGTTCAGAGATGAAGGGAAATGTCCTGTTTGCCCTTTACTCACCATTGATCAGTAGCTGGGAGAGCTTGTCTTGTATGTGTTTAGTTTAACCATAGTTATTGCCACTTATTAATCAAAATGTTCATTCTGAGGCCCTTCTCAGCTGGTCACCTCACCTTCCAGCTCTTACTTCCTGCCTCCTCTTCTGCAGTGTTTGCTGAGTTTAGAGGTGGTGGTAAAAATGTCTTGTTTAGGGATGGATGCATATTTGTTGTTTATTCTGTGCATCCAGGGCACTTATGAGGTTGTGCATTCACCACTGTTTATTGTAAAGACAGCCTTCTCTGATGAAGACTTGTATCTGTGAGCATAAGGAGAGGGATTTAGAAGGCAGCTTACTGCTGTGTCAGTGTAGTCTCCCAAAAGGAGTTTTCCCTTCAATAGTATGAGGTGACTTTTATTTTTTTCTACTTTTTGTTTGAAGTCTATTTTATTAGATATTAGAACAGCAATCCCTGCTTGTTTCCTAGGACTACTTGTTTGAAATGACTTTAAATATTATTAAGCATACAAACTTAGAATATATTATATATTGTATACTATATAGTATATATAGTATATACTATATAGTATATGGTGTATGATGTATGATACATGATTGATATATGATATATGAACTATATATTACACATTATATATATGAATTATATATTCTACATTACACATTACACATTATATATTATACACTATATTTATTATACATTCTAAATTACTATTGGTGATGTGGTATTTGTGGTGTACAATGCCTTTTCCCGCTTTTTCACTCTAAGGTAGTGTGTCTTTCGTATTGGGGGCAGAGAAGAGATGAATCTCACTTCATTTTTAATTTTACTTTAACAATTTTACTACTTCCAAAGACTTCCTCCCTAGCACAGTTTTGTCCCTGCCAGCATACACCATGAATGTGAAGCTTCCTGGACTCATCTCATCCTACATCTTTCTATCTCACATCTCATGCTGCCCGGCTTGGTACTCGCAGTACTGAGGGCTGGGAGAAGCTACTGATTCTGCAATTAAATGTTCATGGTTGTACTTATGGGTTGCCATGATGGTGACTGAGCTTTTCAGGGTCTTGGCCTCTTGTTCATGGCTGTAGGAATGGTTGCTATAGATTCTCCAAGGGTGTGATGGTAACCAGTCTGACTATAGCAATGGAGCTGGTATTGATCAAACTCTACATTTTATTTCTTTTTCTTGCCTTGCTTTTCTAGTTAACATTTTGATCACTACATTGAATAAGGGCACAGAGAGCAAGCACCCTAGCTTTGCAACTGATTTTTTTTTTTTGAGAAAATGCTTTCAGTGTTACACTTTTCAGTAATATTGGCTAGAGTATTGCCATATATATCCTTTATTGTATGGGAGGGTGTTATTTCTATTCTTTGATTCTTCGGAGCTTTTATTATTAAGAATCATTGCATTTTGTCAAATGCCTTCTCTGTATTTGTGGATATGAGTGTGTGATTTCCTAAAGTCTGCTTATGTGCTATATTAGATTTATGATTTATGGTGCTTTATTAGAAACAGCATGTAACTGTATGAATATGAAACTCTCCGTTTCCAAACTCAGATGTTAAGGAATTGGTGACTGGCTGATAGAATTTTGAAGGTTTTTAGGACAATGGGGATATTATCTTTGTGAAGGTATTAAAACACTGAAGGATTCACAGTTAAAGAACTATTAGCAATGAGAGGTAAGGGCTGACTGAAATACGGAAATAGAGGTATGAAGTTCGCACCTTGCCTTCAGACTATTCTTTGTCTTTCTGCCTCCTTTCCACCATGAGGTAAGAACTTTGCCCCACTTCTTGCTCCCCGCCATACTGTACCTCATCATGCATGGAATGGAGGCAAGAGACTCTGGAATCAAAGCTGGGAAGCTGAGCAGAAATCAGTCTTTCCTCCCTGAAATTTTTTTCTAAGATATACATCTTAACAACAGAAAAAGAAATTAACCCACATAAAATATAATTTGAACAGATAGAAGCAAGAGAACATGGATCTTCATAAAGCAAAGGTGTAAGGCCCAGAAAGACAATGATTTGTTCTAGAGCATTAAGAGTGACTCAGTGTTATACCAGGATGTCTGGAGCATGAGGAGAGAGGAAGTATAGCACCAGAATGTCTTCTATCTGTGTATATCATATCTACATAAATCACGAGTAGTCCTTCAGATTTTCCTTAACTCTTTTAAACCTTAACTTAAACCTAAATTCTTCTCCGTGGATATTCCCATGTCAAGCAGAAGATGAGAGTGTTTCTGTGCCCTGGCTAAGCCTCTCGCTACAGAAATAGATATGATCTTTGGTTTGTATCTCAGTCTTTCAGATAAGCCACCAATTACCTTTGGTCTCTACATAAAAACTCTGTTGTCAAATGAAAAAGAAGTAGGGCATCTAAATAGAATTAGGCTCTGGGATCACAGGTAGTCAGCTCTATTTACTCAGTGGTGAAATAGGTATTCCTGGAGACAGCCTATCTCATGGTACTGAATGTGACTTTTGTTGTTGTTGTTGTTTCCCTGAGATAGGCTTCTTGGAAAATTGGGGGCCAGAAATAGAAAGTTAGAGAGCATTGGAAAGTCATTTGAACTTTAGTTAGTAGTTTTGTCTTTGTCAACAACCCCTTGAGATTTAACAACAGTGAGGACACAGAGCTGTGCCTGACACATCATCTGGATATGCTCAGAATTTTTAAATACTTAAAAAATCTAGAAGAAGATATTATAAAATATTTCATCAGAGTGAGTAATTATCCCCTCCCACATAGAGTCTCTTTTTCTTCCGTGCCTCATGTCAGAGAAGTGAAAAATGTTGCGAGACTGAGCTCAGCCAAGAGGAAGGAAAATTCGGCACTGTAGGTCACCCTGAGGTTTTACTCTACATTTTTTCTATGGGTTTTCATTTTTTTTCCTATGAAAAAACACTGGGTTAGGAGTAAAAGTTCTTTAGCAGTGTGAACGTATCTAAAGTTCAATTTTGCGACTTATGAGTGACAGCTCTAACTTGTTTTCCTGAGTGAAATTCCCCCAAACCACTTATTGATCTATCAGTTGCTCCTAATGTCAGTTAGCATTCACACTACCACAAGACATGACAACTCTTCTCCAGAATACTATTGCTTTCTGGGAAGGAAAGCTGCACCAACTTTTAGGATAGAACATAGTTTAGAAACTCAACATATAGTAATCCCAAATTGTGTTCATAGGAATAATCTGACATTTTAATCTGTCCAAGAGAATTCCAAATCACATACACAAAAAGAAACTCCATATTCTGAGCAATTTCTGAGTAACTCAGGCAGTTTTCAAAGCAGAATAAGTGTAGTATCAGGATATTTAATAAAGAACTTTAAACCTGAAGCAACACATGTTCTCTAAATTCATCCAAAGGTAGAGAATAATTATACATTAAGAAAAAGCAGTGTAGCGCGAACTCCGGTCACTGTAAGGCAAATTTAAGTTACTGCTGCTTCTACTTGCTAAATATAAACATGCACGTCTTTGTCTAGTATTTCATAGACATGGACAGAGGAGCAAATGTTTATATCTTCAAATATATTCTTCACTGTCCATCATAGCTGAGAATTAAAACATGATACCTAAGACATTCTTCTTCCAGATATAGATAATGTTGAGTGGAGTACAGAATATTACTAACATACTAGCTTAAATTATCTGACAGTAGGATCCATGCTTCACCTTCAGGTCTCCCAAGGCCCAGGCCCATTGAACTACTTCTTCCAGTGAGGTACCTCCTCCTAAAGGAGCTACCGTTGACTAAAATAGTATGACTATATGGAGAAGCAGCATTCAAAATATGAGCCTGGTAAATGGGGCATTTACGATTTAATCCACACCGGGTTGTTAGGTATGTTATTGTTCTTTACCACTTTGTAAGTGGTTGTTGTTTTATGTGTCCTTATGGGGGAAGCTGGGGGTGGGGTGGGCTCAAATATAGGAAGTCTCTTTAATTCATTTCCAATCTTCTGTATCACCTACAGTAGGATAAAGGACTAAATGAATAGGCGGGGTTGGACAAAAAAAGTCCATAATTAAAGACAACACTGAAACTTGTTTTTTTAGAAAAAACGCTATTATCTATTTTATCATTTTTCCTAATACAACATAATCTCTCAGTGAAAGGCTAGATATACTAGGAGAGTGCTTTGGACTGAGTAGAGAAGAGTCTTCAACCTCCCCTCCAGCTGTGCATTCTCCGTCTTGTCCTTCTTCAACCATCTCACAGTCCCACATCCTGCTTCCACCTATCATGTCCAAAAGGAAGACCAGAAACCTGTTCAGCATTTGGTTTATACTTTAGTCTGAAAGTCTCATTTCTGGAGATATTTGTTTAGAATAATCAGGTCTTACTAAAAGCCACAGAAATAAAGGGAAGCAGGCTCTAATTTATGATGATTATATAGCTGTCACAATAAGGGGGTAGAGAAATTTTTCTCTTCGACATTGTGCTGCACTTGCCGTAGTCCAAGCCATAAGTTTGTTGTTGAATGAGAGGTACCTATATTCTCAGGCATCTGAATATTTGGTCCCCGATTTGGGTAGGCTAAGGAGGCGTGTCCTTGATGGAAGAAAATGTTGCTGGAAGACACACTTTGAGATTTCAAAAGTCATAAGCCATTTCCAGTACACCTTCTGCTTGGTGCTGTGGCATGAGATGTGAACTTCCAGCTGGCATGGTTGCTTCCTGCTGTTCCTGCTGTTATGGACCCAACCTTTTAGAATCATAAGCAAAAAGTAAACTCTTCTATATGTTATCCCGTTCATGGTGTTTTATCACAGCAATAGATAAAGGGCATTGCTGTGAAGAACTCATCACTGTGGAATATTTATTTATTTATTTTGAGAAATGTGGTAGACCTTAGGAATTTGGACTAGAAAAGTAATGAAAACTGTTAGTTGAGTTTAAGGGGATGTCCTAGGAGTTTAGAAGACAGGGCTGAGGACATAGACCAGGAGAACCAGCTCAAGAGGTCTAGGGGAGGAAAATATTAGCAACTGGGCTAGAGTCTATTCTTTTAATAGTTTAATAAATAGCTTCTTTTTGTACACATACTAAAAACTTGTCTGGGTATATATTTTAAAGTAACAAACTTTAAATATTTTCTGGTAGAGGTGATTTTAAAACACAATACTGACTCTTACATGGTTATTCATATTCACTTTATTGCAAGCCTACAATAAAAAAAAAAATCATACACACAAAACAAGTGGAACAGAAAGAAAAAATACAAAATGCCCAGTTTGAAGAGTAAAAGGACACTGGAAAGTTTAGACAGCCAAGGATTGTGCTGAAAGAGACTGTTAAGGAGATTAATGCCACTAAGGAGGGACCACTGGAATAAAGGGAAGGATGCTTTCAGGCAAAGACCACAGGCAATTAATCTTTCAGCTTGTGAAGACAAAGTGTCTAAGGGATCTTCTGCTCTTGAAATAAACAACAAATAAAGCATCTGCAAAATGTCATTCAAGGGACCAATGCTCTGTCCCAAGCTGGCAGCAGAATTGCCAGTGTCATTCACAAAGTGGGACCTTAGAATCATGACAGCATACGTGAACAAATGTGTAGCAGAATCTTCCTCCACATTATGGAAAGCTAATTCTCTTTGCAGCAGTTGGTCCACATCTGGAACAGACCCATGTGATACAACAGGAACTGTGGTGTAGGGCAGTCCCTGGCATAAAGGCCTGAGCTGGCAAGAGACTGCACAAAGGCTATTGCAAGCAGCTCTGAAGGTGAAGCTTGAGTTGTATTGGTGACTCTATAATGTTAAAGTGCCAGAACCAAGAGTTCTTCCAAGGAGAGCTACAAAGGGAGTGGAACAAACCGAAGAAATATATCTTGCAGGCAGTAAAGCTGGAAGGACAGAGCCTTTGACACCAGTCATGGAGGTATAGGAATTGGAGTTTGCCTTGTTGCTCTGGTCAAGTGTTTCCTCGCTCTGCTCCCATTTGGAGTAGAAATGGATATTCTATGCCACTGTATGTTGAAA
This sequence comes from Rhabdomys pumilio, assembly GCA_030674055.1. Classification (NCBI taxonomy): domain Eukaryota; kingdom Metazoa; phylum Chordata; class Mammalia; order Rodentia; family Muridae; genus Rhabdomys; species Rhabdomys pumilio. The sequence goes on along the minus strand of JANHMN010000004.1, from coordinate 103,521,706 downwards.
GAATGTAATTTACTTTTTAAATTTACAAGTGGTTACAGTTAAAAATTGTCTTGAGTCTCAGAAGAGGTATTGATTTTCGACTTTTAAACAGGGTCAAGACTGTGAAAGACTTTGGGCACTGTTATTTTATTATTTATTTTTCAATACTAAAATGGCATTTGTTGAATTATTTAAACAGTTATAGTTTGACAATCACTTACTTGAAACTGTAAAATCATAAACAGCAACAAAGTTTATAAATGAGATAAATACCTTTGGGTGTGGTGACTTCTTATCACACTCTTCTCCTATACCCTGAGCCACTGGGTCTTGGTTTAATTTGACAAGAGCTATGAATCTATTAATTTCTATTTGTCCAGTAATTTATATAGTTCACATTTTTTTCTTTTATTGAAAATAGATTTTTTTCTCATACAAAATGCCCTGATTAAGGTTGCCCCATCCAATTCTTTCACACTTCCCTACCCACCCAGATCCACCCCCTTTCTGTCTCACATTAGAAAACATAAACAATAATGACAAGCACAAAGAAATAGGACAAAACAAACAGAAAGGGCTCAAGAAAAGGCACAACAAATGGTTATAGATGCAGACACACATACACTCAAGAATCCTATAAAAGCACAAAAGCTGGAATCTATATTATATATGCAATAAATAAATAAATAAATAAATAAATAAATAAAATGAAAAACAAGACAAAGTCTTAATCTGACATTATGAGGCAAGGAACCTCCAAAGATGCCAGTGAGTTCATTTTCTGTTAGCCATCTATTGCTGCAGCATGGAACCTACCTTAAGAGTAGTTTGTTTCCCCAGTGAGACGCCCTGGGAGAAAACTAAATTTTCATTTGCAAGTGGTTTTCAATTGGACATAGCTTCTGGGTTAAGGATAGGTGCATGTATCTATTTCTTCTTTTAGTTCTAGGATTCCATCTAGTACAGATTCATGCAGGCCCCATATATCTGGTCTTCGTATCTGTGAGCTCATATGTGTGTTGGTCTTATTGATTTAAAGAGTTTGCTTTCTTGGTGTCCTCCATCTCCACTGGCTCTTTCTCCCTCATCTTTCACATGGTTCACTGAGACACGAAGGAAGGGATTTGACTGGAGACATCTTGTTTAGAGCTGAGTGTTTCAAGTCTCATACTCTCTGTATTGTCTGTGGGTTTCTGTATTTGTTTGATCTGTTGCTGAAGGAAGATTTACTGATGATGGCTGAGCAAGATTCTGATCTATGAGTACATCAGGATGCCATTAGGAGTTACTTTATTGTTTTGTTTCTTTAGTAGAATAATATCATTAGTAATACCAATAATACCCTAGGACCCTGGGCTTCCTAGTGTTAGGTTCCTGATCACTCCAAGCAACATTTGGTATGGGCTCCATTTTCTGGAGTTGGCCTTAAGTAAAATCAGATATTATTTGGTTACTCCCACAAGCTTTGTGCCGCTAGTTCTCTAGATTATCTTGTAGTCCAGATACCTTTGTAGACTGAAGGTTTTGTAGCTGGGTTTTGTGTTTATGTTTCTCCTTTGGTAATGTGCAGAGTATTTTCCTATAACAAAGACAGTAACCCATGGCTGAGGGCTCTAAGTAGTTACCAGCTGGACTTCTCAGTGTTCAAGAGTTGTACAGGTGTTGTCTTCAGCAATAGGTCCTTGTCATCAGTTTGTGGAGAGTAATCTATAGACTTGGCAGCTGTCTGAATTGTTTAGGGGTTCCTATTGGACTCCTTTGGTCAATAACTAAATTTAGAGTAACCCATTCTTGATACTAGAAACTTCATTTGGTGACAAGAGATATCCATTTGGGGTGATGTCTCTCAAATTATTTGGCAATTTCATCTAGATCCTTTTCATATATGTATATATTTTAGAAATCTTCTACTGCATTAGGTTTCTTTTTGAAGGATAGACTTTGAAGATTGTTACAGTTAGACTAAATGAATTTTGCCTTATATATGGGCACAAGAGTATCAGGCCAAGGAGTACCATGTGGTGGTTTGAATGAGACATGTCCCATATCTTTAGTCATCTTAATACTTGGTCCCCATTGGTAACAATTTGGGTAGGCTTAAGAGATATGGCCTTGCTGGAAGAAGTACATCACAGTGGGGGTGGGGTAGGGGAGGCAGACTTTGAGGTTTCAGAAGCCAGGAGCTGTTTCAGGTATACCCACTGTTTGATGCTTGTGGTTAGAGTTGTGGTCTTTCAGCTTCTAGTTGCCATGTCTGTTACCTGCTGCAACCACGATTATAAACCTTAGCCCTCTGAAACTGCAACACCCAAATAAACACTTTCTTCCATAAGATGCTTTGGTAGTAGTGCTTTATCACAGCAACAAGAAAGTAACTAACACACCTGACTTTCGCTTTTTATTGTCTTGGTTATTTGAATTGCATTGGCACATTTCTTTTCTTTCTTTTTTTTTTCTTTTTTTTTTTCGGGGGCTCGTCTTCTTTTATTTTATATTGAATATTTTATTAACATTTCAGATGCCATCCCTTTTCCCCATTTCCCCTCCCTAGAAAACTCCTATTCCACATCCCCTTCTCCTTTTTGCTTTTATACAATTTTTTAAATGTTAATCAAAGGCTTTATAAGTTTGGTAATGCTCAATAACAAGATGCCCATACAATCAGAAGTGTAATCCAATACCCAACCTAGATATATCAAGTATTTTTGACTGGCGGAGACACGTGAACATTTGCCTCCATGCCCACCCCCCATCTCATACCTAACTCCTCCTCTCCTTCTCCTCTTACTCTCCTTCCTCCTCCCACCTTAGCTCCTCCTACATATCACCCTTCTTGTTAAAATAAAACTTTTCTCTTAAAATACAATTAGAGCATAACTATACCAATTTGTGTCAGTAAGGTATAAGATAGACCTAATACCCAGTCCATCATTTTGTTGACTAAGCAGAACCTCTGTCATCTTTCCTAACTTAAAGACTTAGTCCTGAACCTGGCTTTTTTCTTGGCTTTGTAATAAATGTCAGCTGAAAACCATCTTCTCAAATCTTTTCTCTCAAAGAAAATAGCCAGGATTGGCTATGAGACTATAAGTCTTTGACCCTGTCAGAAATCCAGAATGACTGAGTTAACTGAAATTATGGGAAGCACAAAGCATAGCTTCTAAAACTTAGCCAATTTATAGGGACCGCTGAAAACCTGGACAGTCCCTATACTACAAAACGTTGGAGCAACTGATCTTCAACCTTCTGGCCCAGGATCATCTGACAGACCTTAGTGATGCAGAATTATTAAGGGCTGATTACTCTGTCTTGGCAGATATAATCAGTCAACTATTCCGCAAGTGCGCCCTTTTCTGGACAGTAACTTGTCTTTAGATGGCAAGAGGCAATTCTTGCCTAGTGGCTGTCTCACCACAACTGGAGTACCTCCAAAGATGCTCAATTTCTTCTTAGAATCCAAGACAGGAAGCTGTCAGGAGAAGACAGGTCTCTAATCAAAATGGACATTAATACAGAAATGTTTGTAACATCAATTTTGTGGACTTCTGACATTTTGAAAACCAACTATCCATGTAAGTCAATCTGGACTGTTGTCTGTTAACTCCTCTCAGCTATTTCTAAATAAAATATAGAAAACACACTAACAATAAACTCAGAGCCATGAATTTGCTATAGGCCCTTAACTCACAGGCTAATCATCTCAAATCAGTTAGAAAAGTTAAAGAAGGACTGGGTCTAAGCCTTGTATTCCTAAATTTGCATAATGCCTTTGAGAATAACAATATTAATTTCACTTTTATATTAATAAGAAGCTCATACTAATGAAAACCTTAAATTAGAAATCAAAATAAATTTTGTACCATTTAAGAAATTGTAACTTCATCTTAATAACAATTATACATATTTCTACCAATAGGTTGTGGCTATGCAATAAATCCTAGCTAATCCTCCTTGTTCCAACAAAACCACTACTTTCCCCTAGAAGAACAGCTCAATATTAACCACCTCAGTCCATAAGCCCAGGGAATAGAGGCACAGACTCTTCATTAACTTCTTCAAGCTGATTATGGGCATTGAGATATTAGAAGAGGGACAGGGGTAAGAGTAAATTGATAAGCCTCTGACACTGTGTTTTCACTGCATGCTTTGGTACATTTCTAAGTGAACTCACTGAGACAGAAAGTATCCCATACATGCCTCTTTGGGGAAAAACAAGAAACACATCGAAATAAATTTTAAATAGAATGACTTTTTAAACATATCAGAGAACTTAATACACTTAAACCACCAAAGAATTGTGCTGGCACTGTCAAGAATAACTGAAAGTCCAGAGTTAGGCCAGCTTAAAGATTAGCATAGAGAAATGCATTCATTTTCTTTGCCATTGGTTTCTGTGGTGGTTTGAATATGAATGGTTCCCATTGGCTCATGTATTTAAATACTTGGCCTTAGGTGGTGGAACTATTTGGGAAGAATTAGGAAGTAGGTGTGGCCTTGTTGGGGGAATCATGTCACTAGGGTGTGGGCTTTGGAGTTTCGAAAGACTAAAGCCATCTCTAGTAGCTATCAATCTGCCCCCTGGTTTTATGTCAGGATGTGAGTTCTTAGCTACTGCTCCAGAGCCTTGCCTGCCTAACTCTCTGAAACTATGAACCCCAAATTAAATGCTTTCTTTTATAAATTACCTGGGTAATAGTGTTTTGTCACAGAAATATAAAAGAAACAAAGGCAGTTTCTATTCTCTGATTATGCCATATGTTAGCCTTCTTCTTAAGGTAGAATAATGTGGCTTTAGTACTTCTGAGCCACATATCTAAAACCCCAGCAAGACAGGAACAGGAACAACCACAATAAAAAGCTGTTTTTTTTCCATAGTATTCTCTTTGAGATAGGGAAAATACTTCTCAGAGGCTTTTCAAATGTCATATGGCCACATCTTAACCAATCTTATCTATTGGCTATGCTATACCATATGAAATTGAGTTTAATACCCCAGTCACAGAACTACCATGTAATCTAGGGGCATGATACTATGGTTAAAGAGAACACCATTATATTCAACCACACCATCATTGTGCCAGGACTGCATAGAAAATTCTCAAACAAAACTAATATTTTTAGCTAAAATAAAGTTTCTTGATTTTAAAATTATTTAAAATAACTGCAACAACAGAAGAATAGCAAAAAGAAAACAACCTTGAATCTTACAGTAAGGTAACTGCCAAACATGATAAAGTTGGGATCTAGATAAAGGACATCAAGAGATTAACATATGCTTTCCTAGACTGGTAAAGCAGAGATGAGTTCCAGTAAGTGTCAGTTTCCCAACTTATTACTTGAGGATGCTATAAGAAAAGCAAGATGTGGCTGTCTAAGCACACTATTAGTTGGAACACACACACACACACACACACACACACACACACACACACACGCACGCACAACTGGCATGTGATTTAATGTGGGTGAAGAGTCACACCAAGAGAACATTGTAGGGTTTCTGAGTGGAAGTTATGAAAAATAAACAAAAAAAATGCATATCAGATTCACTCACAGAAAAGGTTTTTTTAAGAAACAATCATTCCAGTCTTGTGCTTTCCTTCTATAAGACCTGATTTCATATCAAAGTTTGTATTCATGAATTCAGAGGCTTAAGGAAGCAAGTTTATTGGGTTGGATACAGTACAGAAGCAGCAGTGATTTGTGATAGGTTGCCCTAATAAGTCCCATCTAGAAAGCGGCAAGAACTGAGCATAGGGTAGAATCAACAGTGGCTCATATTAGGCAGAACCAGAGGTGACTAGATCATTTCTATGGTTTGAAAACATCCACACTTTGGCTGAAATAGATTATTATGAAGTTACTTACATTTAGCACAAGAACAGTCTGGTTCTGAATGTCAAGTGAGCTGCTGATTATCAAATCTCTACCTCAATTATCCAAGAGCAAGTTACATCATGAATACAAAAGCCCATATACCAAATTTAGAAATTCTGGCACTTCTGCTGAACTTGAACTTTGAAAAAAAAAAAAAGATTAATTTACAAAAGTTGCCAGAATGGTAAACTAAGGTTTGGGGATTTCATTATGATTTTTGTTGTACAGTGGTTATAAAATTATTTTTAGTTCTATTCAAACAAAATGTTAGGTGTAATTATAAGTAATGAAAAAAAATTCTGAGAGTATGAGTACCCTTCCAAAGTTCACATATAAGCTATGTGTGCCAGAGACACATTTTATCCCCCCATCTAATCTTAACTCCTGTATCTACTGATAAATGTTGATACAGTCTCAGGCACTGGCTATTTTTCTACTATAAATGTAAAACAGGAATTTTAAAAGTCACAGTATCGCAACAGCAGAAATAATATAGAAAGTAAAATTTTATAAAAAATCATTTAAGATACTATAAACCTTTCCTTGTCTTAGATTTAAGGATTTCTGCATATTGACATCATGTTCTTCCTATTTTGCTGTTCTTTGAGCTGTCCAAACTAATTGGTTTAGAATAAACTTGCTTTTCCATTTCTAGTTCCACTGGTGAGTAAAACTTATGCAACAGGTTTCTCTAAAACATAGCTGTAGCCTCCCCCAGCCTTGAGCAGGCCATAAAGACCTTGTTTACCACAACAGACCTTGCCATAATAGGACCAAGGTGGAGTTATTCGGCCTGGCTGCACATACAACTTCCTTTAGGAACAAAGGAACGTAGAATAGACTGCCTGCTGAGCTTGCCTTGAGACATAATCCAGCTGAAACAAAGAATGGGTTCAGTGGGGCTCTCCCTATATACAAGTGCTGGATATTAAACTTTGAGCCTTGATCAGAATACTGTGTCTTGGCTCCATGTTTTTCTAGCTCTTCCATCTCTTTTCATCTCCAGCCCTCCGCTCAGGTGAACCCAGTTCATCTGTGGTCGCTGAGCGACTACACATAGCAAGAAACCCACCTGTGATGTTGTAAACCAATGATCAGATAATAAAGTTACTCACCAAGACAGCACACAGAAGTTCTCCTCTCCTGGTGTATAGAATGATCACCTGGGACTCCAGGGGGAAATGGTGGTTGCTTTGGATGACAGTTCTGTCAGGTTTCCTTTTCACGTGTTACCCTTTAGCTAGAACATTGCATAGAAGATGCCACCTGAACAGTAACATTTCCCAAGAGTCCGGTCGGTCTGTTATATGTTTTATCTCAGGTTCTCCATTAGGGTCCTAGCTACTAAAGGAAGGGCTTCATCCTTAAGGCGATAATCATTTCCTACATTAATTACTTGGGTTCTAAATATTTGCATTGCCTTCTAGGATTTGTAAGTGTGGAACCATGAAAGGATAGCATGGTTTCTGGTCGAGCACTGGCTAGAGATAGCCAGAGACCCAACAGGTATTCCTGCAAGGGATAGCATGCATTTCACCATGTTCCAGACTCCAGGCTCCTGACAGGAGGCCGAATACCTCCATAGATCATCGCCTTTCAGTCATGTAGGGCAATGCCCCTACAAGCCCCTCCACAGGTAGAGGGTGTGACTACAGGCCACAAAGCCTCAAGAGATCTCCATATTAATGAGATACCTAAAGGCCAGAGAGCATAGCCAATTAAGCATTCCTTCCCAGACCCTCCTCCTTACAAATAGTATTTAACCTCAGGCCCGCACTGAGAGAGCAGGGGCGGTGTACAGCTACATCCACTTTCTGCCATGACAATAAACCTTTTAAAACCATGGACTTCTTCGTGTCTTCCCTTCCCCAACTCCCCCTCCCCCATCCCCCCTGACCCCCATCCCCACCCGCAGTGGATTAACAGTAGAAGAGGCCTTCAGCCAATGAGCCGCTCAAGCAAGCTAGCTGAGCCAGCCATGAACCAGCCAAGGGAATCGCCTCGACCAAGAGTCTTACTACTCTGCTACCCTTTGGGCACTGCCAGAGCTTCCCTCCCTCATTCCCCTCAGCTGTGGACTGGTCCAGCCCATATGGCCCCAGTCTCAACTCTTCTGCGGCTCCCAGCAGTGCCTGAGAGCCCAGGGGTCTGAGACCCGGTAGATCCCCGCACACCTTCTTGCCTGGGTGTCCCCACCCAAGAGCGGGACCTCAGACTGAGATCTGCCCATGCCTGGAGCAGAGTTCTGCAACTTCTCACAGCCAGATGTCTGACCAGTGCCATGTGTAGTGAACTCAGTCGAATTCCTGCGCTTCTGCCCTCTGAGCCTAGGTTCCAGCTGCCTAGGGTGGCAGACATGTGGGAACCACTACTCAGCCCAACAGGACCCAGGCCCACGTGTGCACTATAGCCCCACATGTAAGCAATAGAAGTAAGAGAAAAGTGTTAAAGTAGATTGAAGAATTGGAAGGGGAGAAACAACTGGGCTGTAGAGATATTAGCCATTCAAGCACTATCTGCACCATCTCTCCAGCCCTAGGAAAGATGTATTTTAGTGCTAGAAGATGCTCACACTTAATGGATCATGTCTGACTGGTATCTCTCTATAGAGAATGGCTTTCTTCACAGGTGCCACTGTAGGCTTGGCCTTGTTCCCATGACCCAGACAAAACCCTTGTCCCTCATAGTTCCCCAACACACCCCTGCAGCAGCTTCTGCAGGAACTCATTTCATCTCTTTGTAGAACAATTTATAATTGTGCTAAAGGCTATATTGACCCTGTCTTACTACCAAAAAATATTTTGTTTTGATTCATATGCCAATGTTCTTTGAAAGTAGAGCTCTCATAGAGCTTACAAATCTCTACTTAAATCTTTCAAAGCCTACTGGGAGAGAGAGGTGGATGAGGTCGATATCACACAGATGTAATCATTCCCATTATCCAGGTAAAGCAAAAATAGTTGATCTTGTCAATCATTATTTTTTTAATGGTGGCTCATAGTATCTTCCTCTGTGGAAAGAAAATCTCGTTGGGAGGTCCCTTAGACCAGAACAAAGTCATTTGTGACATTATTATAGTTAAATCAATATTACTAATCAGCTTAATAACACAGAGACAATTTTTCTTAGTGAAAACACTTTAGCATGTTTAAAACATCCTTACTTACCCAGTGGGAGATTCTTGATGCTCTGACCAATGCCACAGACAATCCAGTTGTTTTCTCAGTGAAATTAGCACCACTTGAAGCTGTGGCTCCTTGCTTAAAATTGCTAGCTTGAAACCCCTCTTCTGTCACCCTCTTTCATCTGACTTTTCCATTTGGTTAGGTTTTATATCGTAAGCAATTAGGTCTGTACCTTGTGTTTCTTTTACTATTTTTGTGGTCGGCTTATATAGCTGGGTTTTGCTGATTTCATCCAATGTGTCTTTATCTATTAGTGATGAAATAACTCCTTAACTGTCTGCACCAAGTTATTTCCTATGGCTCCTAGGTTCCATTTTCCTGCTTGAGAAGGCCATTTCTTTGTTTTTACATGACTCTGTTTATATAATCTCTCACCTTTCTAAATGGTTTTTCATTTCAGTCTCAGCTTCAAAACAAGGTTCACATACTCCTGACTATTTACACAGAATCCTTTGTTTCTGGGAACTTCCTGTTCTCTCTCTTTTTTTTTTTTTCAGGTAGTTAACAAAGGGACCTCACTTTGTTTTTTAAATAGCAATATAATTTCTAGAGCTATGACCTTCCAGCTTCTGATGCAACACGAAGCTTTTATTTCACTTCATTACTTTGCCTCAACACAGTTTTTATTTGATCTTACCCAACATCTACCCTATAGATATAGTTAGATGCATAATAGTATTGGGCTTCATGTGCTTCTTTATTAAAAATTAAAAACAGCCCTACTTTTGTCCATAATTCTCACTTATTTTATTGTCACATAATCATGTAAGCATTACAAAATGATAGTGCATGGGAAGAAAGCTAATGAAAAGTCAGAAAACACGAACTAAATTCTATCACATCATGAAATGACCTTCAACCTCCTTGAAGTTCATTTCTTCATGCTGAAAAGAAGACTAAAGTTAACCTTGCACAGTTAATGTAAGAGTTTATGAGAAAAGTGAATAAACATTAAACATCTAAGGTCTTTTGTTTACAGTTATACCCAAGGGAATCTCACACAGCATTGGGAAAGCTTGTTCTTGAAATAATTTTAGGCAACAGTATGAACATATATATATATGCAAATGTATAGGTATACATACATATATAAGTATACTGTATATACTTATACTGTATATACTCTTCTGCATATACAGAAGAGTAACAGCATACTAACTCTTCAGAACTGCTGGAGTTTGCAGTACTTTTTGCAGTAAATCCTAATGTAGGGAACTGTTTCCACAGCTGGCATCATTCATGTGTGCACCAGCCATGCAGTACAGAGCGTCTCACAGCACTCCTCTCCATCCTCCAGTTATTACATTCTTTATTTATGCTCTTCTGTGATGTTTCCTGAACCTTGGGTGGGTAGAGGTCGGTATAGATGTTCCATATATGGCTGAACAATCACAGTTGCCTAGTTTTCAGCCCTTTGAACAGCTAGGAGCCTCTGCAATAAAACGCTTCTCTGACCAAGGCTGACAAAAGCAAGTATCTATGGATATAAAAGGGAAGTATCATTTTCTTTCTCCTTCCATCTTTCAGTCTTCACTTGCTGTTTGACTCTTAACATCTTTCACAGGTTTTAATTATGGTAAATGCTTTTACCATTTTCTGAATAAAGGAGATTATAAAAAGAGATTAAATAATGTGACTCAAATAAAATGCTTCAATTACTCTTTCATATAGTCATTTAGATGTAGGTAGAAGAATGTGATCTGGGATGGGCATCCACTCTTGTCCAAGTGGCTATTTGGGGATCCCTCATCTCATCACTGCCCTCTTTCTTATGGTGACAGCTTTAGCACAGGTATCAGATGGAAGCCCACATTCTATCTAACCTTCAAGCCAAAGAGAAAGCTGAGATAAGGTTTTTAGCCTTGTTGCTGTAAGGAATGGTACCACCACTGGTAAGGGGTCTCCAGTGTTCTGCATCCTGATATGATAGTAAGACATCAATGAAGAGCACCAGAAATGCAAAACTGAAGCTCTGGGGACCAATGTGAGTTGGAGGTAATAGAGGTATCTGGAAGAGCTAAACCATGAGAAAGGAATGGCAGAGAGGGAGATGAAAACAGCACTACTGGAATACAAGGGGGATTTGGAACTCCTCTTGTATAAATAGGAACCAGCTGACATGGAAACAGATGAGAGAAAAAGCAACTATAAAGTTAGATAAAATTTGGTCCCAGGGTTCATGTGCCATTTTATTAACTGTGATAAAGTTGTTCATATTATAGCCAACAACTTGTCCTTGACTGTTTCTGACTCTTAGTGAGAAGCAAAGTCAAATGTTGAATAATTTCCCTCTGCCATTTCAAAGAAGTGCTTAAAAAGATATTCAAATTGTACACTTTTATAGAATAAATAATAGATATTAAAGTTTTCTATTATGAAGAAAACTCAGCACTTATTTAAATTATTTAAATATACTTTATAAATATATGCTAGTCTATTATTCTTCACAGCTGTCCATATATTTCTACATATATGATTACCTGTCATTAACCTTTAACCAATAGTGTACATTTTCACCCAGAATGAAGGACTCATGCAGGTATCAGATAGCAAAGCTGGCATGAGTAAAGTTCATAGATGGCAGTGCTGGCTGTTGCTTTCTTCAATGATAGTAGGGTTCTTTCTTGAAGAATGCAGATTTCAAAAGTTTATGCTGATCTAACCATATGTCCACTGAATTTTTCAGTCACTCATATATATGTTTTCTCTGTGAAAATTGTATGTGGAGGACAACAGAAACAGTACAGCTTCTCTTGTGTATATTAATCTCCCCTTATTCTACAAAAAATAAATATGGCATTTTTCCAAGAATTACTGAGCCAAAACTCAAAAATCTTTCAGACAAATGGGTTAGGTTTAAGCCCTCTCATCAGAGAGCTATGCAACAACTGTATTAGTATGCAGCACCCCAAGGTAACACCAATATTTGCTCTCTGAGGAAGAGAAATCACCTGACAGTAATGAAATCATGTCCTTTCAAAACAAACAGTATAAAGCCCTAGAGACAGACAGGAAAGAACACTGTGCAGGACACATTCTTTTGTATGCTCTGGGGGAAGCACTGTGCAGCATGCAGTTACTGAGTTAGGAAACCAAGAAGTACATATCCTGGGAATAGGGGCTGTGCTGATGTGTATGCGTGGGAATGTCTGGAGCACAGGATCACGTAGCAGGTTGTCCTCAGGTTCTGAGAGCCTACGGATGATGGTTAAAGATGCCAGAGGAAGGAGTAAGCATAGGGGCTGCAGGAGAACACAGAAAAGCGGTAAACAGATGCAAAGTCGTGCAGAGATCTGGGGGGGGGGGGGGGGTGAAAAGAAAAGGGAAGTGTGATAAACAGTCTGGCAAGCAGGAAAGAGCAGCAAGTGTTGGTGGTAACATCTGGCACACTTGAAGCACAGAACTGGAGACAGAAGCCAGTGAAGAGACTGAAAATCGCAGCAGCGTGTGATGACTTGGATGGTCAAAATCTAACTTGGTTCTACAACAAGAGTCAGAAACGGTCAAAAACAGTTTTCTCTCATACAAATGATCATGTAAGTAATAAATAATAATGAAATGGCATAAACCTTAAAGCCTAATTCACAGAAGGGTGATAAATTCCAAAATGACAGTCCTTCATAAAATATAGGAAAAAAAACCCTGAAGAAACATGTTATAGTATGAAACAGATCTAACATAGAAAAATCACCTTAATTTTAAAACACATGAAACAAAAATTATATAAGATCCACCTGATTGATTTGAAAGCACTATTTTGTGAACAGAAGAAAGCTGTGTTTTATAGGATAAGCACCACCATCTGCTTATCCATATTATAGAAAAATCACAGCCTATGCCTACCAATCACCTTATCACTGAATGCTGACCTAGAGGCATCTCCACCAACCATGGCTATTCTGAGCAACTCTAAATATCCTTGTCTTGTTTTTACCTGCAACTAGAGAATGAATTAGGATTCATTACGGAAGAAAACAAAGTTCTCATTGATAAGGATTTTACATTTCCAGAAGGACTTAGAAGAACCCAGGTTAGGTCGATGCATATACTACCATATTGAAGTAAGGATCAGCAATTTGCTAAAAGGCCAATAGAAATAAATGGCATGGCTAATTGTGGTATAGCAGACATTCTGGAGATTTAACCCTTGGTATGTATTCTTAGCCCCTGAAATATACTATTTTGTACTACACAGTGTTTTCATTATGTATACATAATGAATGTCACATACATGTGTGATCTCACCTATCTCGGCCACATCCTCCACTAGCCTGTTCTTCTTTCTGTATACTGGCTCTATTAGCCTTCTCTCCAGACACAGTATGCATCTTCCTGACTCAAAAGCATTCAGACCTGTTCTTTCCTCTCGGCCTAGGCTCTCTCTCCTTTAACCAAGGTAAAACTGACTTCATGAAGATTTTTAAATGTCTTCATGTACTATTTCTTCACAAAATTTTCAGGCTTCCTTAAATGAATTGACAACAGTATAGACTACAGTACAATATATTCACTACTGGTAGTATATATAGGACTTAGGAAAATGATCAAGTCTAAGAGAAGAATGATCCTATCATTTTGGTTTTTTCCAAATGAAATACACACACACACACACACACACACACACACACACACACACACTCACATTATTCAATGTTAATTGAATCAGAAAAAATTCTCTCTGGGAATAGGGTGTTATTTTGAACACTATTTAAAAATCCTATGATACACGGCAGTGACCAATGACTTGGCATTCAAAAGAGAGAATTCCCTGATGCATTACTAATTTCATATAAACTGCGCTAATTATTTTAACCTGTGACAATGTATTACTCTAAAAATATCTCTTGCATTCTAAGAGACTGGCAATTTTGCTGGACTTCACAGCCAAAGCTGATAATACACCTTGAAGTCACTTATGACTGGACTCAGCTAGCCTAGTGTCCATTCAAACTTTGTTTAAACTGCCTTTAAGAGAACAATGGGGGGAATCAACCTTAGTTTCCTTGGATTCCCCCAAGTAGTCAACATTGAGAACCTAAGACAGTACATAGCTATAATCTTAAGTTATATGCTCTTCTATGCCTATGGCCCACAATAATACATGTGTGCCAGTTGCTGAAAGCAGCAGATACAGATGTTGAAAATCTACTATAAAGGTTAGAATCAACAGCTTATGGTAACTGGTTGATAAACAATGATGTTTGTTATCTGGATCAACTGGAACCAGTGACTTAACCTCTTGTAAAACTCTGTTGAAGATTTCTGTAAAGTATCCCACTCTTTCCCTCATGGGATGCTACTCACACTGTTCAAACCACTTACAGACACAGATATCACTCACACTTTAAGACAAACAGCTAACCCATGCTCACAGGGATCGACACACAGAGAAACAGGGACAAACATTCACAAGACTGCCTTCAGGCAAATGCAACAGACATTCAGAGACATGCAACAGACAGAGCATGGAAGACACAGGGAGCATGAAGTAGAAAATTCAAATCTGGACTCATTCTTGGTTACACAACTCCAACAGAAAATGCTTTTATTTCTTTCCTTAAGAGATACCAGTGCATTATTGGTGACTTGGACTTAATCACTACGTCACTGTAATCTATGCATTAGCTTACTATAAGGTGACAGAATCAATCCCTATTAAAAGTAGTTACGGGAGTAGGGTGATTTCAGGAAAGCCTATTGTATTTGTTACTTTTATATTGTGATAAAACACAGGCCAAAAAAGAGTTTATTGGAGCTTTCAGCTCCAGAGAGTCAGTCTGGTGGGGAGGGCATCGTATCAGGTGGTTGGCGCAGAAAGCTGGCTGGCTGCTCACATCTCAGCTTCATACTCCTGCTAGAAGGACGTAGGATGACTCTACATACCCTTAAAGCCCATTCAACCATAAAAAGTAAGCAAATACTGTCCTAACACATGCCTGGTGGAAAGTAGGCAGTCAGATGTCCATGAATAGCACTTTCCACTAGCCTTGTTCAATATCAGAACTCTAAAGTCCCCTGAAAGATCCATGGGACCTACTGCCATTCTGCCTTTAAAAACAAGGATTAATATAATTACTACTCAGGAGTAGTAGTTTTTAGACTCTTTACTAAAGGTGTATGATCATATAAGTCAGAAATAGAACTCGAAGGCTGAGTGTGTAACATTTGTCTGAGGCAGGTATTATAAAATTTTCTTTTAAAAGATTATGTTGCAAACAATCTCTTTTCACTTAAGGTCTCCAATGGAATTCCCACAACAGATAAAAATAATTTTCTAACCAGTTGATCCTTACTTCTTTCAGATAAAACTGCTGTGTAACAGAAAATAGGTTAACTATATAATATATTTGTTCTGTTTGTTAGAGCAAGGTATACCATAAATACCCACTTATAATGTCTTCTGCTCAGCATATACCATAAATCCTAAAATAACATCAATGAACTTGCCACAGAATCCATCTAAACAAAATGAATTAAATGTATTCTTTAAAAAAGATTGCTAGAAAAGCCTCCTGAGTATAATTCTTAATGCTTTCCCTTCCTGTGTTGACTGGCTGAATTGTGTTTCAGAGAGGTTTAACACAAAATGATGGTGTTTCTATTATCACCTGCATTGTGCTAAGCTCAACGAGATACTTATTAATGGTCACTCTAGAGTCCCCAACTCAGTTTCTATGAGAAGTACAAGTTTTCAAACTCATGTCCTTCTTCAGTTACCTCCAAATGCTTGTCTAGTCCTTTATCTGTACCTCTTTTACACAAATACAATTCAGTTACCTAATGTATGTTACTGGTTTAAGCAGTGCCTGGCACACTGTCACCAACTATTGATTATTATCACTGCCTCCTGTCTTACAAATGATGTTTTATATGTTACATGCCCTGCAGATTATAAAGTATGATTACCTTAATGGTTCAACCTGCCTAGCGTGAGAAAGCTTACTATCCAAGGCAACTTCTCTATTATATTCTTCTTATTTAGGACAAAAAAGGTAAATGACCTCACAAGTAACCAAAGAGATCAAAAATTACTTGTATATACATTTATTTACGTGTTCTTAAGACATTGTCTCAAACAGTAACTACCAAGAACTATTAAAAGGGAAAGTGACAATTATACCACAGAGCCAGACTGAATATAGCTGTCTTCACACTGCATTACCACCACTGAGGTAGATTCAATCCAAGATCATTGAAAAAAATTTCAGTATATATTTTATTTTCATAATAATGAATCTGATAAGCTCTAATGGTTTCTGGTTTCTCATATGCCATCCATACATCATTCATTCCATTCACTCAAAGCATCATCTTCATGTACAGGTATATCTGTTGGTGACTGGTCAAGAGATGTCGAATCTTTGTACCTCATAGAGCTCAGCTCGGACTGTATCTCAGTTGTTGAGGCTTTTGCCCCCCAGAAGGATTTCACTGCCGCCCTGGTGGAATAAAAACAGGAACATGGAAACAAGAAAAACTAAACTAAATAAAGTTTGTGTTTATATTTCCATTCTGTAAAAGTGCCTTCTACTCAAATTTTAACTCCACTTAGAATAAGCCAGCTGCATCATCACTGACGATTCCTCAGATTTGTCAGCTATATTATACATATGGTCAGGGTTTGTTTTTAAGGCAATTAGGAGGTTACAATAACCAAGTTTTAAGACAGTGAGAGCTACAGTTAAGCAGCAAAAGTATTCACATTTAAAAACATTTTTTTAAACAGCTGCCTTGTAATATTATAAAATGCTTATCTGAAGCTCTCCCATGCCTGGGAAGAAATCATCATGTTGTTTTTAAAAGCATCCATATACAAGACAGGGTAGCCTGAAAGGAGAGCATCAAGTACATACAGGAGACTATGTGGGGCAATAGTTTGAGCTTCACTGAAAATGCTTGGGGATTGAGGAAGATGTCAATCAAAGGTGACAGCACATCCCAGCCTTTCACCTACCAATTTATGATGATGAAAATCAACACGAAGATCACAAATATGCAGATAATGACTCCTATGGTCAGCACGAAAACTAAGACTGCATCAGTATCTGGTCTGCTGGATCTTCTCATCTGTAATTCTAAAAGTAGAGAAACATCCAGTGATGGATGCCACCAGAAACAAGTGGGGAAATCACTATCTAAATGGGCCATTCCTGTAAAGTAATTTTGTGGATATATTCTCACTTTCTGAGATAAATAAAAGAGTAATTCTTGGCAATAGCGTAGGGATCCTAACAAACTGGGAGAGGGCTTTCTTAAACTGACTACGCTAGCTATATTTCTTGAATCTCTTTGGATTTCAGACTGCATATTTATTTATCAAGTGACTTATTTCAGAAAGCTAAAGTTTTTAATTTTGACTCAGTCTGATTTATTCAATGTTACTTTTTATGGTGATTGTTCTGAGTCATATCTAAGAAACCTAAGAAGCCTATTGCTAAATCATGCAGACTTTCTCCCATTTCCTCCTTAAAACTTCATAGACTTATATTTTATGCCTAGAATTCTGATTTACCCCTATTTTTTAAATATGAGCTTGGGGTTAACACTCATTGCTCTCACACACTACTCATAAGTCAGACATTCTCTTTCTGCTGCCAGGCTCTTGAGGAGGCATAGTTAGTTTGCAGATGTGTGCCAGCATTCTTATTCCATAGGCTAGCAACGAGATAGCATGTGTCAGCGATAGTTTGTGAAAGCCATAGCTTTCCAATGGTTTTTTTGTCCCCAAATTCTAAAACACACAAAAATAATCCATACAGAAAAGGGCCATCTGACCAAACACTGCATTATACAGGTAAGTAAACCAGAGACCAGAGAGGTCTAATAATTTGTATAAACTATGATTTGACTATTTTACCATTTTAACTTTACTACATAACACGCTGTGAGGAGTGATCTCTGCATGGCAATCTCCTGGTTTGTTCTTATCCTCATAATGCTGTGGACTATAATCTGTTTTTATTGTTAGTCATATACTATAAATGTACTTTAGTGACCCCCTCTAAACAATCCTATGCACAATCACAAAGGTGCATTTATATTTGTATTCCAACATTGTCAGATTGAAAAATTAAGGATTTCAGATTTGTATAAGTGGGAGATTTTAAAAGAGAGACAATGTTTAGGAGTAGGTTCTGAAGGAAAATGCAAAACTCATTTGATTTTATTCACTAGCACCCATCATCAGCCGAGAGAGGATGGAGAGTAAAGGGTATGAAGGCTGCCATTCCCAAAGAGTAGTCATCTTGCAAGGACCACATGAACCGCCTGTATAATCTAAGTTTCATAAGAAAGTTGAATTTCGTCTTAATTTTTTCTAATAAAATTTTAATGCAATTAAAATTAATGAAAAATGGGTTGAATTTCAATGCTTAATGTTTTAAATAAACACAGCTTATCATTACCAAAACAAAATACCATAGATTGGGTGACTTAACAGCACAAATTTGTTTCATATTTTGGATGCTATAAATTATTTTAAAATGTATTGTGGGGCCCAATGAGTCTGGTGTTGCTACCTTCTCAGCTTTTGGTAGCCCAGCCTGGATCTACTTTCATGTGCCTGTTCCCCAAGCCCCGCCCCTCTCATTTCTCCTCCTTCTTCCTTTACTGTTCCTTTCCTTCTTTTAATTCTCCCTCTCTTTCTTCTTCCCTTTCCCTCTCCTCTTTCCAAAGTTCTCTTTATTAGGATACCAGTCACAATTTCATCTTTACTGACCTCTTTGTATATTTACAATCTAAGTACTAAGAAGCTAGGAGATCAACATATCTTAGGGGCACACAATTAAATCCCCAAAACAATGCCTAATAATGGAAGACAGTAATTGTGAGTGGAAATATGATACAGGAGAAAAAAAACAAATGGGAAAGGGAATTTTTCTCTTTTTTCCTCTCCCCTGCTTCTGTGTCTATCTGTCTCTGTCTTTCTGTACCACCCCCATCCCCCTATCTCTGGGACATTCTCTATGTTGCCCTGGCTGTCCTGGAACTAACTATATAGAACAAGCTGGGCTAGAACTCAGAGATCTGCTTGCCTCTGCCTCTCAACGCTGGGATTAAAGACATACACCATTACACCTAGCAGAATTTTTCATTAGCTACATCCATCCTAAAGATATTCCTATTGTATATTTGATTTCATTCCAATACTGTAGAGTGCCAATTATTTGTAACAAAACTATTTATTTGATGTAGAAACAAGCAAAATGTCTGGGGCCTGGGTGTGCCAATTGTCATAGTTAGTGAAATATTCTGACATTTTGTTGATTAAGTGTGCATGTACTAAGTGACAGAGGTAATTTACCATCCCTGGGCTGCTTTGAGAGAAAAAAATCAACCTTGTCTCAATAAAGTACAAGAATATGGAGTCTGTGATCTCTTAGCTTACACACCAGCAGATGGTGTTCCTAATTGTGAAAAGTGTTAACTACTAAAAGGTTCCTATTAGGTGCCAGGCAGTGAAGACCAAGTCCACAAATGGCACAGACACCAACAACATCATAAGCTATGGCAAGTTGAGAATATTTATAAAGTTTGCTGGTCCTCCAGTTTTTCTGTCTTCTAGTGCTTTTCTTAGTTGTTACTACTGAAATTATCTTATTGATGATGTCTCAACATAATGATTACCTCATAAACGTTTACAAGTTGCAAACTAAAACACATCAAGAAAGTTTAAGTAGTAACCATTTATTTTTAAACCTCTTTAAAGCCCTTTGTAGCTTATTTTAATTTCAATAAAGGATACTGCATGGCATGGTCTCCAAACTGCAAGAAAACCTTTTTAGACTTAGAAATAGCTTCAAGAAATGCACAGACTCCCCTAAAGTTACCAACCACTTCTAGAAGATTTATATATAAAGACATTTCTCTGGGAATAAGAGCTCTAGAATATTTAATGATATAATGGCTAATTCGGATCTCCTCTTGACTACATCTAAAATCAACTAAAAGCCAAGCAGATGAGCACATTTGTGAGAGAATTTTCTTGATTGAATCATTTGAGATGGAAAGACTCATCCTAAATCTGGACCACACCTTCTGGTGGCAGGCCACATAAAATGACATGAAAGAAGGACACTTTTGCCTGCTTTTCCTCACTCTTGCTGGCAAGTTCATCTAGCCTGATGCTGAGGCACGGCTTTGCTGGTATTAGAACCTATTTCTTCAAGACTCCAATTTAGTTGGAAGGGCAGCTGAGGAATCCAGTCTCATGGACCTAACAACTAATGGATTCTTGGCCTTCCGTAGGGAGACCGCCATTGTTGAGCTATCTGAACCATAGCCAGCAAACCACTCTAATGAATCCCCCTTAATACTTATGCTATCACTTCTGTTCTCTAGAGAATCTTAACACAAGCGAGTTCTCAAATACCCCTACCAACAAAGAGAGCAACAATAAAGATAGTTAAGAGAAACTAAATCAAAGGAAATAAGATGCTATACATTAAGCTTAATGAATATGGGCATAGTTTACAACTTAACATTTCATTAATGAATATGGACATATTTTACAATTTAACATTTCATAGGAAAACAATTTCTATTATGCTAAGTCATGTTCAAAGCTAGAGCAAGAACTTTAACACTGAGTTATCAAAAACATAACTTAAAGCCAGCCATGATAGCATATCACACCTTTAACACCAGCACTTAGGAAGAAGCAGAGACAAGCAGATTAAGTTCAAGGCCAGCTTTATCTAGTGAGTTCCAGAATGGTTAGGGCTACCTAGAGAAACCCTATCTCAATACACACACACACACACACACACACACACACTTCAAATGAGTAACTCTAAAAAACTGCTCTGATTTTTTAAGTCTTAATTATATTTTTCCATAATCATGCATGACAATCCATTTGTCTATCTTCATTTTCATAGTGGAAATAAAGCACTAATATATTTCAAGTTGAAGGTCTAGGCTTTATTTTTTTAATGGTGAACTCTTTTGTTTAAAGATTCATTTACTGATGTATATGAGTGCTTTGTTTGCATGTATGTCTGTCCACCAGAAGAGAGCACTGCATCCCGTTAAAGGCTGTTGTGAGCTGCCATGTGAGTACTGGGAATTGTACTCAGGACAGTGCCCTTGGCAAAGCCATCTCTAGCTCTAGGACTGGGTTTTTAAAGGAACAGCTTCCTGTAATTCATGTGCCAGATTCACATTGATCTACTGAATCAGAAGCTCTAGGGTGGTGCTGGTTGAGATCTATGTTTTAAAAATCCCTTTAGGTAGTGTTGATGTTCCTGGAGTTTGGAGTGTAAGTCTGGGGAATAAGCAAAGCACTACTGGATACTTACCATTTGTTGTATAGACTGTGAACTTAACAGATGCCACCATTTCGTTACTATCCAAAGTGTCACACTCGAAAGCCATAGGATGAAGTTCTCTTGGTACTTCCAGGACTGCTGTGTCATTTGTCAGTATAACAGGTTGCTATTAAGGAAAAAGGTATGAACGGTCTTAACTGGTTTCACTTAAATGTCAACGGAGACAGTGAAAGACAAGCAGGACTTGCTATATATATCAGCAAACACAATAGGTTGCCAACGGAAGGAAGCATTCCTCTAACTAAAGGGGAGTTGTTCATGCTCTTATCCTAGTATGTAACTAACTGCACATATATGACTTAGAATCAGATTTTCTAAACTTTTACAGCCCTGTTGACTATGGACAGTACTTTCTGTGCTAGTACTGTTTGTCATCTGGACACAAGTTAGGGTCATCTGGCAAGAGAAAAGTTAGGGTAAATTGAGAAAATGCTTCTATCTAACTGTCCTGTTGACAAGTCAGTAGGAATATTTTATTGATTAATGATTGATGTGAGTGGGTCCAGACCAATGTGGGTGCAGTCACTCTGAGCAGGAGGTCTTGGATGTATAAGAAAGTGGGCTGAGCGGGTCATGGAGGGAAAGTATTCATGGTTCTGCTTCAGATTCCTGTGCTGCTTTCCCTCAGTGACGTCTGTTACTTGGAACTGTAGGCTTCGGTAAACTATTTCCTCCCAAAGTTAGTTTTGGTCAGTGTTTTATCACAGCAACAGAAAAGCACACTAGGACACTCTCTATACCTCAATTACTCATCTACAAAACAACACAACTTATTTTTAAGCCTATAGTTGTATGACGTCATTTAAGTGAGCTCTAACACTCAGTTGATCTGATATTTAAAACACCTTTAATTAATGTTATCTATTATTTATCATGCCACACCTATATACCTCAGTAAGAATCTTGATTCCAAATCAGAATATATCATAAAATGTGTGAATTTAAGTTATGATTATAGATGACCCTAAGACATATATACCTGACAAAAAATTAAATTTCAGTAATATAATAAAGTTGTATTATTTTAACTCCAGTTTTCAAATTGCTTTCCTAAAACATCAGAACTGGGTACCAAATGTTATCAGGCACTAAAATGATGAGATTATACAGTCTACTTACTTGGTCTGGCTTTAGAAGCTTCCATATATATCTGAAACGATTTTCAGGAGATATATGAACGCATGATAGTCTAGCACTTTCAAGATTTTCAGAAATTGGTTTACCCCCTGGAAAAGAAGATAAATTGGCAATACCACTGGGCATAGAACTGATTTATCTGGCCATATTTGTTTAATAAACAATTTTAATTATATCAGCAACTAAGGAACAGGAGACATAACACTATCAAGACACTGAGCATACTATAATACACGTGTTTGTGTGTGTGTGTGTGTGTGCACGTGTATGTGTGCGTGTGTTTATGCATATAATACGAGAGACTGGCTGTGAAAATCCAACTTTCTAATTTTTCCAGTTGAATAAACAGATCCAAAGTTAAGGTAGAATCTACTGATGATCCCTGAGAAGATAACAAAAGGCCAGGTTAGAATCCAGGTCTCAAATCTTATGTCCCTACAGTGGCAAATAGTTTTATTGTAAGGAAAACTTTGTATTGTCTGAGGACCCTTTCTCATATAACACACGGTTGTAAAAAGCCACCCGCAGACACGGAAAGCAATTGGATGCCGAAGTCACTGAATCTTGTAATTGGGTGTCTGATTATAAAGACATTACCAAAAGAAGCAGGAGAGCAGAGGCCAGGGCCCTTCATGTGAATGCAGGAAAGTGGAAGAGGAAGGGGCATTCAACTTAGTGATATGTTATTTTGAACCTGGAGATCTGCCCATGGCTCCTAATTTAGGGTTACAAAACCTCAATAAACAAGTTGAAATGTCAGAAAAGCCTGATACAAACAGCTCTAAGTTCCAATTTAAGGTTTACCAATTTACAGATAAAATGTCTTGGCCATAACATCGACAGTGTTCCACTTCAGGGCAGGCTCAAACACAGACCCCAAGCCCAGTGATGCAGCCACATATCACAGTCTACATAGCACTGAAACGTAAATCCAAAGCAGGGCTACTTAGCACTCTGATTGTTTAGACATGGGGAATTTAATATTTATTATTTCTTTTTATCAGTTGATGAGTCTCCCTGTACTCAGTCCTGGTTAAGGTTAAAGATACTTTCCCAGCACAAACCTAGCAAATATAGATTCAACTTACAGCCACAATCAACAGGTCCACGGCATTCTTCCACACGGACAACACACTTGGATTCACCTCCAGGGCATCCATTGGTTAAAATTACTTCTCTGATACCAACACCTTTAGTTAAAGAAATGAGAAAATGTTCAAATAAAAGTAACTGTAATGGATCTTTCTTTCCATTCAGGTCTGTACTTTTAGTTAAACTTTGTTTTGTTTTGAGAATGTTCTCTAAATTTTAAAAGTTAAATCCCCAAGTTCAGGATGACAACACATAGAATTGTAGACTCCCCACATCACTGATTTTCTAAAATGGTATTTCCTCAAGAATGTTTCATAAGATGCATGGGTACTATTTCTATCAGAAAAGGATTCTATGCTTGCATGCACATTTGAAAATATTACAATACAGTTAAAGGACCTCTTTAGTACATAAGTTTTGGGGAACTTATAGTATGCTAATACTCTCTCATACATAATTCTCTATGGACTAAAATATAAAGATTTTATATTTCAGTACCTTTGAAATCAAAACTTATTTATAATTGTGCATGTTTTAAATTGATAGAATTTCTCCTTTTTTAGAGTACATAAAATATGCTTCCTAAAGCCAGTAAAATCTTATTTGGAATAACATAGGATTAAACAAATTTATTTGATCATAGAACTTTTCAGAGTTGGTGTTGGAGCTTCTGGAAGAAATTCCAAAATCATATTTTACATAATAGCTGCTTTTTAGTAGCTACACTGACAAACTCTCTGTATTAAGTATAGATGGGATAAACTGCTAAGCACTCCTTTATTTCCAGCAAGATACTCTTTGTGAAACTGTCACACATCTCGGCAAGCAATCAAATGGTCACTAGCTGATCCTAGAGTGTCAGTGGCTTCTAGTCCCATCCTGTAATGAACGATGGAACAGGCTTGGCAGTCTCCCTTCAACTTCTGGTCTGCTAGAGGTCCTTCTTTAGCCCCTAACAAGGCATTAATCATGAGCTCATTCCACAGAAAGGGAAGTCTGAAGATGACAGGTGGATTACAAATTTAAGAGTGCATGCATACAAGTCACCCAGAAAGCTTTATAGACATGTAAACTCTGACCCAGTCATGAAACAGTCTGAAATCCTACATTTCTAAAAAGTTCCTTTGTGATGTGACCCCTTTGAGGGTTAAGAAAGTAGACACCACGAGATCATGAGAAGGAAGGCTGAAAGATTGCTAATGTAAAAATCACTACACTGTGGAAAATTTTCAATCAGCAATAACGACAAAAGCCATAAATTACAACTGAGAACTTGGGTTGTTTTATAATGATTCCTGTCGTTTAGACTGTCATTACAAAGCTACGACCAGAACTCTGTTTTAAGCTGCAGTAGAAAAAAATGCCTGCCAGAAACATGGAGGAGTGGTGTACGGAGAGCTACTGTCTACTGGGAATGGGGGTTTAGCTTGGGGTACTGAAAATGTTCTGCAGATAATGCTGATGTGGCAATGTTAGGGCCACTGAATTGTATACTAGAAAGTGGTTAAACAGCACATTTCATGTTATGCATAGTTTTAGCACACACATTAAAAAACTGTCAATTTTGGTAATTCTTTTACCAAATATTTCACCTAGAAATAGATGTATACAGACTAGAATTTCATCACTGTTCTTTCTTAAGTTACATTCTACTGAGGAGAAACAATTTCATTTGTTAGTCATCTACAGTCTTCTCATCATGCCAATCAATTCCAGGCAACGGCTATAGAGCCCAAGGACTTCCAGCATTACCGAGAACAGTTTCCTTGTGAACTGATCTGAACTTCAGACTCTGAGATCTATCCATAGTCCTAGGTTGTTAGACACTGGGTCAGTCAACAATCTGCTCTAACACAGTTAGTGTAGCTATTTGAGAACCAGTGGTCTATATAGCACATGAAACCTGGATCCCAATCCTACATATGATATTTTGTTTAAAATTTCTATTTATGGAACGGACAGTGTCATGTTCCTTCACCGTTACTCATCTCACAAAACAAAACCTCTTTTCTCCAAACTATGACTTACAAGTTAGAGAACCAGAGTATTTGTAATAGTCTATTACAAATAAGCCTATTTCTTGGCAAGGTTGCCATAATAGTGTGAGAATGCATCTGCTCCATGCACTGAAGATCTCCCATCTTTGAACATCTGTGAAGCAGAATTTAATATAGTGAGGAGAGTTTCTATGCAAAAATTCCCTAAACCTAAAATATATCTTTTAAACAAATACCTAGTGTTGTGTGTAAATTATAATAATAGTCATAGAAATCAATAAGACATGAGAAATGTATAAAAGTACAGAAATTACACATAATTGGCATTTAATCTGGGAAGTCCAGTAATCATTGTTCCTTTGGTCTGGGCTACTTACCACAAGTGACTGTGCACATTCCGAATTCTACTTCTTTGACTATTGTTCTGTTTTGAACTAAACAAAGTTAAAAAACATTATTTAATCACAATCACTTTTAAAAGTGACAAGCATCTTACTTGTGAAGTAAAAGGTTCAAATAATTATTGTATGGTCAACAGGGTATTTTTTTTTTTAGTTTTCTATTAAAACCAAGAAAGCAAAGTTGTCCCTCACATAAATACAGATATCACCATTCTAAGTCAAAAGAATCCTAAACTTTTAAGAACATTCATTAAATTAGAAATAACTACGTTTGCTTTTGAATCTCATATACAACACAAGGCTTTTCTTCTTTACTAGTTAATACACAGAAAATTAAAATCCAACTGAAAAAAGTATAACAAGTCATACAACAGCTTTTGACCTTTAGGAACCATTTTAAAATATCCTCTATTTTCTATAAATAAGGAAAAAATAAACTGTACAATTTACATCTCCAAATACGTCTTCACACCAATTATACACTAAAATTATAAACAAATAAATTTCATTAATTTTGCAGGTTTGGATGGCAAATTTCAATGTTTCTAACATTCCACTTCACAATGCTTTATTTAATATAGTGATTTATATACATATACATATATGTATATATACATATCTCTCTATATACACACATATATATCTCTATATATACACAGATATATACATATACATAGATATGTATGTATATATATGTATATATGTACATATATGCACATATAGGTATATATATGCATATGTATATATACACACATATAGGTATATATAGAGAGTATATGTGTGTATGTATATATAATTATTTGAATATATAATTATTTGAGAAGTGCTGTTGACTTGGTTCTAAGTCACATTTTCTTTTTACTTTCCTTTTGTGGAGCTTTAGGGGCTGAATTCTCTTACCTAGCACAGACTGGCTTTGAACATGGAGATCCTCTTGTCTCAGCTTCTCTAGCCTTATAGGTATGAGCTACCATGCTAAGACATTTCCTTTTATCCTAATCTTTCTGAAGTTTACCATGAGTTCCTATAGTTACAGATGTAACCAAGACTTCAAAAACACAATTTAAGACTCAAATATCAACAGAAAAAAGTATACAACAGGCTGCTAAAGGAGAATGTTAAAAACCACTAGATCTTCAGGCAACAAATCACACAGAAAGCATTTGAAGTCCAACTTGAAGTCCAAAACACAACTTCTATCACTAATTAGCTGTTTGAATTTGAATGAAGTAACTTAAGTCTGTCAAACCCAATTAACCCTTTGTAAAAACTGCAAAGCCTATCTCACTTGGTAATTGACACTGAATAGATTATGAAAGCAACCTGTAAATTGCTTAGGAGTACATAACAAGTGAAGACATAATAGCAAAGCCAATTCAAACTCATTTTGTAGTTATTAATTTCAGATTCCTAATTTTTCCTGTTTTCAATATCGTAAAACATTAACAGTTTCATGGGCTTTTCACTTTGTTCTGCATTTGCAAACATCAAATACAGCACTGTGAATACAAAGCAGGCATTTGATACATATAATTAAATTAACATTGACTTTGTTAAATGATTTGAACTTCATGATGATCAATTTAAATTGACATTTTAATACTTGGAATGCCTGAATACTTTTGGTTGGCATATTATGAGACATAAGCTAAAAACTGGACCCTGTGCATAAAATCCTACATAGAAGAATGACTTCTGTACCATTAACAACCATCTGTCAGTCAGGTCTATTATTTACTACCTATGTTACTTTGGGTAAACACAAAGTTCCCTCTTACTTGAGTTTCCTCAAAGGGAGAAAAGGACAAGGAAATGGAGCCAAACAATATCCAAAGATTCTTTCAACATTCATATTTTCTGATGTACTAAGTGTCTATTTAGTCATCTTTTAAAATTGGAAATCCTACAATGGTAGTTCAAGAAAATGATACAAATCTGGACTTCATGTGGCATTTGTCAAAGTTCACATTCTATAACATTGTAGCAAATGAAAAAAAAATAGTCTTATCAGTACCCCAGTAAGAGCCACATATGCTAGTTAATTGGTTAGTGTCAATGTAAAAGGAAAGATGTGTCAAAGGCCTGTGTCTTCTGCAACATGTTATTAATGACTTGTAAAAAAACCTGGATAACATGCAGACTGAATCTGGGGTCCTGAAAATATGTCGGATGATAAATTTGGATGTGAAAGTGGCAGAGGTGAAGAACAATTTAACAAAATGAAACCTCAGATGAAATGAAAGTCCTAGAGGTTGAAATCTCAACTGTCCAAAATTACTGTGTGCAGTTGTCATGAGAGAAGAAAAAACAAAAACCACCAATCATCTCAGCAGTGAGTTCAGAAGGAGGCAAAAATGTAGCAAGGATTCCTAAAGCCTCCCAGAGCCTGATCCACAGCCTGTAGGTAAGCATCCCACTGCACAGTGTGACTGCTGGCACTCATCAGGGTGAAACTGGAATCCTCGAACTGTTGCTTTAGGGAGAGGAGGTTTGTAAGGTTGATATCTCAGGGCTTTTATTCTTTCTTAGAATGAAGGACATATTTTTTACTTTATTTTTATTGTACTACTGGGTATTAATTTGGAGTCTCATGCTAGGTCAGTGTTCTAACCTGAGCTGTAGCTTTGACCCTACTCCTCTTTTTGCTTTTAAGAAAGGTTTCATTACATTATCCTGATGGCCTTGAATTCACTTTGTATGCCAAGTTGGCCTTCAATTTACAATATTCCTGCCTCTGCCTCTAAAGTAGCCGGTATATAGATCTGTGCCACCAGGCTCAACCACCGTTGTATTTTTATAGAGTGCAACTCATTTTATGATTTACTATATACGTCTATGGGACCCTTTAATAAGCCTAAGAGCATATTGATACAGAAGGTTTATAAAGTACATGAAGGAAAATTTAAATTAATCTAACATACTCTGGTTCCTTTTATCTTGAAACATTGTTATTTCATCATTAGTCATCAGGTATTTCTAACTATATTTAAAAAACTAAAATGATCAAATTGAAGACTGACTGGAATTGCCTAGAAAGACAAGCAATTATGAAATAAAGCAAAGCTGTGAATTCAACATCTCTGCCCATCCCTTTAACTTCTCTCTTCTCACTGCCTGACTGTCTTCCAGGAATGTGGGACAGTCTAGGCATACCCTCCATGTAGTCTGTTTCTACGGAATGGTCAGTAAAGTTCACCAGAAATGGACAAAGTTAAAGTCTGACAAGTGTTTGTTGTTGTTGTTGTTCTGTACCTTTTGTTTTTGCTTGATCATGGCCTAAGGGAAAATGAACAGGTAAAACCTTTTGCAACTAACAAACTGAATAATGGAAAGAGACAGCAACATGATGATGATATAAATGGTCTAGTTAGTTATATAATCAAAACCTCAGTGATACACGGCATCTTGGCTGAACAGCCAGGGTTTTCTCTAACTTAATAAGTAGATATGGAGTTTCTAAAGATGAAGAAGACACATGTTACATCTCCCAAGAGAAAGAATTTTCTCCTGAAATAGTCTGCTACAAAACTTGAGCCCTCTTGGTTTTCTAAAAGCACAAGGGACAGTGCTACTTCCTTTTTCATGTTCATACATCAAATTAACTTGATAAGATTCATAAGTGGATAAATCATGACAGTACATCTCTATGTGGGGACTCAAAAGGAAATAGATGATGTTGACATGATTAAAGCTCATTGACTAATCTTCCAATTGTTTACAAATCTAAAAATGAAAATGCTTTGCAATTATGCAGCAAAATGGCATTCTCTCCAAACAAAGGCATGCCTTTCATATTTTCCATAAGTATTATGTTTTGACAATAGTGTGAAAAGAACCACAATAATTATGAACTGAACTCTAGTATGCTGGTATTGAATTTACATGATGGATACATTCCAATTTCATGCTTAACCATTGAGAATTATTTGCCCAATTTTGAGTGCGTATAGCTTCAAAGGTAGGACATACAAAAATTGGGAGAGTTAGAAGACTGAGATTTCTACAAAATCTTTCCACCAATGTTTTTTGCTATCCTTTATTTTTCTGAACAACTTGAAGCTGACTTAAAAGTAAAAAGAAAGAAAAGAAAAAATATATATACTAGCTAGTAAATGATGATGACAATTTTTACAATTCCACCAGGGCTACAAGGATCAAGCAAATGTACCAAGGACCTGCACCAAGGGTATGTATCACTTCTGCTTCCAGTTGTGAACTCTCAGTCTCTCCAGCCAAATGCACTTAGGCATAACACTGTATGTCTACAATGTCGGAGGACACATGAATTCTCAATAGTCTACAGATGTAGAAACTGAAGACCTAAAAGAATATGTGCATATAATTTTTGAATTTGAATGCAAAGGATTGCACATCCATCCCTAGAGGATGGCCTAGGTATTACTTAGCACTTTACAGCTACAATTTTCCTTTGACCAGTTTAACACTAAAACTGTTCAAAGAATAGAAGCAATGCTTGGAACAGTGTCTTCTGAGGACCTTTCTACCTCACACTTCCAAAGTCATGGAGCTCTTCAAGATCTCTGTAATGTTGCCAAGGCAGGATCCCCAATAACCTCTGTCAATTTCTGATGCTGAGAGTCTCTATCTGTGAACACTCACACTATATGTACAGATTGAGAAGATAAGAGAAAAACAAAAGACATCAAGACAATGTCTGCTGGCTCATTGGTGGGGGTAGGGAATCATCCTCATTTAAAAGTCTGCCAACTTGCCATTGGCCTCCCAGCATGAGAGTTACTCAGGAATATGTACAACTGTTTGTAAGGTTCTCTTGTTTATTGTGTCAGGAGTATAAGCCATGTTTATGAAGCCAAACATGGGTTTGTTTCATTCTCTCTTGTGTTAACACATCATAATCTGACAATGCCATTACTTAGATCCTTTTGTTTTCTGATGACCCTATCCTTTGAAGGATAAACACCACACTGCCTGCTGGCAGGGTGCTGAGGGCCCCACCAAAATTATGGAGCTCTGGGACAATTTTGTCAGCATAGTCAGAATATCATTTAGGTGTGTCACAGTAAAAGAAATTTGACTTCCCATTAGTTTCCATGTCAAGGACAGGAAAGGACAAGGATGCCAACCATTTTGGAATTTGAAAAATAGAACCACCACCCACCTACTATAGGAAGATAACTGCAGAGTAAAACATAGACACACACACACACACACACACACACACACACACACACACACACTTTCCCATACTGAGAGGGTACTGTTTCTTAAAAATAAGATTTCCTTCTCCAAAGTAAGACTAAAACATTTCTGTAGCAATTTCTAATTTGTGCTTATTTTCCCGGAGCCTTCGACATTAGCACCTTGTTTTTATAGGCCTTAAGATGCACAAAGTGGGTTAACTTGAGTCTGATGTGAATGCCAGAAATCTCTACAGAAGATGGCACAGGTAATTCTTTTCTACAAAAGGATGGGCTTCTGGCCTCTTCAGGGGCCTCCCATGCCCAGGGAGCCACTGCCCTCACCCTCTTCCTCAGCCTCGACCGTGGTATCGGTCTCAGCCACTTCGCCTTCGGTCTCGTTCTCAGCCTCCTCCTCGGGCTCGTTCTCGCTCTCGCCATCGCGGGCCATGCCAGGTTCCTGGATGGCGGAGGTGACATTCGACGCCTGCGAGGTCTGCAGGCCCACCAGGATCAGCCATCCGATGGCCAGCAGCCCAGCGAGGCAGCCTGCGCCCCTGGCGCGCATGCTTCTCGGCCTCACGGCCGCCCAACGCACAGTCGCAGCCCCGGCTCTGGAGGAGAGGCACTTCGAACAGTGGCCAGAGGGCGCTGCGCTGCGAACCCCACCGTGTCTGGCAACCATTGAGGCGTCACTGTGCGTCACCCCATTCGAAGCCCGGACATCAAGACACAAGGTGCTTGGGGGGACAACAACAGAAACTCACGTGGGTGGGAGGGGGAGGGGATAGGAGGAGGGCAAGGGCGGGACTTCCGGCGCCATTTCCGGCGTGCCTTCACTTCCTGAACTAGCATAATGGAAGGTCACTCTTGCCCTCTTTGCTGAAGCTACCTATACCAGATGTCAGCTGCTTGGCTTAACCGTTTTGTTAATCCAGTGGTGCGCCAACGACCTTGGACATCTTGCTTCCTTCCAAGACATTGCGTGTTTTTTTTTTTTTTAATTTCCTAGGCGTAGGTATTCAGAACTAGATTATATGCATACTTCATGTGACTTGGTTTCAAAATTCCCTATCATTAATATCTGACTTAGACTGATTGCAGTCTTTTTAATTATGTTGCATTGGACTAGATCTGCGTATGCGGGCGAGACCGATCTGCACACAGAGTATGCAGTGAAGCTGTAGCTGAGAATTTTGTGAATGCTGCTCAATCATGCGTTTACATTTCTATATTGTCCACTTTGTCCAGGAAAGGGAAACAGGTTAAATTGTCAACTTTAGGCCCCACTGTATTTTTAGATACCTAATGGGATATAAGATTCAACTTTCAAGGGGATTTTAAAATCCGTTGTCTTAAAAATATTAGATCTCCTCTAGGTTTGATTTGGAAAACTCATCTTCAGATGGCTGCCCAAGAGGTCAGTGATCAGGCCCCCAGTAGGTTACTCTCACAAATGCTCCACAGATCCCTGTATTGTTTTAAACTAAGAATCTCTTCTGCTAGGTAAGGTTTTTCCCTAAAGTTGAGTCATACTAGAAGTCAAAACTAATACCTTACTATAATTTCCCACCACCTCATTCAGCATCAATGTGCACTTTAGTGTCACAGGAATGAAGAATGATGTTCAATTGCATTCCTTATATCAGTGATGTTTTCTCTGGTCTTTAATTCATATTTCTTCTTGGGAACAGAATCAGGGATGTTTGAGTCAGAAAGACTTAGAAATCATTATAGTCTGAGACACCATTATTAGGCCAGGAGATTAAGAACTGGACAGATTGTCAAACTCAAGACCACCCAGTAAAGCTGGGTCTCACAAGCAGAACTCTGAAATATAGAGTGATTCCTGTGATTCCAAGACATACTTAATACAATGACTACAAATTGAAAGTTCAATGACTGACAAAAATTAGGGTTGCTATGTGCCTTGGTTAGGGATTTAGTGTTGTGAAGATGTACCATGACCATGGCAGCATAAAGGAAAGTGTTTAGTTAGGACTGACTTATGCTTAAAAAGTTTAGTTCATTTTCATCATGGTGGGAAGCATGCTGTCATTCAGGCAGATGTGATGCTGGAGAGGGAGCTGAGAGTTCTGTATCTAGATCCACAGACAATAAGAAAAAACATCCACTAGACCTGGAACCTCAAAGCACATGCCCCACTGACATGCTTCCTATAAATAGGCCATATCTACCCCAACAAGGGCACAGCTCTTAATAGTGCTAGTCCCTATGGGGCTCTGGGGGCCGTTTTTATTCAAACCACAACAGTGATTTGGGGTTTTTTATTAATTATTTTATTTATTTGCATTCTAAATGTTGTCTCCTGTTCCTGTCCCCCTCAAAGAGTTCTTCCCCCATTTCCTTTCCCCTTCACCTGTGAGAAGGTGCTCCCCTGTGTATCCCCCCCTACCCTGGGGCAACAAGTATCTACAAGATTAGGCACATCCTCTCCCACTGAGACCAGACAAAGCTGCCCTCTACTACACATGTGCTGGGGTGTCTAGGACCAGCCCATGTATGTTCTTTGGTTGGTGGTTCAGTCTCTGGAAGCTCCCAGGAGTTCAGATTACTAGACACTGTTGTTCTTCCTATAGGGTTGCCATCCTCTCCAGCTCCTTCAATCCTTTACCTAACTCTTCCATAGGGGTCCTCGACCTTAGTCCAATGGTTGGCTGTTAAGTATCTGCATCTGTCTCAGTCAGCTGCTGGTAGGGCCTCTCAGAGCCATGCTAGGCTCCTGTCTGCAAGTATTTCATAGCATCAGTAATAGTGTCAAGGATTGGTGCCTGCCTACCCATGGGATGGAACCCAAATTGGACCAGTCACTGGTCAGCCAATCCTTCAATCTCTGCTCTGTTTTTGTCTCTGCATTTCTTTTAGACAGGAGCAATTTTGAATCAAAGTTTTATAGGAGTGTTGGTGTCACCAGCCCTCCAATGAGGATCCTGTCTGACCACTTGAAGTGGTGTGAAGGTTCCATATCCCCATAGTTGGGCATTTTGGCTAAAGTTACCCACTCTGAGTAGCTTCCCCTATCCTAGGTCTCAGGGACTTTCTAGAGGTTCTTCGAATCCTTACCCCCACCTGCACCCCGCAGCTGCATATTTCTATTCATTTTCCTGACCCTCTGTGCCTCTCTCCTGTCTCATCCCCCACATACCTGATACTGCTCTTCCATTCCTCTCCCTCCTCCCATCCAGGTCCCCCTCTTCCTCTGCTTCCAATGATTATTTTGTTCCTTTTTCTAAGTTGAATTTAAGGATCCTTACTTGGGCCTTTCTTCTTGTTTAATTTTGAACAGTCTGTGGGGTTAATCATGAGTTTTCTGTACTTTTTGGCTAATATCCACTTATCAGTGAGTACAAACCATGCATGTCCTTTGGGTCTGAATTATTTCACTCAAAATCATGCTTTATAGTTCCATCTGTTTGCCTGCAAAATTCATGATGTTTTTGTTTTTAATAGATGAATAGTATTCCACTGTGTAAAGAGCCACAATTTCTGTATCTATTTTTCAGTTGAGAGTTGTCTGGGTTGCTTCCAGTTTCTGGTGATTACGAATAAGGCTGCTGTGAACATAGTACAGCACATGTCCCTGTGATATGGTGGAACATCTGTTGGGTATATTCATTCCAGGAGCAGTATAGCTGAGTCTTCAGGTAGAACTAGTTTCAGTTTTCTGAGGATCTGCCAGATTGATTTCCAAAGTGGTTGTACCAGTTTGCAATCCCACCAGCAATGGAGGAGTGTTCCTCTATCTCTACATCCTGGTCAGCATCTGCTAACATCTGAGTTTTTGATCTTAGCAATTCTAATTGGTGTAAGGTAGAACTCAGGGTCATTTTAATTTGATTTCCTTGATGACTAAGGTTGTTGAACATTTCTTTAAGTGCTCTCAGCCATTCAAGATTGCTCAGTTGAGAATTCTTTGTTTAGTTCTGGACCCCATTTTTAATTGGGTTATTTGGTTTTCTGAAGTCTAATTTCTTGAGTTCTTTGTATATTTTGGATATTAGCTGTCTATCAGATGTAGGATTAGTAAAGATCTTTTCACAGTCTGTACTTTGTTGTTTTGTGTTATTGACAGTGTTCTTTGCCCTACAGAAGATTTTCAGTTTCATGAGGTCCCATTTGTCAATTGTTGATCTGAGAGCCTGAGCCATTGATGGTCTGTTCAAGAAAATTTCCCCTGTGCCAATGTGTTTGAGATTCTTTCCCATTTTCTCTTCTATTAGAGTCAGTGTATCTGGTTTTATGTGGAGGTCCTTGATACACTTGGACTTTAGCTCTGTAGAAGATAAAAATGGATCGATTTGCATTCTTCTTCATGTAGACAGCCAGTTAGAGCAGTATCATTTGTTGAAGATGCTTTCTTTTTTTCCACTGTATGATTTTAGCTTTTATATCGAAGATCAAGTGTTCATAGGTTTGGGGAACTGAATACGTTGATTTTGAGAGATATTAAACACCAATGATTGTTGATTCCTGCTAGTTTTGTTGTTGGAGGTAGTATTTTGTTTGTGATTCTCTTCTTTTGAGTTTGTTGTAAGATGATTAATTTCTTATGTTTTAATGGGTATAGTTACCTTCCTTGTGTTTGAGTTTTCCTTTTAGTGTCTGCTGTAGAGCTGGATTAGTAGAAAGATATTGTTTAAATTTAGTTTAGTCATGGAATATATTGCTTCTACATCTATGGTGATTGAGCTTTGCTTGATATAGTAGCCTGGGCTGGCATCTGTGGTCTCTTAGGGTCTACAAGACATCTGTCCAGGATCTTCTGTCTTTTAGAGTCTCTGTTGAGATGTCAGGTATAATTCTGTTAGTTCTGCCTTTATATGTTACTTGGCCTTTTCCCCTTACAGATTTTAATATTTCTTTGTTCTATACATTTTGTGTTTTGATTTTATGTGGCAGGAGGATTTCCTTTTCTGGTCCAATCTATTTTGTGTCCTGTAGGCTTTTTTATGTTTATAGCCATCTGTTTCTTTCTGTTATAAAAGTGTTCTTCTATGATTTATATGTTGAAGATGTTTTCTGGCCCTTTGAACTGGGAATCTCACTCTCTTCTATGCCTATTATTCTCAAGTTTGGTCTTTTCATTGTATCCCAAATTTCTTGGATGTTTTGAGTTAGGAACTTGTTTATACTTGGCATTTTTATTGACCAATGTCATGACCAATATCGTCTGTGGTATCTTATATGCCTGAGACTTTTCCATCTCTCTTATTCTGTCGGTGTTGCTTATGTTCGTAGTTTCTGTTCTCTTTCCTAGGTCCATCTCCAGAGTTGTCTCTATTTGTGATTTCTTTATTGTTTCTATTTCCATTTTTAGATATTTGACCTAAAAATGTTTTGTTTATTTCCTTTACCTGTTTTACTGTATTTTCCTGCATTTCTTTAAGAGATTCATTTGTTTCCTTTCTAAGGGCTTCTACCTGTTTGACTGTGTTTTTCTGTATTTCTTTAAGGAAATTATTTATATCCTCTTTAAAGGCATCTATCATCTTCATGAGATGGGATTTAATGTCAGAATCTTGCTCTTTAGGTGTGTTAGGGTACCCAGGGCTTGCTGTAGTAGGGGAGCTGAGTTCTGATGGTGCCAGATTGTATTGGCTTCTGTTGATTATGTTCTTGAGCTTTCCTTTCACCATTTGGTTGTCTCTGTTGTTAACTGGACTAGGAATCCTGAATTGGAGCAGGCCTCTCTGGAGGCTGGTGAAGCTGTGTGTCCTGGGTTAGAGCAGGCTTCCTGTGTCCTGGGTTAGGGCCCTGGGAGACAGGCAGGGTTGTGGGGTTGGGGTGAGAGCATGCTGATCTGCCTCAGGTACAGGTGGAGGTACAGTTTGAAAGGGCAATGGGGCTCCAGCTACCATAGTGTTTTAAAATTTGGACTCAATTTTGATTTTATCTAGTAAGTGCCATGTTAGCGCTTGTTGTTGTTACTGGGGTTTTGAAAAGTTACAGAGGTAATAATGATTTGATATTCACTATTTAAATTCGTGTAGTATAAGATGAAAAGTCACATGCTACACGGTGCTTGTGCAACAAGATGTGAACTGGCTTTTGTAACATTTGTAGTTCCAGTTTAGGCAGACTGATAGCAAGGCAGTAGTGATAGCAACTACAATATGTTACTTGTATAACAAATGCCACTCTTATAGAATAAGAGGCATAACTATTCTCAAGAGTAGTGGTCTTACTCTCTCACAAGAAGCTTTCTGGCTAGTTTTGTTTGTTTCCTTGTAGCAATGAGAATTGAACCAGTACCAGGAATGGAACCTATCACCTTGGAATTGCTAGGCAAGAACTCTACCCCATGCTAGGTACCCAGACTTGACATGTATATACTACCTAAGAGGAGCCACCAATACATAAAGGGTAGGTGATAGCCAGAGATCCTGGGAAGTGTTGACTTTGTTCTGGCCTGTGGACACCAGATAGCAGTCATTCTAATGTCATCCCTAGTTTATAGCTCTGGCTTTATCACCCAGTTCACTGTACTCACCTTGCCTTTCCCTGCCACAGTTCTAGCAGGTGAGGCCCCAGACCACTCTATCTACTTCACCCATTCACTCCATCTATTGTAGTTTATTTTATTTGTCAATTTGACAGAGCCTAGAGTTATTTGAGATGAACAGCTAGATGGAAAAATTATCAAAATCAGATTAGTCAATGGAAATATCTGTGGGGGATAGCCTTTTCCTTTTTTAAAAAAAAAATGATACCTCACATATAGCTTTTTTCTTTTATTAAAAATGGATTTTCAAATTTAATACATCCTGATTTTATTTTCCCTTCTCTCTGTTCCTCTTAGTTCCTCACTACCTCCCTTCCTATGTGGTTGTGTTTCCTTTCTGTCTATCAGAGAACAAAAAGGCTTCTAAAAATGATAATAAAATATAGTAAGTATGGTGATATGACTAAGAAAGGCAAACATAAGCTCATATATTTGAATGCTTAGTCAGCAGGGGGTGGCACTATTTGAAAGTTTTAGGATGATTAGATGGTGT
The DNA here is from genome assembly GCA_030674055.1 of Rhabdomys pumilio. Taxonomy (NCBI): domain Eukaryota; kingdom Metazoa; phylum Chordata; class Mammalia; order Rodentia; family Muridae; genus Rhabdomys; species Rhabdomys pumilio. The sequence goes on along the minus strand of JANHMN010000004.1, from coordinate 103,483,534 downwards.
GGCTTCATTGGAGGAAGTGTTGTCACTGGATATAGACTTTGAGGTTTGTTCCCGATTAAATGTTTTCTCTCATGAGAGTTGCCTTGGTCATGGTGTCTCTTCACAGCAATAGAACAATGAATAAGACAATACAACAAAACAAACACATCAGAATAGGACAAAACAAGGAAGCAGAAGAAAAGGAGCTGAGAAAAGGCACAAGAAACAGATACAGATGCCAAGACCTGCTCACTCTCATGGTCAGGAAACATAAAACTGGAAGCTGTAATATATGAAAGAAAATCGTTTTTAAAAGTAAAAACAATAAGTAATAAATACAGATAAAAAGAAAAGTCCCTGGCACAATATTATGGGACAAGGAACCTTCCTCCAAAGAAGCCATTGGGTTAGTTTTCCACTGGCCATCTATTGCTGAGCATGCTGCCTCTCCTTAAGAGTAGTTCGTTTAGTGAGACTCCCTTGAGCAAAACTAAGTTTTCATTTGAAAATGGTTACAAATTGGAATAGTTTCTTTTGTTAGAGATGAGGAGTGTGTCCAGTTCTCCTTTCAGCTCTAGGACCCCATCTGGTACATACCCAAACAGGCAATGTAGGTGCTGCCTCAGTCTCTGTGAGCTCTCATGTGTTTTGGTCGTGTTGTATTTAGAAGAATTTTTATACCAGAATTGCTCCTGTCTAAAGTAAATATGGGGACAAAGTGTGAAGCAGAGACTGAAGGAAAGGCCATCTAGACACTGCCCTATCTGGGGATCCATCCCATATACAGACACCAAACCCAGACACTGTGGTGAATGCCGAGAAGAGCTTGCTGACAGGAGCCTGATATAGCTGTCTCCTGAGAGGCTCTGCCTGAGCCTAATAAATACAGATGTGGATGTTCTCAGCCAACTATTGAACTGAGCATGGGGACCCCAATTGTGGAGTTAGAGTAAGGACTGAAGGAGCTGATGAAGGGGTTTGCAACCCCAACAGTAAGAACTACAAAATCAACCAACCAGACTCCCCCCAGAGCTCCCAAGGACTAAACCATCAACTAAAGAGTACACATGGAGGGAACCATGGCTTCAGCCGAATATGTAGCAGAGGATGGCCTTATCTGGCATCAATGGAAGGAGAGGTCCTTAATCCTGTGGAGACTCAATATCCCAGTGTAGGGGAATGCCAGGCCAGTGAGGAGGGAGTGGGTAGATAGGTGGGGAACACCATCATAGAAGCAGAGGAAGGGGGGACTAGATAGGGGTTTTGTGGAGGGAAAACTGAGAAAGCAAATAACATTTGAAATGTAAATAAATAAAATAGCCAATTACAAATATTTTTAATGGAAAAAAAGGTCTGTGTTCCCATGGTGTCCTCCCTCCACTCTGCCTCTTGCATTCTTTCTGCCTCCTCTTCCACAGGGTTTCCTGAGCCCTGGGTGGAGGAATTTGATGGAGACATCCTCTCTAGGACTGAGTGTTCTAAGGTATCTTACTCTCTAGATGTTGTTTAGCTATGGGTCTCTGTATTTGTTCACATCTTCTGTAGGAGAACATTTTTCTAATGTTGGCTAAACAAGTCTCTAATCTATGAGTATAGAAGAAAATCATTAGGAGTCACTGCTATGTTCATTTAGTAGAGCAGTCGTGTTTGATTTTACCCTAGGTCCCACCTTTGCACTAATGTATCTTGCAGGCCAGACACCATTGTAGGTTAAAGGCTTTGTAGCTAGTTTAGTGTTTATGTTTCTTCTTCGGTAGTCTGTAGAGTACCTTTTAGTACCAAAACCACTATCTAGTAGGGATGAAGGCTCTTTGTAAGCACAAACTCAACTTCTCCATGTTCAAGAATCATGTAGGCATTGTCTGCAGCAATAGAGTTTTGCCATAAGTTTGTGGAGAATAACCTATATATAGCTCTTTGTTTGGGGATTTTCATGGAATTCCTTTATCTAACAATTAAATTACATCTAACACAATCCTGGTACTAGAAGCTTCATTTAGTGACAAAAGATATACAGTTGGGGCTCTTTCTTTCCTATTATTTGGCAATTTCATTTAGATTGCTTTTTTTCTAGTGAAAAAAATATATATTACATCGTAATTATAATTTCTCATCCCTCTCCTTCACTAAGTCTCTCCCCTTCCACTGATTCCCACCCCCAAATTCCACTCAGAAAAAAACAGGCCTTTCAGAAGTGACATCAACCAAACACAGCATAACATGCTACAGTAAGGCCAGGCACACAGTCTTACATCAAAGCTGGACAAGGCAACCTAGTAGGAGGAAAAGGGTCCCTCTCACAAACAGGCAAAAGAGCCAGAGATATCCCCTGCTCCTACTGTTAGAAATCTCACATGAACAACATGTGCAGAGGACCTAAGGTCAGACCTAGACAGCCTCCCTGATCTTTGTAAGCCCATTTGAGACCCAGTCAGTTGATTCTGTGGGCTATGTTCTTGTGGTGCCCTTTACCCCTCTGGCTCCTCCAATCCTTCTAATCCTTGCACTTGTTCTTCCACAGGACTCCCTGAGCTCTGCCTAGGAATTGTCTGTGGAACTCTGTATCTGTTCCCATCAGTTGCTGGATGAAATCTCTCTGACATCTTTGATGACAATGATGTGAGTCTCCTGTCCCAGCACATCATGCAGACATGATTAACTGTAGACCAGAGAGTTTGTGACTGAATTGGTATTCAAATCTCTTTACTGGAAGCCTTTCCTAGTTACAGAGAATGGCTGATTCAGGTTCCATGTCCCTCATTACTAGAAGACTTCACTAGTGTTATCCTGTGAGGAGCCGACAGAAGGCATTTATCATCCTTGCAGCCATCTTGAGCCATATACCCTGACAAGAGACTTGTTTTCAACAGCCTACAACAGCTGAGCACACTGTGATAACATCTTGTTTTATATACCCAGGATTTCCCCTTGGGTGTGTATAACTTAAAGGTGTGACTTAGAGATGAGACTTAAAGGCGTGACTTAAGAAGTGAGACTTTAAAGGGTGAGAGGCAGACAGAAGAGGGGACTGGAAACTTGTAACTTGGAGGCACTAGGGACTAGGAACTCCACTAGACTTGGGACTTGGACTAGGAACAAGGGACTTAGAAAGAGAGAAGAAGAGAGACTTGAGAATAAACAGGACTGAATCACACTCTGTCTGATCTCCATTCTTCGCGTCCGCCCTCACTCTCTCTCTTGCTGAACCCTGACCTACAGACCAGAGCAGCAGTATGAGCCTGGACAATTTAGCCCCCAAAACTTGGGGCATTGCAGGCTCTAACAATTTTGGCCCCCAAGCTTTTGGTAGTGCAGGTTCCAACATTTGGCAGAGCAGTCCCCAACATTATCCTCATAGATTTCATGGACTTTCCATTACACTAGGTTTTTGCCTCATCCCTCCAAATGCTCCCGAACTCCACTCATCTCTCAGAGTATTGTCTCCCCACACAACCCTCACCTGATTCCTACTGTTCCTATGCTCCTCCCCATCACCATTTATGAAATCTATTCTATTTCTCCTTCTCAGGGAGCTCCTTGCATCCCTCCCCTTATGCCCTCCTTATTACTTAACCTCTCTGGGCCTGTGGATTGTACCATGTTAGATCACCTTCTTATAGGTATGCATTTTGGGAAACTAGTACTGTATAAGGTTCCCAAACTACTCATCAAATTATCCCTAGTTACAGCTATCTCTCTCAGTATTATTTTTCTCATTTCTCTCTCCCTCTTCCTTCTACACTTGATATCCTTGTTCTAGCTAGTCTTCCCCCCCCCATAACTATCTACGCTATTTTTCTTTCCTCAGAAGATCTATCTGTCCCCACTAGACTCTGTACTTAACCTCTGTGATTCTATGGATTATACCTTGGTTATCATTGTCTTAACAGCTAATATCCACATATAAATGTATACATACTATATTTGTCTTTCTATGTCTTGATTACTTCACTGAAGATGATTTTTTTTCTACTCTCATCCATTTACCCATGAATTTCATGATTTTATCGTTTTAATGACTAATATTCCATTGTGGAAATGTACCACATTTTCTTTATCCATTCATCCATTAAGAATCATCTATAAGTTGTTTTCAATTTCTAGCTATTATAAATAGAGAAGCAATAAACATGGTTGAGCAAGTGTCTCTGTGGGAATATAAAGCATCTTTTGGGTATATGCCCAAGAGTGGTATAGCTAGATCTTGAGGTAGATAAAATTCCATCTTCCTGAGGAAACACTGCACTGATTTTAATAGTTGCTGGGCAAGTTTGCACTCCCTCAAGCAATGGAAGTGTGCTCTTCTTACTCTCCTTGTTTGCCAGCATAAGCTATTATTTGTTTAAAAACATTAAATGTACAAAACAAAGAAAGAATATCAAAAGTTAAAAGGGAAGAAGACTAAGTAACACATAAAGGCAGGCCTATTAGAATAACACCTGAATTGTTAATGGAGTCTCTAAGAGTCAGAAAGGCCTAGACATATGTTCTACAACCACAGATGCCAGCTCAGACTATAATATCCAGAAAAATTTTCAATCATAATGGATAGAGAAAAGAAGACAATCCATAATAAAGCCATATTTAAGCAATCATCAGTCTATAGCCCTACAGAAAGGTGCTAAAGGAAAATTTTAGAACAAAGAGGTTAAACACATCCAAGAAATAAATAATCCTAGACCAGCAAATCAAAGAGGTTGGAAAATATGACATCCCACAACAAAATAACAGGAATCAACACACACCACTCATTGACAACTCTCAACACCAATGGTCTCAATTGCTCAATAAAAAGACACAGACTAACAGAATGGATGAAAAAAACAGGACTCATCTATCCATTCTGCTGCATCCAAGAGTCACACCTTAATATCAAAGATAGACATGACCTGAGAATGTAGGATGGAAAAAGATATTCCAAGAAGATGGACCTAATAAATTCTTTCCTTCTTTAAACTATATTTCATCCAAGTATTTTATCACATCCACACTACCCGTCTGTCTTGGCTTTACCTTCTTTCCTGAGATGGCCCTGCTTGAATTTTCTTGACATGCCTGCAGGCAAGAAAACTCTTCCTTTACCCTATTGCAGTCCATCTACCCTAGATAACTGACTCCATGATCTGAAAAGGAATGAAATTTCAATTTTGGTGCTATAAACATAAGATAATCGAGGCATAAGAAAAAGACTGACATAAAATATTTTCTTAAAAAAAGATGAGGAAGAAATTACAAAGGAAAGAGTAACAAAATGGGAAGATTGAATGTCAAAGGTGGACAGGAAGGAGGAAAGAAAGGGAATTAGGGAAGTCATCAAGTGTTTTGGCTAAACAGGCTAAGTTAGAAACGGCATCAGAAACAGGACAGCCTGTTGGCATAGGTCTCTAATCACAGATAGCTGAGATGTTAAAGCAGGTGAACCACACTTTCAAGGCTTTCTTGGGTTCCAAAGCAAGTTCAAAGCTAGTTTGGGTAACTTGGCATGACTCTGTCTCTAAGTAAAAGAGCTAGGGATATATCCCTTTGGTAGAGTGCTTGTATAGCATGTGTGATATTCTGCATTCAACCTCCAGCACTGAAAAAGACTTAAAAGGAAATCTGCAGTGGGAAGCTTATGGTGACAGAACCATTAGAACATGGGCCTGCACTTTTAGGCCACATCCCAGAGCCACATCAGGCTACATCTCCCTGCAGCACTCCCCGGGACAGGGAGTTATGATTTATTGTTTCTGGCCCCTCCATGTTTCCTGTCATATATGCTATGTTGAACTGAATCAAGCAATGTAAAACTTCTTGCTCTTCAAAAGTTATCAAATTTCATCTTCCTGAAGAACCACCATACTGATTTTCATAGCGACTATATAGGTTTGCACTCCCACAAGCAATGGGTATGAAATAAATCCTTTACTTCCTTAAGCTATTTTTCTTTTCTTTGAGTTATTGGTCTGGAGTCTCCTCAGGGGGGATTTGCTCAAGGAGGTGATCTGAAGACTGGTCTCAGAAGAGGTTTCTCTGTCATCCTCTATGATCTCTCTCATGATTCTCACTCTCTCTCTCTCTCTGCCTCCCTTTCTCTCTTCTTTCCTCCCTCCCCTTCCTCTTCTATTTTGTTTGATACTGTTAACCTTGAATTTTCTGGTTTCTATTGGTCGTTGTACACTGGAGGAGTTTCCTGGCAGGAACTATAGAAAGTCCCTTGGAGTTCTTGAACACAGCAGTCACCATTTATCCTCCAATCTGTCGTGTGTTCAGTAGCTCTCTTGTTCCATGACAAAGACCTTCCTTTATATAGACGAATTAAAAGCAACAGAATTTGCCAGGTTTTAAGTGAAAAGTAGTGCACACACACAAAAAAAATGTTCTTTCTATTTCAATAAGCAGCATTGAAAAATCCATTGAAAACTGAATAATATTCTAGAGAAACATGGGCATCTTTTGTGACAGAAATAAGTATGAAATTATAAACAGTTTTGATAGAATGCACATAGGACTCTTAAGTTCTTTTCTTGATGGGGCTGTGGAAGCTACATTTTCTAAGACTGAATAAAGAAATTGAAACAATTCAGGCTTTCACCAGGGAATCCATATTTAGAAAAGTGGTATGAGGGCACATCTATTGCAGGGTGAGTGAACTCAGGGGTGCTGTTGAGTTGAGTTTGGCATGATATATATATATATATATATATATATATATATATATATATATATATATATAGAGAGAGAGAGAGAGAGAGAAAGAGTCTATACACACACACACACACACACACACACACACACATCAGAGCTGTTACAGTTTTCCCACATACATGTAAGTAGAACTGGATATGAGTAGAAATTTATGCGATTTACCTTGAAAATATTCTGGCCCTTTGGAATTCAATGAAAAAATTTTGTCTCTTAAGTTATATTTTTAAAAACTATCAGCATTGAGATATAATGTCTTAAAATGAACTGAACATGTCTGAAGTATATACCTTGAGCAAATTTTACATATGTGTGCATAACTATGAAAATGCTACCAATTGTTGGTGTAGAAAGCATGCTGTTGCCCCAGAAACTCTCTCTATGTCTTTTTCTTCTCCATCCCCTAGGCAGCCACTGATTTGTTTCATTTTATTTTTGTATTGTTTTAGATTTTATAAAAATGAAATCATGCCATTGTATGTAGGGTATTATTTTGAAGTTAATTTGTGTTATTTAGTGTGTAATCTTTTATTCCTTTATACTGGATATTATTTCACTGAGTGAATAGTAATTCAAGGCATTGTTTCTTTTACCATTACTGGGTATTGTAGAGATAATTCCAGTTTTCTGTTACAAACAAAGTTCCTGTGAAAATTTCTGTACAAGTTTTTGTATTGGTTTGTATTGTGTTTGTACTCTGGACAAATATCTGAGTATAATCTGATTAAATTATATAACTATTATAGATAGACAGACATAGATGTAGACGTAGATATGGATATATGAATGATATGCTAACTAGTTTTATGTCAACTTGACACAAGCTAGAGTGACTGGGGGAAGCCTCAACTGAGAAAATACCTCTATAAGATCAGGTTGTAATCAAAGCTCTAGGGCATTTTCTTGATCAGGGATTGATAAGGGAGGGCCCAGCCTATTGTAGGTAAGGCCACTCTGAATTGGTTTCTGTTAAAAAGTAGACTGAGAAAACCATGAGGAGCATGCCAGTAAGCAGCATCCCCACATGGCCTCTGCATCAGCTCCTGCTTCCAGATTTTTGTCTACCTTAAGTTTCTGTCCTGACATCCTTCATTAATGATTTGATATAGAAGCATAAGCCAAATAAACCCTTTCTTCCCAACTTGCTTTCTTTGGTCCTGTTCTATTAGGGTAATTATAACCCAAACTAAAACACTTTATTAACAATTCTCATGCTTTTAAATCTCTGCTGTCAATATATGAAGCCTCTAATCCCTTCCACATAAACATTCTAATAGCAAAGATCATCCAAGGAAAGTTCCAGCACACTTTCAGTTTGAATGTTGACATTTGGCATCTTTCCAAACAAGCTTATTGGCCATTGGTGTAGTTATATGAAATAGCTGTCCAAGTCTGTTGTCTACGTTTTGAGTGTGGGTGTTATGTTGTAGATGTAGCAGTGGGCACCCCACAGTTAGATGCTCTCTGCATTTTGACCCGTTGTGGCTTTCTGTAATAGTTGCCATCTGCTTCACAAAGAAGCTTCTTTGATGAGGGGTAAGAGCCATACTTATCTGAAGCTATAAGGATATGTGTATGGAGAATTATACTGCAGTGTAGGAAATTAGAATGCAGTTAGGAATTTTACTGGCTTAGGAAAATGGCAGGTCCTAAGAAGACCCTAGGTTCTTCTCTAGGGTCATTGGGTTGCCAGGCATGGGTTTGGAATACCAGAAGTGAAGTCTCTCCTATTGAAAAGGCCTTAAGTGCAATAGCTGTTGATTACCCCAAGAAATAAGTGTCACTATTGTACCCTTGGGGATATCTTGCCATGCTGACCATTTTTGTGATTCATGTGCTGTAGCACTGGTAGTGTTATTAATTGCTTTTCTCCCTTGGCAGCTTGTATTGCATTTTCAGATACTATAAGAGCTAGTCCTCTGAAAGGAGGCTTCCAGACAAGTTTCAACTAGATTCTAAATTTTACGTCTGAAATGTGTGGTGCCTTCAGCAATGGGGGTCTTACCTTTGAGTTCTGAAAGGAAACCAAGAGCAACAATAGTCTGCCTTGATCTGGTAGATGCTCAATTTCCCCTCACCAAAAGACTTAAAGTGAGGTTTTCCCTGCCTAATGTGGGGTTTTGGTAATTAATCCTTGGCTCTTAAGAGGGCATTATCATTCCAAGTGATATAGCTTCATTACTTCATTTAATATACATATATATATATATATATGCATGTAAATTTAATATAGTGTTTTCTATGGCCTTTTTAACCATTCTTAGTTTTTTCTGTATTTGTTGAGTCCTTGTCTAATGTTACATGGACACGTGAAGGCAAATTTCTTCATTTTTGTACTGTTCCGTTCTGCCGTTGAATATATTAATTTCATGTGCTTGGTAGTTGCCTGCTGTTAGTTTGAGGAAGTTCTTTTGCTAGATTTGGGGAAATAAATTTTAAAATAGATGTTAATTTTTGTATGCTACTTTTGTCTGTGTCAAAAGAACTTTATATTTTAATTTGTCACTATGAGAAATTGATTTTCTGGTTCTAATCCAATCTTGATTCTTGTATGAAAATTATTTAGTCATGATGTAGTATTCTATTATATAGTGCTGCATCTAATTGGATATTTTATTTACATATATATATATATGTATATATATAGTAGCAAATGTACATATATATGTATATATATACATATATATGTGTATACACACACACACACATATATATATGTGTATATATATATATATATATATATATATATATATATATGAAGAATAGTGGTTTGTAGTTTCTTATACAGTCTTTACTTAGTTTTCTATCCCTGAAATACTGATCTCAGAATGAACTGAAGATTTTGCTTCAGAATTTTTTTCGAAAGACCAAACCATTGCTCTTTTAATGTTTGATAAAATAATTGTTTCAGATTTTTTTTATAGGGAGGATTTTTTAAAACTATAGCTTCCATTTACTTAACAGATGTAATGCTGTTCAGGTTGTTTTCTTCTTTTACAGTAGGCTTTGGAATTTTGTATATTTCATAGAAAATGTTTATTTCAGTTATTAATTTCATATAGTCTTAATAATATTTCTGTAATTTAGTGGAAGGTATATCACTTTTATTTCGTTATAAACTCCCAGAGAACCATATTATGATCCAGTGACTTTCTGTCTTGTTTTGTAATGAGCCAATTTATCACTATATAGCCCTGGATGATATGGAACTTACTGTGAGAACCAACCTTCCTAATGCTGAAACCCTTTAATAGAGTTCCTCATGCTATGATGACCACCCCCCCATCATACAATTATTTTCATTGCTATTTAATAACTGTTATGAATCATAGTGCAAATATTTGTGTCTTGTAATGATCTTAGGTGACCATTGTGAAAGGATTGTTAGACCCCAAAGGGGTTGTGACCTCCAGGTCGAGAACTGCTGATCTAGACCAAGTTGGCATCAAACTCACATTGATCTACTTGCCTCCCCCTCCCAGCTGCTAAGATTAAAGGTGTGCTCTACTGCTCCCAGCTGCCCCTTGTTTTTATGATGCCTGATTCAGTTTCACCCACTTCCCCCTTTTATCTCATTGCTTTATAATGACTTTGCCTTTGTTTTTCAATGATTCCCTAGATAATGAATTAAACCATTGATTAAAGTTTAACTTAATTTTAAAATGTATCCATGCCTTGTTATAAATTTTCACCTGTTTCTCTTTCAAACTATTTTGATACCCTGTGATTTCATGTTTATTCAACACAAAATATTTTCTAATTTTAATTTAATTTTCTTTTTTGATCTATGGATTATTTAAAGATATATCATTTGGCTTCCAAAAATTTGAAAATTTACAGATTATTTACTTTCTAGTTGTATTATGATCAGATACTATACTTTCTATTTTTTTTGAATCTTTTTAAACTGTTGAAATTTGTTTTGTGGGTCATAATGTTGTCTATGTTGGTGAATGTTCCACATGCTTTGAAAAGAGCATGCACTTTATTCTTCTAGAGTGGAGGTTCCTGTAGATGCTAACTTGTCAGGGCTGATTGGTATTGCTTGTCTAGTCAACTGTCTCTTTGCTTAGTTTGTATTGACTTTTTCTATCAGTTTTTGAGAGAGGGGATCAATATTTCCAACTATAATTGTGTGTTTGATTTTTGTTTTTTCATGCTTTCAATTTTCACTTCTTTCTGATGTTATTAACTAGTATACTCTAGATTTATAATGTTTTGGTTTCATTAAATTTCATATGCATGGAAGTTTTGCTTACATGTATGCTTACCATGTACAATCCTAGTACCTGTGGAAGCCAGAAGAGAATGTCAGATACCTAGGGACTAGAGTTACAGTCGTAAGGTGCCAATGGATACTGCTAATCAAACCTGGGCCCTCTAGAAGAGCTGCCAGTAACTTTACTCTCGCCTATATCAATAGGATTTTTGTGACCTCATGATTAATGACCTCTAAAATAGTCAACCCAGCTGTCTTTTGGTTAATATTAATCTAGTGCTTCTCTTTTTAACATTGTATTTTTTTAACTTAGGTATGACTCCAGGTTTAAATTGTGTTAATTTGAAGACAATTGCAGGTGTAGTTGTAATAAATAATATAAGGAAGTCCTTTCTGCCTTTTGACTTGTTTCCCCAAAGTTAACATCTTACAAAATACAACAAAATATCATACAGGATATTAACTTTGGGACAATGAAGGTGTAGAAGATCTACTTCACCTCAATGGCATCAATTACTTTCTCTAGCCACACCCTACTGTTTGCCTCTTAAAACACAGAAATTGCAATATAGTTAATTACTATAATTACACCAACTTAAGAGTGGTATGTAGGTGTTTTCACATGGTGTGCATCCCATTGTGATTTCCTCTTTTACACTCTGCATAGTGAAGTATATCAATATCCTCTTGAGCATAGTTTGCTTAACTTTTCATCCACTGAAAGTATCCAGCCAGGTTGTTGCTAGTTTGGGGCTATTACAAGTACAGCTTCAATGAATGTTCATGGAGTTTTGACTGAATACAGTTTATTCTCTCAGTGATAAGTGCTTGGAAATTAATTTCAATATTTGTATAAATACATGTTGAGTATCTTAGTCTAATGAAGTTTCTTTTTATTATTTAAAATATTTTTCATAAAATCTATTTTATTATGTTCTTTCACCTATTCTAACTTCTCCCAGATCTTTCCTACCTCCCTGTCCCCATCTAACTTTATGTCCCCCCCCCACCCCCCCGAGAAACCCTGTCTCAAAAAAGAAAGGAAGGAAATAGAAATTCTAAAGAAAACCAAAGCTCAAATATTGAAAATGAAAAATTGAAAAAAATACAATAAATAAAATAAAAAATAAAAACATTAAAAAAGTCTCACCAATAGGGTGGATCAAAGAGTGGGAAGATATTGGGGATGGTGGCAAACACTTTAACCCAAGCATTTGGGCAAAGGCAAGCAGATTTCTGTGAGATCAAAATTAACCTAGTCTATATAGTAAGTTCTAGGAAAGCTGAGACTACACAGTAAGATTCTATCTCAAAAAAAAAAAAAAAACCATTCTAACCAAAACAAAGATAAGTTAATTAAAAGATATGAGTTGGACTTTCTACCAGAGACTTGGGAGGTAAGAGACTCTTAGGACTCAAAGGGAGGAACCTTAGATGAAATGCTTAACAGTGGGGAAGGAACTTGTAGAATCCACCTCTTGCAGAAAGACAGGGAATCAAGTGGAGGAATGGGGTTGCCATCCCACAGTCAAAAACTCTGATCTAGACTTATTCTTGTCTAAAAGAACTGCAGGGATAAAAATGGAGAAAAGGCTGAGGAAAAGAAGGTCCAATGTCCAGCCCAATTTGGAATCCATCTCAAGGGGAGTCTCCAAGGCCTGGCACTATTACTAATGATGTGGTGTGTTTACAGAAAGGAGCCTAGCATGGCTGCCTTCTGAGAGGCCCAACAAGCAGCTCACTGTGACAGACGTAGATACTTATACCTGACCAATGGACTGACTGTCAGAGAACCCCTGTGGTTGAATTAGGGAAAGACTGGAAGAAGCTGAGGGAGAGGGCAACCCAATAGGAAGACCAGCAGTCTCAAGTAACCTGGACCCCTGAGATCTCTTAGACATTCAGCCATCAACCAGGCAGCACACATATACAGCAGAAGACTGCCTGGTCTGGCCTCAGTGGGAGAAGAGGTGGATGGAGAGACTTGGGTCTCAAGGGAGGGGGGAGGCCTGCCAGGGGTGGAGTTGGGGAAATGAGGACATCTTGGAGACAGGGGAGAGGAGGAACTTGATGAAGAACTGTGGGAGGGCAGACCAGGAAGGGGTAACAACTAGATTGTAAAAAAAATTAAAGTAATAAAAATATATGACTTGGATTTTCAAAATATGTGGAACATAATGAGAGGGAAAAAATCCAAGAATCATTGTCATAGAAGAAGCAGAAAGATTTCATTTTAAAGACAAAAAAACATTTTCAACAAAATCATAGAAGAAAATGTCCCCAAATTAAGTAAGCATATATTAGTGCAGATAAAGGAAACAATTAGAAGACTAAACAGATGATCAGAAAAGGGATACCTTTTTTGTCATAATAAAATCATTAAGTATGCAGGATAAAAAATTATTGAAAATAGAAAAAGACCTTTTTTTGCTTTTTTGTGGTTGTTATTGGTTGTGGTGTGTGTGTGTGTGTGTGTGTGTGTGTGTGTGTGTGTGTGTATGTGTCTTTCACCCAATTGACTTACACTCCATCTGCCTCCTCTTCCTCAGAGTTCCCTGAGATGTGAGAGGAGGGATTTAATAGAGACATCCCATTTAGGACTGAGTGTTCTATGGTATTTCACTCTCTGGACACCAAGGAAGCAAGGCCTTCTTAGATACAACAGAGCTGATGCGCATATGAACCCACAGAGATGATGGCAGCATCATGCACAGGGCCGGCACAGATCTAATAATGCTGATAGTGAAAGTAGACACAAACCCCCACTCCTAACATAGAAGCTGTCTCTTTTAATTAATTTAGTGTGTGTGTGTGTGTGTGTGTGTGTGTGTGTGTGTGTGTGTGTGTATGCATGTGCACGCATGCGCTTGCATGCACTTGAAGGCATACGTGTGCTATAGCATGAATGTGGAAGTCAAAAGACAGCTTTGGAGAGTTGGTTCTCTCCTTCCACCAAGTTAGAGGGGTCAAAATATCAAACTAAGGTCATCAGGCTTACCTTGCAAATACTATTATCCACTGAGTCATCTTGCCAGCCCCTAGCTTTTAATTTTTACATATGTGTATTTTTGTGGAAATATACACAGAGTTTATGGCACTAGAAGAAGGGCTCGTGAGATATACATACAAAGAAAGCTTTAATGGAGAGAGAGAGAGGGAGAGAGAGAGAGAGAAGGTAATAGATCTGTGATTGAAAGTAGAGAGGGAATACTGATGGCAGAAGAGTAGAAGAAATAACTGGGAGAAAGAATGACAAGTGGGGGAGGGGAAGTGCAGCTCTCCGTGTGATGAAATGCCAGGAGGACACGTTTCGAAAACTATTGAAACACTAATATATATATATATATATATATATATATATATATATATATATATATATGTGTGTGTGTGTGTGTGTGTGTGTGTGTGTGTGTGTGTGTATGTGTGTGTGTGTATACATATATATATAAACCAACTTAACTTAGTTTATTTGTTACTAACACACAAAACCACATGTTAGTGGTTGCTATGGCATACACAGTTCATTA
>JANHMN010000004.1:103451478-103469025 GCA_030674055.1 Rhabdomys pumilio | reverse complement strand
CTTACTCTTGTCTTCACTCACATTTCTGGGAATTGAACTTATGGTCGTGGATATGCAAGGCAAAAACTCTAAGGGACTACATCCCAGCCTGTGTCATACTATTATCTGAAGTCATCCTATCGTGCAATAGTACCGAGGGACAGAAAGTGAAGTAGGGAAAACAGTGTAGACTGCTAGCAAACTTTTTGTTATGGTAAGGAATGACCACATGGAGGATTAATGTACACAAATCCCAATATATATCACAAGATTTCACTACATCTTCTGCCCAATTATGTCTTGCTCTATAGGGAAACTTTACTCAGAAGTGCTGCTTTATGTGTTAATAATTTTGTATATGTATAAAATGTATTGTGGTCATATTCACCCTTTACATAATGAGCCCGTTTTTCTTCCTAGGTTGTCTCCTATATTTATGTCTTTTTTTTTTTTTTTTTGTAAGTCACTGAATGTAGAATCATTTTTGTGAGAATGAGTAGGGGACTACTTACCACGGCAACTGTTAATTACCAATAACTTCTCATGGTTCAGTAGGGCCCTTCATTTGCCCCCTTCCCATCCATGATGAAATGTCAACATGCCCAGTTTTGTGCAGATCTTCTTCAGGTAACAATAGCCATAGCCATTATGAGTTCCCGAGTACAACAGCCATGTCACATCCAGCTAAGGGCATCCTGGTCTTACAGCCTCTCTGCTCCTTCTTACACAGTGCTCCCTGGGCCTTGGATGGGGTGAATTGTGAGTTCTGAAGTCTACTTACTTTCAACACATTGGCCAGTATTGAGTTTCTCTAGTACCCATCACCTACTACAAAAAGGAGCTTGAATGACCAAGGTAAGGAGAATCATTAGTCCATAAGTATTTAGAAGAAAACTTGACTATGTGTCCCTTTAACAAAATGTCATGGTAGACCATCCCAAAGGCAGCCTTGAGCGTGTATTACCTCAAATGGAGCAGTCCTCAAATCCAATCAGAAAGTTGTTCATCAAAACGTCATTCCACTATTGTACCAGTGAGCATATCCTGACAGGTCACTATTGTAGTATCCGAGGTCCACAGCTAAGGGAGACCCCTCCTTAGAGCCTTTGGAGCCTTTCTGGTCAGTGATTCTTAGGAATATATCACATACCTGGCACTGGGATTTTGTTTAAAAACTCATGGCTTCTGTGAGTGGAATCATTCACCCATTCAAGGCACCTCTATTAGAACTCATTACTTTTTTAAATGTATTTTTTAATTACATTTTAGTTTACTTAAAAAGTGGTAGATTTTGATATGGCTTTTTTCTACACTCTTAGTATGGTTAACCTTCTCCCCATGCCAGCTCCACCTCACCATCCTCCTGGTTTATGAAACCTTTCCACAACCTATTTCTCTGCCTATCTACTGTCATATCACATGTATTTTTATAATCCTTTCCCCACCCCTACCAGTGGCTTCTTTCTTGATTCTTAGCCTTTATAGAGACACACTTCGACTTAAATATAAAAATATAACAATTTGGAAATAGGATCTATACATGAGAGAGAACATATGGCATTTGGCTTTCTGAAGCTGGAATTGTTACTCAGTATATTTTCGAATCAAATGTTTTTCTGAAATTTTATTTTATATACATATATATATACACACACACACACATATATATATATACACACATATATATGCCACATTTTCATAATCCATTTATCTATTAGTGGCTATTAGACTGACTCCATTTCCTAGTTTTGTGAATACAGCAACAATGAGCATAGATATGCAGGTAGATCTGTCATCGGCGTATAGTTCTTTGTCTATGTACTTGGGAATGATACAGTTGTAGCATAGAAATTCTACTTTTAGCTTTTAGAGAAAACTCTATATTAATTTCTGCATCAGTTTATACTTCAACCAGTGAGTAAGGGCTCCCTTTCTTTACATCTCTGCCAACATTTGCTTTTACTTGGTGCTATTTGTTTTAGTTGGAGTTCTCTAGTGGGGGCAGAACACAGGGGGCTATGTGTGTTACAGGCTACTGTTATTTCTCTTGGTTGCCAACCATAACTAGACGGTAAGACCCTGCTGTTGAGCTACCACACACTTTGGATGAATAACACAGAAATGAATCTAAATAAACTGGTAGCTAGTATTCTTCATGCTAAAAGTTACATTGCAGATGGACGTGTGTGTGTGTGTGTGTGTGTGTGTGTGTGTGTGTGTGTGTGTGTGCTTTAATTGCTCAAAATAGTAACAACAGAATCTCTCAGAGAGCTGAGAGCCTAGTCCTTCAGGTTAAATGCCCATATCTTTTACTAGGTTAGCTACCCATTCCACAAAGTGAGGTTTCTCAGAAGTCTCAGTCTGACCCTGGAGTCCCAGAGGTTCCCAGACACCATCAGTCTATAGTCTGGCATGAAAGCAGCAGCAATAGGGCAAACTGACTTCTCAGAAACAGGGAGGACTGAGAAAGCAGGAGATGAGACGATCTTCCTCTGACTACACCCTTTCCATCTACCAGAAGGTGCTGTTCACAGGTGAATTTTTTATTTGAGATCTCTTAGATTTTTTTTTTTAACTAGAAACTTCAAGGTATAAAAGTTTCTCTTAGGACTGCCTTCACTGTATCTCATAGGTTTTCTAGGCTGCATTTTTATTTTCAGTCAGTTCTAATAACTTCATCATTTCATTCTTGATTTCATTAATGGTAAAAAAATGTGTGTGACTCACTGATGGTGTTGAAAACTCTCAGAAATGTTTATTATGTGTATTTTCTGCTTGGTTCTTTGATGCTTAGTTTCTTGAGTTCTTTGTATATTCTAATCCTCTGGTGTATAACTGATATTTTTTTTATTTTGAAGAAATCTATCTATAGCCTACATTCTACTCTAGTTCTGTACATCTGTTGCTGTGTGCAGTGCAGTGCTGCTATTAATAGCTCTGTAGTATAAATCGAAGGTATTGTTACACTTCTAACATAATTCTTTTCATTAAGAAATGCTGGGGGAATAGGATCTCTTGGGCTTTTATGTAAATTTCAATATTGTTTTTCTAGTTTTGTGAAAAATGGCATTGAGGTTTTGATTGAGATTGCATTGAATGTGCATGTTGCTTTTGATAGGGTGGCCATTTTTACAATATTAATTATTCCATTTCATGGACATGGGATATCTTTCCACTTTCCATTTTTCTTGATTTCATTTTTCAGATCTTTAGAGGTTTCATTCTACATGTCCCTCGCCTCCTTGGAGGTTTACTCCAGGGTGTTTTATGAGTTTTTGTGAATGGGACTGTTTCCCATATTTCCTTCTCAGTATGTTTGTACAATTGACATTTAGAAAGCCTGCTGATTTTATGTTACTTTTCTTTTGTGTCACTTTGCTGAAAGTGTTTATCAGCTACAGGAGTTTTCTGGTGAAGTCCTTAGGTAGTGTGTATAAAATCATATTATCTGCAAATGAAAAAATACAGTGACTTGTTTTCCTATTTGCATCTCTCTTATTCACTGCTTGTGTCTTATTGTTCTGGTTAAAACTTTGTCATAACTACTTTTCCTATTGTAATAAACTACACTCACAAAGGGAGAAGGGGCTTAATTTGTTTCACAGGTTCCATTAGTCATGGCAACAGAAACTTAAGGCCACTGGTCACACTGCACCTACAGCCAGGAAACAAAAGGAGATGAATGTTAGTGCTCACTTAGCTTTCTACTGTAGTTCAGTCAAGGACCCAGTCCCATAAAATAACACTGTACATGGTTAGACTGAATCTTCCCATCTCACTTAACTTCATCAATGTGATCTCTCACAGAGATGGCCAGAGACTAACCCAGTTAAGATAATCCCTCATAGGTGTACAAATAAACTTGTTTCCTTGGTGACTCTAGATGTTGTCAAGTTGATAATTAATATTAATCCTAATTAATAAATTTCAAACACACAAATGGTGAGAATGGACATTTTTCTTTTATTCATGATTTAGTAGGAATTCTTTACATTTTTTTCCTTTTACTATAATATTGGCTACAGGTTTGTCACACATAGCCTTTATTAGAGTCAACCCCCTTAATTGTTGGGAGCCGGCTTTAAGCAGAAAGCGGCTAGAAAGCAACTATCATCTTTGCAGCCATCTGGAACCATTTACCCTGATGAGAGACTTGTTTTTTAACAGCCTACAACAGCTGAGCGCACTCTAACAAATATCTTGTTTATCCCACATA
Source organism: Rhabdomys pumilio (assembly GCA_030674055.1). NCBI lineage: Eukaryota > Metazoa > Chordata > Mammalia > Rodentia > Muridae > Rhabdomys > Rhabdomys pumilio. The sequence continues at coordinate 103,464,830 of JANHMN010000004.1, read as the reverse complement.
GCTTGTTTTGCTGTTTAGTGACCCCAGCTGCATAGTGCACGTGGTAAAATGTTTTCACCTGTGTTCTCCTGCGTGTGCTTGTAAATACCCAGGATTTCCTTGTAAGAGTGAATATGAGAGAATAGAGTTAAGAGGAGTGAACAAGAGTGAATATGCGTTAGTAGGAGACAAGAGGAGTCAATATGCATCAGTAGAGAGACAGTAAACCAGATTTGACTACAAAAACCTCTGTCTTGTCTCCATTCTTCGTGACCCTGACCCGTGGACCCAAGCAGCAGCGCAAGCCAAACCAGACAGAGTACCGGTCACAACACTTAATCTATCCAGGGCTTTTATTGTGAAGGGGTGTTTTGTTGGGGGTCTGTCCTAAATCTCCTATATTATGCAATTTCTGTCCTTGAGTCCATTTATGAGATTAATTACACAATTGATTTGTGTATTTGCATCTACCCCTGCATCTCTGAAATGAAGCCAAAGAGATGACGATGAGTGATCTTTTCTAATTTACTCTTGAATTTTGATTGGAAGTATTTTATTGAGACTTTAGAAATTATGTTTATCAGAGATGTTAGCTTATAATTTTGTTCATTTGTTGTTCTCTATCAGGTTTTCTATCAGTGTGATGCTGACTTCAAAAAAATAGTTTGGAAACACTCCTTTTCTACATCATGGAATATTTTGAGAAGCATTGGTTATAATTCTTTAAAGATCTGGCAGAGTTCTGATGGACCAGAGTATAAGGAGATTTTGTTGTTGTTGTTTAGTTACTGTTTCAATCTCTGTTAATTACACACACACACACACACACACACACACACACACACACTTCATCTTGGTTTAAATTTAATAGTTCATATCATCTAGAAACTCATCCATTTCTCTAAGATTTTACAATTTGGTGGAATATACGTTTTAAAGAAATGGACATGATTTTCTAGATTTCATTGCTATCTGTTATAATGTTTTCCTTTTGCCTCTAATCTTATTAATTTAAATCTTCTTATCTTCTTCCTTTGGTTGAATTTGCCAAGAGTTGTTCAGTCTTGCTTGCTTTTTAGTTTTATTTTTAGTTAAAATGAACTCTTCATTTTTTAACATGTTTGTCTGTCTTGAGACAGTGTATCATAGGAAGGCCTCAAACAGTCTTTAAGGATAGCTATGTATTTCTTTTTGTTTAAATTACTATTTTTGTGTGTGTGTTTGACATGTGTGTGTGAGTCATGTGGAGTTCAGAGAATAATTTTTGGGACTCAGTTCTCTCCTTCCAACATAGTCTTCAGGGATCTAACTCAGGTTGTCATTAGTCTTGTGCTATAAATATCTTCACACATTGATCCATCTAGCTATCCTTGCCTCCACCTCCTGAGATCTGAGATTACAAGAATTCTCCACAGACCACCCCTGCCACACCTACCATACCACACCCAACTTATGTGGTACTGGGATCAATCCCAAGACTTTGTGTGTGCTAATTAAGTACTCAGTCAACTGAAGGACATTCCAAGTTATTCATATTATTGTTTGTTTATTTCTATGTCATCGATTTTTGTCCAGATCTTAATTATATTATTGTTTGCTTATTTGTATGTCATTGATTTTTGTCCAGATCTTAATTATTTCTTTCCATTGACTAGCACAGGTTCAATTTTTCTTTTTTCCAGTACTTTAAGGTGTATCATGATAATTTTTATTTTAAATCTCTCAGATTTTACAACTAGGCACTTACAGGAATAGAAATTTCTCTTAGGACTGCCTTTATTGTATTCCATACGCTTTCTATGTTGCATTTTTATTTTCATTCATTTCTAAGAACTTCATCATTTCATTCTTGATTTTATCAGTGACCCTTTAGTCATTCAATAGTGTGATATTTACTTCCCATAAATTTGTGTATTTTCTGTAGATTTTCTTATTTCTGATTTCTGACTTTATTCCCTTGCAGTCAGATTAACTAAAAAAAGTTGTTTTGATATTTTTTATATACATTGATGTTTGATTTGTGTTCTCATATGTGATTATTTTAGAATAAATTCTATGTGCTCAAGAAAAATATATATTCTCTAGTGTTAGGATATATAAAGTTCTTTAGGTATCTGTTAGGTCAATTTGATCTATAATGTCATTTAACTCCAATGCTTATTTACTTTTTGTCTGATACCCTGTTGATTGGGACAATAGAATGGGACACTAAAGTCATCAAATATTAGTGTATTAGTATATGGTATAGTGTTAGTTAATATATTATTTTATATCTAGTTGTATCTCGTTTTGATCATATGCGCTTAGAATTGTAATGTCCTCTTGATGGTTTAGCTGTTTCTTTAATCATTGTGAATCAACTTTTTTTTCTGACTATATTTGGTTTAAAATGTATTTTATCATGTAGTAGAATTTTGACACACGCATGTTTCCTGGTTGCTTGGAAAGTGTGTGCCTGTTCTTTCACCCCCATCTGTTATCTATCTTTAAGGGTGAAATATGCTTCTTAGAAGCAGCAAAAAGAAGAGTCTCGTTCTCTGATTTATTCTTCTGGTCTGTGTACTTTGATCAGGGAACTGGTATTTAGGTTTATTATTAAAATATATGTATTATTTTTTTATGATTGATTTTTGTTGCTGTTTAGTAGTCCTCTTTTATTTAACAATTCTTCTGGGATCATTCTTTTCCTCCTTGGCTTCTAGGATATGTTTACTCTTCTGTCCATAGTACTTCCTTCTAATGTTTTCTATAGAGTTTGCTTAGTTGTCATGGATTCTTTTACTTTGCTCCTCGTCCCCATGATGATGGCAAGTTTTTATTTCTCCTTCTATCATGACAGATAGTTGTGTTTGGTGTAGTATTTGTGTGTGTTGGCAGCTGTGATCTTTTAGAACCTAAAATGCATTTTCCATGCCAGAAGCCTTTTAGAATTGCCACTGAAAATTTGGCTCTATTCTAATGCATCTGTATTGAAGTCATTCCTTTTCTTTTGCAGCTTTCCATAGTCTTCTTCATTCTATATTTAGTATTTCCCTACAATGTGACATATGGGGTTAATTTTCAGATCCTGTCTATTTGGTGTTCTGTATTCCTCTTGTACTTGGCTGGGATCTCTTTCTATAGATTTGGGGGTTCTATGATTTTATTGATAATATTTTCTATGTTTTTGATGTGAAATTCTGCTCATTCCATGTCCAGTTTTTAGGTTGAGATGTTTTATAGGATTCCAAAAGTCTTGTACGTTTCATCACTATGGTTTTTAGTGTATTATTGACTCTGACTTAATGATCCAATTCTTCTGTCTTGTCTTCAATCCCTGATATTCTGCCAAGAGCCATGCTATTAATGAGGCTTCACCCTGAACTTGTTATTTAACTTCTGAAATCTTTTATTCTGGCAATCTTTTAAGATTAGGGTTTTTTTTTTCAATATTTTTACCTCTACATTGAATTCTACCTTGCTATCCTGAATTACTTCCTTATTCATTTAACTATTTGTTTAATATTCTCTTGGAATTCATTTTGATAATTCTTTTTATGCCCTATAAATTTATCCATGAATTTATTTGTGCCTTCTGAATCATTTGAATATGTTTATAATTCATTTTGGATTCCTTACCTGGAATTTTTTCTATGGAGGTTGTCCTAGTCAGTTTGTCTGTTGCTGTGGTAAAACACCATGACCAAAAGCAAACTGGGGAGAAAAGAGTTTATTTAATCTTAAAGCTCTTGGGTCACACTATATCACCGAGGGAAGTCAGAGCAGTAACTCAAGGCAGCAGCCTGGAAGGCAGAAGCTAAAGCAGAGCTCATGGATAAATACTGTCTTGCTCCCTGAGGCTTGCTTAAAGCCACCTGTTCAGAGCTGTCACTACTCAAAATGGGCTGGACCCTCCTACACCATCAATCAAAAAAAATGGCCTGTGACTTGTCCATAGGCCAATATGGTATGAGCATTTTCTCAATCGAGTTTCCCACTTCTGACTCTACTTTGTGTCAAGCTAATATACAACTACCCAGCACAATTGATCCCTGCAAATTTGACATGTAATTGTTCCCAACTGGTATGTTAACATTAGTATCATAATTCAAAAAATTTAATTTTAAAAATCCTACAGTCTTTATAAATTAAAATACTTTACAAGTTCAGTGTCTATAAAATGTTTGCGATTACTCTGAAACTCCGAAGTCTCTTCAAAGAACTCCAAATTCATGTGATGCCCTTGACCTCTCTGACTCCTTCAATCCTATCTCTCCATCTTCCACAGGATTCCCCAAACTACACTTAATGCTTGGCTGAGTCTCTGCATCAGTTTCCATCAGTGTCTTGGTGAAGATTCTCTGGTGACAGTTACACTAGGCTCCTGTCTGCAAGTATAGAAAAACATCATTAATACTGTCAGGGGTTGGCTCCCCCTCATGGTGTGGGTCTCAAACTGGAGCAGTCATTGGTTGGCCCTTCCCTCAAATTCCGCTCCATCTTTTACTCCTGCACATCTTGTAGGCAGCACCAATTGTGGGTCTAATGGTTCCTTCCATTGGAATTCTTGCCTGGTTACAGGGATGGCTGGTTCAGGTTCCATGTCCTCCATTGTTAAGAGTCTTAGCTACCCTCATAGATTCCTGGGAGTTTCCATTGTCCTAGGTTTCTAGCTCATCCCAGAGATTCCTTCCACTTTCAGTTGTCTCTCCCAGTACTCTCTCCCTCTGCCCTTCCCAAACTTCATCCAACTTGATCCCATCTCCATCCCCTCTCCTACCCAGTCTCCTCCTTCCATGCACTCCCAATGTCTAATCTGTTTCCTCTTCTCAGTGAAATTCAAGTCTTCCTCCATGGGCATTCCTTGTTACTTAGCTTCTTTTGGTTTGGGGCTTGTCCATGGTTTTCCTGTACTGTATGACTAATATCCTCTTCTCATTCCATTTCCTTCCATCATTGAAGGAAGCCAGGTCAAGAACTCAAGCAGGGCAGGAACCTGGATACAGGGATAATACAGAGGCCATGATACTACTTACTGATTTGCTCCCTATGGTTTGCTCAGCCTGCTTTCTTATACAACCCAGGACCCCTACCCAAGGGGATTACCACTCACAATGAACTGGGCCTTGATCATTAATCAAGAAAATGGACTGCAGGTTTGCCCATAGGCCTATCTGATGAGGACATTTTCTCAAATGAGGTTCCCTCTTCTAAAAGGACTCTAACTTATGGGAAGTTGATATACAACTATCCAGAACAGCGGTCAGTCATACTTATGAGACTGGTAATTGTTTTTAGAGACATAGTTGTCTTGGTTTTTCATGTTGCTTGTGTTTTTGCATTGAAAAATGCACATATAAAGTCAATTGATTCGTTATAACTCTCTAGCATGTCTGTGTTAGTAGCATTTGGACTTGTTCAAATTCCCTACATTTAGCTCATCTTGACTTGGTTTATTGCTGCTTGAAGTTCTCCTGTAGACGTACTTGGTGCTAGATCATTAATGGAGCAAGTGAACTGATTTGATCTAGGATCAGGGGAATGGCCTCTGACCACACAAATTGGATTCCATGCTACCACAATAACAAGGGATTGCACTGGGGTCAGGATGTGGTAATGTATTCTCTAACCTCATGACCCAGGATGTGTGATGAATAGTGGGAACTTCACTGGGGGCAGAGGTCATTTGTTCTCTGATAGCACAGCTGAGATGCATATGGTGTTTAGTCTGAGGCATGGAAGAGAATTCTATATCCTCTGACCTCTGGATTATGAAGGATGTGGTATAGTGGGGCTGGCCTGGAGGTAGGGTACAGGTTAACATCCTCTAACATTATGAGTTGGGGTACACTCAATACAGCAATGGCTGTGATATGAGTAGATTGGGGGACATTAGAGCCAAGATATATGCTATGTGGTAGAAGCTGCCCCTGGCCAAAAGATGCTTTTTAATTAAAAATGTCCATTAATTATGGAAAAATCATGACCCATATGCTGATTAATGCATTTTGAAACAATTATTTATATTGCAATGTAAAATTGGACTACTTTAAAAATGCTAGATTCAAAATAAATTGTTATAGACCACTGTAAAAACTTCTTACCTGTATGCTTTCATATATTTGAATATGTGCTATTGAAAACAGTCAGGCTGTTGCCAAGACTATAGGATATACTCCATAAACTGACAGCAAAACATTATTGCTAAAGATAACACCTATACAACTCATTGATCATGGAGAAGTCAAGCTGATACCTACATAGAGCCTTCACCCCTGTATTCTAGCATCCTTGGTACAGAAACATACTCTTCATTTTTTATACTTGTAGATCAGTGCCCTGCTTAGCCTTTATCAGAGAAGCTTTTTCCTGCAGCAGATGAGAAAAAATCCAGAGACCCATAGCCAGACATTATACAGAGAGTGAGAGATCTTGGAATACTCAGTCTAAGTGGGATGGCTCTATGTAATCTCTCCTTGCAGGGCTCAGGGAACCCTGTAGAAGAGGAGACAGAAAGAGTGTAAGAGCCAGAGGAGATAGAGGACAACGAGAAAACAAAGCCCTCTAAATCAATATGATTAAAGCTCAGATGAAGTCACAGAGACTGAGGCAGCAGACACAGATGCAGGTCCTCTGCATATGTATTAGGGCTTTCAGTGTAGTGTTTTTACATGATTCCTGAATGTGCAAATTGATTATTGTGTCTTTTCCCCCTGTTTATTTGCATTATCCAACTTAGAAATTATAGTTTTGTTTTAGCTTATGTTATTATGTTATTATTATGTTACATTATTATCTCTTATAAGTCTGTTTTTTCTAATGAGCAACAGAAAAGGAGTGGATCTGAATGGGAGGAAAGTTCAGGAGGACTGGGAGAAGTAGGAGGGAAATCATAATCAGGATATATTATGTGAGAAAAGAATCTATTTCCAATAAGAAGAACAAAAAGGAAAAATTCAATATCCCAACTATAAAACTCAAAGTCTTATGAGTAGAATTAATCAAGCAGAATATAGACTACCAGGACTGAAAGAGAAAGCATCTAGGATGGATCTAGACAAAGTAAGCAAAGAATACAAGCAAAAACATTTAATACCACAGAAAAGGAACATACAAGAAATGTGGAACACTGTGAAAAAAACCCTTCAAATTATAGACACAGATGAGGGAGAAGAATCCCAGGTCAATGGCATAAACCAGATCTTCAGCAAGATCATAGAAGAAAACTTCCCCCAACTAAAGAAAGACACATTCATATGAATGTGAGAATCATAAAACACCAAATAGACACGGCCAGAAAAGAAAATCCCCATGGTATATCAGAATTAAAACACTAAATATTCATTAAAAAAATAATGTTACTGAAAGCTGCAAGAAAAAAAATCTCAAATCACAAATAAAGGAAAATCCATCAAAATACCAGCTGAATTCTCCATACAAACTGAAAGTTACAAGAGCCTAGGGGAATGTATTGAAACCCTAAAAGACTGGCAGCCATCCTAAAATGATAGACCCAGCAAAACATTCTGGATAATTGAAGGAGAAAGGCAAACTTTCCAAGACACAAACAACATAAAACATTTTATATCCAACAAACCAAACCTAAAGAAAATAAAGGAAGTCATATTTTTGTAGAAAGAAATATCAAATCATGATTATTAAAACACACCACCAAGAATACAAAGAACACCAAAACCCAACAACAATTTGACCATAATCAACAAACAGATCTAAATAATAACTTTAATCTAAGGCCTCTCCCTTTGGATCTTAAGAGTCTCTCACCTCCCAGGTCTCTGGTACTTTCTATAGGGTCCCCCCAACTCCTACTTCCCAAGATTACATGCTTTCATTCTTTCTGCTGACCCTCAGGGCTTCAGTCCTGTTTCCCCTCTGCCCTCAATACCTGACTATGTTCCCCTTTCCCCCTCCCTGTCCCCTTTCCCACCCAAGTCCCTCCCTTCCTCTGCCTGCCATGATTGCTTTCTTCTCACTCCCAAGTGGGATTGAAGCAGCATCACTTGGGCCCTTCAGCTTGTTAATCTTCTTGAGTTCTGTGGATTGTATCTTGGGTGTTCTGTACTTTTTTTTTTTTTGGCTAATATCTACTTATTAGTGAGTGCATGCAATGCATAATGCATGTCCTTTTGGGTCTGAGTTACCTCACTCAGGATGTTATTTTCTAATTCCATCCACTTGCCTGCAAAGCTCAGCCCAAAGGGAGGGCTTAGATAAAATGACCTACACTGGAGAGATAGAACTTGTAGAATCCACCTCCAATAGAAAGACAGGGCATCAAGTGGAGGGATGGGGTTGCCATTCCATAGTCAAAAACTCTGACCCAGAAATGTTGCTGTATCAAAGAACTTCAGTGACAAAAGTGGAGAGAGCCTAAGAGAAAGAAGGTCCAGTGACAGGCCCAAATTGGGATCCAGCTCAGGGGAAGGCCCAAAGACATGACTCTATTACTGATACTATGGTATGCTTACAAACAGGAGCCTACCATGATTACCCTCCAAAGGCCCACCAAAAGCTGAAAGACTCAGATGCATATATTTACACCCAACCAATGAACAGAAGCTGGTAACCCCTGTGGTTGAATTTGAGAAAAGCTTGAAGGAGCTGAGGAAGGCGACCCCATAAGAAGACCAGCAGTCCCAACTAACCTGGACCCCCAATATCTCCCACCAACTGACAGCATACACCAGGTAATATGAGGCCCTTGACACATATATAGTAGAGGACTACCTGGTCTGGCACCAATGAGAGAAGACGCACCTAGCCCTCAAGAGACTCGAGGACCCAGGGAGTGGGGAGGTCTGGTGGGTGGGGACATCCTCTTGGAGATGGGAGAGGAGGTATAGGATGAGGAACAGTCAGAGGGCAGACCAGGAGGGGGATAAGAACTGGACTGTAAAAAGGGATTAAAGAATGAAAAACAAGGTAAAATAAATAAGAATATAAAAAATATGAAAAAAGTAATACTGACTTTAAATATCAATGGCCTCAATTCTATAATCAAAATACACAGACTGACTGACTGGCTCAATAAACAAAGTCCATCTATCTGTTGTCTACAAGAAACACATCTTAGTTTTAAAGGTAGGCACTGCCTTAGAGTAAAAGAAAGGACAAAAGTACTTCCATCACATGAAACCAGGAAGTAAACATACATTGGTATCCCAATATCTGATAAAATAGATTTCAAAATATAACTGATCAGAAGAGAGGAGGTGGGACACTTCATTCTAAGCAAGAAAAGAATGAGCCAAGAAGACCAAATCCCTATTCTAAGCATGTGTATACCAATATATGAGCACCAAATTTCAGAAAAAAAAATCTACTACTAGATTTTAAAACACAGATTAACAATAATTCATTAATATTAGGTGATTTCAATAGCCCACTTTTAAACAGAAAAACAACAGAATTAATTGATATCATGCATCCAATGAACTTAACAAATACCTATAACCTATAGAATATTATATCCAAATGCTAAAGAATTCTACTGAGCAACACCTGGAAGCTTTTCTAAAAAAGACAGCATCTTGTGTCTATTTTAGATGAATAATAAAATATTATATTTATTTTATTATAACTATTTTATTAAAAATAAAGTAGAACAAATATTTACAAATTAAAAAATGAGTGAAAGCATTCCCTCTATCCTGAGTGCAACACAATAAAATTTAACAACTTATGACTAAATGATGAATGGGTCAAAGAAGAAATCAAGAAATAAAAAACTTTCTGAAAGGAGAAGTAATGAAAAATGAAAGCAAAGCATAATAAAACCTCTGAAGCATATTGAAAGCAGTTCTGAAGGGAAGGTTATAGCTTTAAGTGCCTACATTTAAAACGGCTTATGCTGCAACACACACAAAAAAAAAAATGAAAAAAATGGGACAAGCCAAATTCAAAATTTTCAACAGTAAGAAATCAATAAAACAAAGAAACAATATAAAGTCTGAACAAAGTCAGTGAATCTAGAATATGGTTCTTTAATAATTTAAACAAGATTGACAGACCCTTTGCCCAACTAACCAACAACAAAAAAACAACCAAACAAACAAGCAAAAACAAACAAACGAAAAATTACCAAAAGACAAAAGAAAGAAACAAAGAAAGGAAAGACCCAAAAATAACAAAATCAGAAATTACAGGGAAATACTACAAGAGACACAAAAGAAATTCAGAATTTAGTTTAATTAAAATAAATAACTTACTCCTTTATATTCAAAAACCTAACTGAAAACTGGATTTTAAGATACGGCCAGACAACAAAGCTAAACAAAGAAGTCATCAACCTAAGTAGATTGGAACAGTAATAAAAACAGCCTCCTAAGTGTCAAAAATTTGTTTAGGACAGATAGATTCATGCAGAATTCTACCAGACATTCAAAGAATTAAAGCCAATAATTGACAAAAGAAAACCCTCTGCACAGCTAAAAACAGTCAACTGGGCGAAGAAGAAGTCCACTGGTTGGGAGAGAATCTTTGTCAGCCAAATATCTGATAGAGGATTAATATCCAGAATATATAAAAGCTTCAAAAAACAAGGAGTCAAAATCAAATGACCTATTGAAAAATAGGCATAGGACCTAAAGAGAGAACTCTCAAAATAATAGTAAAAAATGGCTAAGAAATATCTCAAAAAATGTTCACCCTGTCCTAATAGATACACCTACTAAACACTCCCTTACCAAGGACTCAGGGAACATTGTGGAGTATGGAGTGGAAAGACAATAAGAGGCAGAAAATCAAGGATTTGCTGTGAGGTTTTGTTGACTAGTAATACCAGAAGCTGTGTCCATAAAGTCTCATCAACATGGCTGCCTAAACACAAGCTGACCAAGAATGACATCAATAGACATGCCATAGTGGATGGGGTAAAGCCCATGAGGCCTCAACCCTACACAAGGAGCTACAAACAACTGAGAAATGTGGAAAGTAAGAGGTATAGTCTTCCCCAGAGAAGAGCACATCAATTCCTATTGACTATTCAATACCAATGGTCAGCCCTGAAAACATGCACACATATAACATTATACAGACTGAGCAGGTTGCATTTAAGAATATATATGTATATACATATATACATATATACATATATGCATATATACACATATACACATATACACATATACACATATACACATTTACACATATACACATATACACATATACACATATACACATACATATATACATATATACATATATACATATGTACATATGTACATATGTACATATGTACATATGTATATATGTACATGTGTACATATGTACATATAGTACATATGTACACATGTACATATATACATATGTACATATGTACATATGTACATATGTACATGTGTACATATATACATATATACATATATACATATATACATATATACATATATACATATGTACATATGTACATATATACATATATACATATATACATATATACATATGTACATATACACATACACATATCAGGTGTGACTCTGAAATAACAAGGAGGGACATATGGGAGGGTTGGAGGAGAAAATGTAATTATATTGCAATAAAAATTGAAATTAAAATTAAAAAGTCAATAGATTTCAAAGGGACAGTTTTTGAAATTATATATTCTTCAATTCGATAAGTTAATTATTGACGATTTATCTCATGGAAATGAATTATCATATTAAATAATCATACAGTTGAACAAATATATTTCTATATATAATGTCAAATTATATGTGCTCCTATTCAATAACTTAATTATTGATAATTTATCTCATGGAAATGAATTATCATATTAATAACCATACAGTTATACAAAGATATTTATATATAATGTCAAAACATGAATACTACATGACTATTGACAGAAAAGTAGATAAGTTAAGCAGTGTTCATGACTAGAGATGTTTCTTAGTGGCAGAACACTTGAAAAGTGTAAGAAAGGTTCTAGGTTCAATCCTCAGTAGTGGCAAAAGGAGAAAAAAGCAATGTTTCTGCTCTTTTGCAGTGGCACATACACTAAAAGAGGAACGACAGATTCGCATGGCTACTGCAAATGGATAACACAAAAATTCATGAAGCACTTCATACTCTTTTTAAAAAGTAGTATTGGTACAGCAATTCAGTGGAATTAGATAAACCATTACAAGTAATGAGCAGGAAGTTTGATAATAGTTGCAATTGTTATCATAACTAATTATGATTAGAATTAGCTCAACATAGCACTACCAATTAATGAAGCAAAAGCTTCAAGCAGCATGCTCCTTTCCTGTAACATCCACAGTGTTGTCATACCCTCTACCTCAGAGTAAGTAAGTCTGTGAACAAACGCAGCCGTCTAGCCACCACGAGTAAATATGCAGAGACTGGCAGAGCAAAAGCCTCATGAAAGACCTAGGACATTTTAAAACAGTTTTTGTATGTAGCCCAGGTTAGACTGGACTTCCAGACCCTTTTATTTAACCCTATCAAATGCTGACATTGCAAATGTGTGTTATCATGCCAGGAAAGATTTAAAATTTTTCAATTATTACCTTTAGATCATTGAAATAAAATTAAATCATTGGCCCCTCCCTTTCCTCTCCAGCCCTCCGAGCCAATCTCCCTATAGCTCCTTCATGCCATCCCACTCTCAAGTGGATGGTCTTTTTAAATATATCATTGTAACATTAAAGATGTGTGTAGCATGCACACACAAACACACACACACCTGTATGCACGCATGCATGCAGACATAAACACGCAGGCACTCATGCACATGCACGCATGTGTGCATGCACACACACATAGTCCTGCTGAGTCCATTTTTGTTGGCAGTGTGTAATTGGTTTCAAGGCCATTTGCTCTGGGTTGGACAACCAGTGAAGGAGCTCATTCCTGAGAGAGGTTAGTTTCCCTTCTCTCAGCTCTCATTAGTTCTTCATCTAATTGCCGTCCATGAATATTTCCCCTTCCACCTTAACTATTGATAAGTTCCATTTATCAATAGTTAAGGTGGAAGGGGAAATATTTGTCAAGTCCATTGATAGTTCCATTTTTCTGGTCTTGTTTAAGCAGCCATTTCCAGAAGAGACTGTTTTACGGCAATACTGGCTCTTACAAACTTCTTGGCCTCTCTTCAATGTTTTCTGAGCCATAGAAGCAGGAGCTATGACGTAGACCAGTGAGGTCTGGATTCTTCAGTCTGTTGATCACTGCATTGTGTCTAGTTGTGCTTTTCTGTGATTTTCTCCATTTGCTGTGAGGAGAAAGCTTCTTAGATCAACAGTAGTACAATGATTAGGCTTAGAATGTAGTAAAGAATTTATGCTGGCCTAGCAAAGCGGTGGGGGTAGATTCTTTTCTAATATTCATGACTGCAGAAGATGCTGGTTTAGAGTACCAAGCATGATTTC
>JANHMN010000004.1:103362243-103446478 GCA_030674055.1 Rhabdomys pumilio | reverse complement strand
ATCAGACATTGGGGAGTGAGGTGGCCCCTCCTTTGTAGGGACCACCTGTATGCCTGTATCCTGTATGATTGCATGTTTTACTGGTCCCAGGACATCTTGTAACTCTGTTGTTAAGGAACTCTGACTTAAAACACCTGTGTACAAACAAGTCAGTCCCTTGCAATCTGGAGTCATTCACCACAATCTTCATTATTTCAATGCTGCTCCCAGAGTAGCTCTCAGATTCACAACATCTGATTCCAGATCTGGAAGAAAATTGAAGATTAGCATAATATCATCACATGATTGTGCGGAGTGACTTCCTCGGCCATTTTCAGGACTCCAGGTCCTAAGCCACTGTTTTAGCTAAATTCTCTAAAGGAATAGAACCAAGGTAACAGATAGATAGATAGATAGATAGATAGATAGATAGATAGATAGATAGATAGATAGATGAGAGATAGAGAGATAGAGATGTGTGTATGTATGTATGTATGTATGTATGTATGTATCAGAATTTAAGAAGTGAGCTTTAAAATAATAATGATAGCCAAATTACACCTCAGATGCTCAGAACCTGTTGTTTGGTACTTGTTGCTGGATGTCCAACTGTTGAAGTAGATCCAGAATAGCTCTCTCTCACTGAGGGGGTGGGGAGGATGTGTGACAATTGGAAGTTTCTCAGTACCCAAGGTTGGGTGTCTCTGTAGTCCCAATCTGTCTCCAGAAGCCCAGAACATTCCTGGAGAGCCACTGGTCTCTATCCCATGGTGAAAGCACGGAAACACTGGCTCTACTCTCAGTAAAGGAATCAGCAGCAGCAGCAGCAACAAAGAGGCCAAGAGGGAAGCAAGAGGGAAGGCCAAGCAAGAAACAGGCACGATAAATCTCCTTCTGAAAAGCCCCTTTTATCTGGGGTGCTTCCCAAGTGTGCTGCCCACAATTGTCGTGGGCCTTCCCACATCAATCAAGGGAATCAGGACAATTCTTCCAGTGTGTCTCCCTACTCATTTAATTCTAATTTGTGACAAGTTGACATTAAAAACAACTACAATAGCCACCAAAGCATGACAAATTGTGGGGCTATGCATATACACATGGGACAAAATCACAGCCATCCACTGTTGACCTTTTCCAGTAAAGGCAAAGTGTTCTTGACCCTCCTCTCTGGAGCGGTGTCAATGGAAAAGAAAGTTCTTTTATTATAGTACCCCTGGGATTTCCTGAACAACAACAACAACAACAAAATACTTACTTACTGCTTCTAAATATAGAATAGTTTGAATGACTTTTATGTCCCCCAGATAGCTGACGTTGGTATACACAGACTAGCCTTCTAGGATAAGAGGTGGTGTGGGCAGCCCCTTACCACTGACTTGTAGCCTGCATAATTTAAACACAGCAGTTGATGTTTGGAATATTGCTAGCCCTTGCAAGATATCCACCCCTAGGATATATTTAGCTACTGGGGCAACATCATTATATATTGCCAGTGGGACACATAGCCAATCCTTAGCAGCAGAGTCACTGCTTTGACCTTGAATATGTGAGCACCATAGCCCTCCATGTGGCTGGTCCACATGTTGGGTCTAGAAACCCACTATGGATTCACATGGACTAAAGTTCAGTCAGTGTCAATATCCATGAGGTCCAGCACTCTCTGCATATTGCTGTGGTGCAACCAAACTGTCAGATCAACATGAATCCTCTGCTCCTCTGGGGTATTCCTCAGCCAGCCACCTTGGTCCCACCCTTACCCAAAATGGTGAAGTTATCTGACATGGGGATCAGAAAATCATTTAGATGTCCCTGGATATACATGTTGGATATGACTTGGTGTCCATTAGAAAATTGCTGGTGCCATGGAAGCAGTCTCAGCCTCATTCAACTATCAGTCTATCATCTTTTCATCAACTCCAGCTAGTAAGAACTCTACCCTCATATAGATATGAGAGATATGCTATACTCCTGGTGTTTGTTTGGGGTTGTGTGTGATCTAGTCCATCTTCCCTTTCCCTTGGAGGCAATCTGGGCAGCTCAGATTTCTACCTGCCCTCTTTTCTTGTTTGTCTTGTATATTGCACAAGATTCATTGCTATAATCACTTCCTATATATGATGGTACACATAGGGCCCACACTGCAATTAGAGTCTTAAATACACTGCCCAGAGCATAAGCTAAGAGCAAGTCCCTCATTTTTAGTAATAAAATGTTCTCACTTGGTCCCATGGGGGTTTGCATCAAACTGGTCTGGCACATTCCCAACTCAGGGAATATATATATTTCTATTAATTCCATGTAAAAGTCCATTTATAGTTTTTGACAATGCACCAGCATTGTCTTATAATGAATGCTCTCCAGCTATCACACAGATCATTAGCAAGTGTTTTCCCTGTTTAGGTGGTCAACAAAATCTACAGTCAGTTAATGCCTAAAAGGAGGCAGATAGTAATGTATGCTAATTTCTCTAGCTCCTCTGCCATCAGTGAGACATTATCTGCTCTCTCATCCCAGAGGTAATGACTAGGCAGGGACTAGCTTCTCTTAGGGTTGTCTGAACTACTTTCCCAGTTACTATGACTTTGTCATGGTGTAAGGAGTATAAGGTGTAGATTTAATTTTTTCAAGGCCTACTTTTAATGAAGCTTCTTAACCTTCCTTCTGGCTCACTACCCACCAGAGGTAGTGGAAAAGAAAGGATATGGGGGAAGTGGACCTGTTTAGAAATTGTTCTCTGGAGCAAATCCCATCTGTATTGTCAGGAAATCAGCAGTTCAGTTCACATGAGTCAGCCAGCAGCTGTAGCTTGATCCACTTGCAAACTTGTCACAGATATACCAGCAGTCCAGTTCAATAGAGTCGAGATAGCAAACACGAATCAGCAGGAGGGACCAGGGTTAGTGGGAACTCCAGAAGTTTTTGACTGTGCCTCTTTTAGCAAAGTAAAGATCAGTGAAGATGTGAGACCAACAAGCATTGCACAGCTAGCTCTACAGGCAAGCCAAGCCTAGACTAGCCAAGCTCAGTTTCTGTTATTGTCTGTGGAGTCCTTTTTCTACTCCCTCCAAACATCATCTGTCCTCCACAGGTTTTGCCTCAGCACATGTCTTGCCTTAGCATGTGAGTCTGTATCAGCTGACATCATTCTGACAACTGGCCTATGTCCACGGAAGTGGCAAGAAGTTGCAGCACACCACTAGAAGATTTTTAGTGAATTCTCTCTGTGGAGTCCTGACAAAACAAGCTCAACTACACAGCGTAAGGCAGGACAACTACATGTGTGTCCTTAACAAAAAATCCTTCATCACTTGCTTGCTTTGCCAAACATCTTTTCACCTGTATCTGCTTCAGCAAAACGGTCCTTCATGTGTCTGCTTTAGTAAAACATCCTTTCCTTCATGTCTGTTTCAGCAAAACACTCCTTCATGTGTTTGTCCTAGCAAACCATCATCCAATACAACTGACTTTCCAAAGAACCCTTAAGTTTCCATTTCAGTGGAGCATACATTATATGGCTGGCCTCCACTCATGAACCTGACCATCAAATTCAAGAACTGTTCTAGCATCCTGTCTTTTCTTCTTCTTCCTCCTCCTCCTCCTCCTCTTCCTCTTTCTTCTCCTCCTCTTCCTCTTCTTCCTCCTCTCTGTCCTTCCCTCTCCCTTCCTCTTCCCTTTGTCTCTCTCTCTGTCTCTCTGTCTCTCTCTGTCTCTCTGTGTGTCTCTGTCTCTCTCTCTCTCTCTGTCTCTCTCTCTCTCTGCCAGATTCAGTGCCCTCATGAAGCTAACAGTTCAAAGCACCCACCCAGGCTTCTATTTTCTCCTCCATAGTTAACAGATCATGAAACTTCCAACCACAGGGTTTCTTCAGCAGCACCCTTTAATGCAGACAGGAACAACTAACCTACCTTACCTCACCGTTATATTATCCTTTCACAGAACGGCATCTTCCAAGACCTAGTAAGCCTCTTCCAATGATAAAAAAGTTCCATCTTCTTTGTCCCAGCTTTTCATGAGGGCCCAGAAGGCAAGAATAGCTGCCACAGCATGCCATGTACTGTGTTTGGGCCACGTCTACTGCATAACTGCCTCTGTTACTGCGGAAGATAATCCATTTATGCATAAAAGCATATCCTGCCTACTATACCAAAACCAGGAAAGGGCATTTTGAGGAGCTAGAAGTTAAAGAGAGTACAAAGGAGCCACAAATAGATGTGCAATACTTTATTCAGTAACACACACATAGGCATCAGTTGACATATATGAGTAATACAAGATGGGCATGAGCACACATGCAAACTGTCGTATAGGCACAGAGGTCTAAAATCAGACACACAGACAAGACCAGGTGAAGGTATAGGCAGAAGTAACTTGCCTCTGATTTCAAGGATATATTTATATGAAACTCAAATAAAAGTTGTATTTTGCCAACAGTTACATAATTGGTTGCATCATCACCTATACCAGGTTCCCTGGATGTTGATATCCTGGGTCAGTCATTATTAGCTGACTCATGGTTCCTGGGATGTCATCTTAGCCATCTCTGGCTCATTCCGGATAACCATATCAGTGCTATGTTCTCTAAGTTTTAATTTGCCTTTACAGCCTTCTGTTCCCCCAACTACCTATAGCCATTAATGTAATGTATTCTATTCAGCTACTAGATAGTATCTATGTGCTCAGAGGCCTTGTAGCTTGCTGCTCTTGTAGTAGACATCAGAGCTCAATTCCAAGCATTCATATCAGCTAACTCACAACCACCTATAACTCCAGCTCCAGGGGATCTGACACCTCTTCTGTCCTTCGCAGACACATGTCACACACATACAAAAAATAATAAATTTTTAAAAAACAGAACGTTTCTTTTTTTTTCATTTTTTTCAGCAGATTGACTCCAAACATGATTAGATTCTTTATTTTTGTGGAGAGTCTCAGTCACAAAGAGGTTGTTCTTTGTGAGATCATGTTTGAACTGGTCTTCTACAGAAAGTACATATGCTAACCGCCTTATTTTCTAGACAGTGTCCTATGCAAAAGTAATATTCAGCAGTCAGTGCATACCCATCAGCAGGGCAAAAATGGTATCATCTGAAATATTCTTTTTCTCATTTCTTGCTTTGCATACATATGTATTGCTTTCTGCTACTGAATAGTGATTGTTGCTATAGCAATGTTTTTAAGCACACTCCTAGATCAATGTGAGAGCTGCAGAAGCAAATATTCTATGCAGTTTGTGAGTCTAACACCGTACTCCCACTCTTATTTGTTCAATTGTAGAATAAAGATTTGGGCAACTTCTCGCAACTAGAGAGTTCTCTGCTGTGAAGACCTAATCAATCAACACATGCCCTGTGACTACTTCCCAGTAGAGGTCCCTGCAAAGCACTAAACAACAATAGCAGCTGTGTGTGCAGGGACAACATGCCTGTCAACACAAGGAAGTACAATGCTAAGTGCACCAGAGCTCCGGGATCCCACCACCTCATGCAGTGTCTACTCTGATTTTTATGTATTACATCTCAAAGCTTATCTGAGAAAACTATCTTTCTGTTTTCATTGCCCTATTCATCTTGAGCCTCCCACTGCAGCCTCCAGCCTACTCACATAAATATATCTCAGTTATCACACACAGCTTGCACAAAATATGAGAAATGAGTTGGAATTTCTTACACAGAGTACTTAAAATCAAAAGCCAGTTGAAGAACTTCTAATTGTTTATCTGCTTCCTTCTGAATCAAAGCTACGTGCTCAGGCCAGGCTTATTATGATAAGATGGAGATATGGAGTCCAAGAGACCACACTATCTTTGAGTGCTGCTACCCAGCCAGAGCTTCCCCATTTAACCCAGTAACAGCAATGTGCATCTATGGAGTGCATAAGAAGGGGCTTGGGTCCCCTCTCCCTGCTGCTATCCATGTGACCCCAAACCAGGCATCGCTCTCGAGGATGCTCTCATGTATCTGAAAAAGATAGAGCTATACTTCACAATCAGTGTTCTGCTGATTGTAAATCCTGGCAACTCTGGGGAATAGAGGAAAGTAGGAGCTCTGCGTTCCACTTTGATCCTTTGCTCTGTGTATTCCTTGTATTCCCTGCAGTACCCACTATTGCTTCCCTTTGAAATGGGCTGTTAGATACATCCTATCTGTCAAAAGGATTCAGTATTTCCCATTTACACGCATTATTTTTAAAAAATGAATTCTTAGGTTCTAAGAAAATGAGAACATTTGTTATTTCGAATTTAAATGAGCATTTATAATTTAGATGACCAAAAGTAAATTGCATTACCAGGCAATTGGTTAAGTTGTCATAAAATGCTTTAGATCCATATTTAGAAATAAGACAATACCCTGATATAACTGGCTTCTAAACATCTGCCATATGGTATTTTTTCATTGTAGCGTTGACTTAAAAATAATACTTAACCTTTAAAATGGACGGTTATTATAGCAACCATCTGTATTTAAAACACTGGGGTGATAGCTGCCAGTAAAGTGCTTGCCGTGAGACCTTAGTTTGATTTCAAGAACTCACACAAAAGAAGAGCATTGGTTCTGGGGCTTGCAAATGATCTAGATGTGTTTCCTAGCACCCACATGGTAGTTCACAAACATTTATCACTCCAGTTACAGGGGATCTGTTGCCTTCTGACCTCTGCAGGCACCAGGCATGTTAGTGATCAAGTGACGAGCAAATACATGTAGCAAAACATTCATATACATTAAAAAGTCAAAGGAGGAGGAGGAAGAGGAGAAGTGGGAGGTGCTACTGTTGCTAGATATTGTGGTCCATGTTTGTAATCCAAGCACTAGGAAGATCTAGGCAGGCAGATCTCTGGAGCTTGATAAGTTCCAAGTCAGCAAGAAAACTTGTCTCCAAAAGAAAAAAATAAATTAAAAAATGATACTTGAGGAAAAACACCAAGAATGTCCCCTGTCCTTCATATAGAGGTGAATACACAAGCACACCTGCACACATGTAAACATATACACATGATGAAAATAAATAAATAAAATTGAAACTGTTTACAATGAGAATAATTTTTAAAAACTAGTTATATAGTTAATTATAGTTATACAAAGAATACTTAAATATACTCTTAAAATATGAAAATTATCATTTAAATTGTAATATTTAGCATGCAGCTTACTGTGCTAATCAGTAAATTACTGGTTATCTGCATTCTGGCAAAACTGCATCTGCCCAATTAATTGAAAATTGACTATACTTCAGTGAAATTTTTTCTGGGTCAGATTCACTTTTTCTACACATCTCTGGCTCCACAGGTTTTCCTGACCATGACTTATTTCTGTAGTAAGAGAAATTCAAAATCAGTCATTTGCAGAAGCCCTGGATATTTTGCTGTCGGGGAATCAGTGATATCACATAGAAAGCATATTCAATATTTTTCTAATTCCTGAAATTAAATGAAAAAAATAATTGTAACAACATCATAAATAATCAGAATTTTATACTACTGTCCTAGGGTCCTCAGATCACATAGCAGGTGTGAGCAGCTTGTGTGAGCAGCTTCCCTTCCTGTACACTGTCCTCACAACCAGCTTCCCAAACATACAACTGCTGGATCAAGAACACAACACAATTTGAAAACAAGACTAATGCACACACTCACATAAACACACACACACACACACACACACACACACACACACACACACTATGATGTCTTGTTTAATATCAACTTGCCAGAAACTAGAGTCATTTATGAAGAATAAAACTCAATTGAGAAAATGTCCCCACCAGACTAGCTGTTGAGGAAGCCTGTGGTCCATCTTTTTAATTGATGATTTATTCAAGAGATCTAGTCTATTGTGGGTGGTGCTACCCCTAGGCAGGTGGGCCTGCATGGTATAAAAAAGGGTGGAGTAAGCCATGGAGCACAAGCTTGTAAACAGTACTTCTCAATGTCTTCTGCCTCTATTCCTGACTCCAGGTTCCTGTCTTAAGTTCCTACCCTGACTTCCCTGAATGATAGACTACAAGATGTAAACTAAAATAAAGCCCTTCATTTTGGTTTTGTTTATGGTGTTTCAGCACAGAAATAGAAACCCAAATAAGATATACACGTGCACAGGAGGCATATACAAGATAAACACAGGAGGCATATACAAGATAGACACAGGAGGCATATACAAGATAAACACAGGAGGCATATACAAGATAGACACAGGAGGCATATACAAGATAGACACTGGAGGCATATACAAGATAGACACAGGAGGCATAAGCAAACACAAAAGTTTAAGCTAAAGCAACACAACCTGTTGTGTGATTTGGCAGAAGCCTACAGGAACTAAATGGATCAAAGCCATTGGCATTGTCATTTCAGTGTCTGAATAGCTGAAATTTCAGCCTTGGCTCCACAGGACACCAGAAACCTACTAGGGCTGTGGGCATGAAAGTCATAGCTATGAAGGCTCTTTCCATTTGTTCAGTCTACAAGGTTGTCTTTCTGGAAAAAGTTATCATCAGACATCAAAACCTGAGCTTGATAAAGTCTGTGGGTCTATACCTCAAATATATGCTACACTCAAACTCAAAGAGTTTTAGGCCAGTAAATTGGCTTGAAAATGCTTTGCTCCAGACCTTGTGACCCTGAGGCCCAGAGGAAGAAACACTGGGAAGGATCCCTAGGAAATGCATTTGAGGACAATGAGGATTTCAGCACACAGAATTAGAGAGAGATCTCAAGAGTAGTGACAGTTTTGGATGTTTGATTTCTTTCAAAAACAGAAATATTTGAAGATGTTTTTATTTTAATCTCAGGTGTGGGATATGGAGCTGCTTCAGATTATCCACAACAGCTGACTATGATTTGCCTCATGCTCCAGTAGAGTTGTGATTTTGCCCCCTGAAGGTAGTTTCTGTGGTTGTGTGACATTTGGAATCCTGGGGACTTTTTAGAAAGTGTATAAATGCTAGGGCACCAAGAGGTGGGTTGTTGGTTGGTTGTTGTTAGTCTTGGTTTGTTAGGTAGTCATACACAAAGAAGAAACAACAAGAAATTAGATATCTTGATGAAGATCTAACTTGCATCAAGGAACTCAATACCTTTAATCATCAGGAATTAGTCTAATGATAACTTCTCCTCCTTTCTGACCCCTGACTTTATTCAGAGCTTGCTTTCCTTTCCTCTCTATCTTTTTTTTTCTTATCTAGTGTTATGGAATTGAAAGGGTGGAAGCAAAAAGGTGAAGAAGAATGGAAGAAAGAAGAACGCACAAAGTAGATAAATACTCAAGTGGAGACCTACTTGGGCAAAAGCATATGAGAAAATGTGTCATAAAGTAAGAGATTTGCCAGGGATTCATATAAATGAATTGATAGGGTTCTTGTTTGGTGTGTTGTACCCTGGATTTAATCCCCAGAACTGTAAAAATTCGTTTGTGAATTGAAGATTAGATTAGAGACATAATATAGTCAAGGTCCTTTCATTGTGAAACTAACTGGTATAAAACTTGGGAGAAGTAGTTCAGTGTAGAATGTTTCTCTGAAGTAGTTGGCGTTGTGTTCAGATGGATTGCAAATATTACAGTATAGAAGGAGAACAATGAAGGCTGGGAATTTTCTCTGTATAATGAGCAATATAAATAATGTATATATGAATGAATGAATTGGCTATTTCCATTATTATTATTATTCCCATTATTATATACCCACTTACTTTCTCTAAGTTCTCTTGAGTGAATCATCACCTGCCATGAGATAAACAAATCCTTAGTGATAGTCCCCCATATGTTGCTCCAGAGGACAAATAGAAGCAGCTCCATTTTGTGCAATTTAGAGTGTTATCCTTGTCATTTTCAATTTGAGACTCATACTTGCACCACTCTGTGTATCTCATTCAGTCATGAGCAATTGCTCCTTGAGTCTTTTTGTGCTGCTTTGGAGAATTACTGCAGCTTTCTGAAAATTCTCCCTGCAATTTCTCTAAAGTGAATTTTATATGGCATGCATAGTTAAACCTGCTAGTCAGACTACACCTAAGAATCTCTATGTGGAGGGACACAACTTACTTTACTACATGGTGTTGTGTCACATAGACACAACTTTATTAATGTAGATTTGATTCTTCAGAAAATAATCAAATTGTAAATAATTTATGTTTAATGAACCATGTAAAATCTCTAACATGTAGTCATCTTTTTGTTGTTTGATTTTATAACATCTTAAAAAATATAAAAAATAGTCTTAGCTCAAAGACCATATAAAATCAGACTTGAGCCAGTTGTAGTCTGCTGGCAGTGATTTGTCAGTCCCTTATACCGATCAACCCAAGGAACACACCATTTTTAGCATTTAATTACAAGGATGTTCAAAGCTAGCATGAGTGAGTAAGTGCCTGAGGCCCTGGGGAATGTGTGTTGAAGTGCTGTGTCTAGCTGAAGAGAATGTTCAGAACACAAGCTAGTATTTGCATGAAAAACCCAAAGCACCCATCAAAAAGAAATCATTTTCAAAATGAAATCATGCTTGTATGGCAAGCAGCAGAATTTCAATCCAAACAGATGTTCAGGAGGAACAAGAAAATCAGAACCATGGACAGCCAATTATTTAAAGCAAAAGAAGTCAAGTGTCCTGAGAGATGTGTACAAAGCTGACGATGGAAGTCTAAGACCCTGCATCAACATGAGCCATAGCTTGATGCATTATCCTTCAAGCCATCTCAGACTAATTTGGCACCTTTTCTATAACTACCTGTTATAATTATAAACCCATACAGAAATATAAAGCTGTGTTCTGGAGAATGGAAAAGATACATTTGGAGGAAATATGAGGAGGGGGGGAGAATATACTGAATCAAACTGACTGGGCCACAAGTGCCTACATATCTGATGAAACATCATTTCTGGTGTGTCTATAGAATGTTCCTAGAAGACACCAACATTTGAATTGGTCAAGTATAGATCACTCTCACCAATATGATTAAGTATGATTCAATATTGAGAGCCCAAGCCAAAGAAAACTGTGGTGGCGGGAGGTAAATTCTCTCAGCTTGACCTGAGTTATTGTCTTCTGCCCTCAGACATCAATACTGCTATTCTCTGGTCATCACACTTGGAGTGGCTTTACATCACAACTTTGCTGGGTCTTCAGCTTGCAGATGGCAGATTGTGGGGCTTCTCCAGAGCCATGATCATGTGAACTAATCCTTTATAATATTACTCCATCATGTCTGTATCCCCCCCCTCTCTCTCTCTCTCACACACACACACACACACACACATACACTCACACTGTGTGTGAGTGTATGTGTGTGTGCATGTTTCCCTAGGGAAATATATATGAAAATATATGCATATATAAATCTTCAATTTGCTTCAATATTTTCTCATTCTCTGGAGAACATTGACTGATAAAGAGATAAGAGGGGAGAAATGAAAATAAAATGGAATAACAAAGAAATCTGTAAAATTATAACAGTATATCTTTAAGATGACAGCTGACACTCATATTAAGCCTAAAACCTCTGACTACCACATATATATTTTTCTGAATCTGAAAACTTACTGTTTTACTGACATGTTATATTGCCACACCCACTAAAGGAGACCAGCAAATCCATACCTAATCATATTGCCTTCTCTGATAAATCAATAAAAGGAAACAGATGATCCTGGGTAGACTGTGACAGACCTTGCCATGTGAAAATGTGTGATTTAACATCACCATGGTGACTAACTAGACTGGTTCCCCTCAATCCAAGTGTCTGAAATTGTGGGACACATGGAAAACATTCTAAGTAATAGATATATATTTCACTGAAGTCAAGTCTTTGGTAAACGGTTGTTTGTAAATACCCGTTCATTAAATGAGCAATAGGAATGAATACACACAAACTTACTACACTTCTAAGGCATTCAAAGATGAGCGACATGGACCATGACAGAGAGGTAGTCTTCCTCAGCTAAACAAAACATAGATTATTATATTAAATTATCTTATTTTTAAACAAACATTTAAAAGCTTTGTTGTATTAGGATAAAGCATTCACAGTGTAACTACTATGTCCAGATTATAAGAAGAACTCTTGGAAGTCAATACTAAAAGGTTAGAACATATTTAGTAGGTGAAACTTTGAGGTGTATAAGTGGTTAACAAATGCAAATGAAGGTGCTTGCTGCCTTTAGTCACTGGAGAAATGTATATGAAGACCACAGTAAGGTTTATCATATATCCAGTGTGACTACTCCCAGTGCTGCCCAGAATGCACATGAACACAGAAATCTCCATTGCTGGTGGGACTGCAGAGAGGTGGAACCATTGTGGAGAAGTTTGTCAGTTCTTAATAAAGTTAACATGCAGCCCAACTATACTTTTAAGGCACTTCCCTGAGAAAAAATAAAAATATATGACCACAGAAAAGTGTGAAAGCAATGGTAGTTTTATCCATGATCTCAAAACTCCTGGAAAGTATTAAAAACCAACACAGGTAGATGAGTAATCAAATTATGACATATCCTCAGCAAACAAAATATTACTGCAGTCAGCATCATAGCAGGGTCTCAGAAGCACGACACAGTTTGATCCAAGTTATACCCACAGAAGCACACCTTGACAACCTCACTTACACAATTCTAGAATAAAGACACATGGACAGAAAACAGATCAGCAGTTCCTTCAGGGGTACTGGTAAGGAAACAGAAAGGTTCAGTGTGACACAGGAGGCCAGGGGACTATTGGAGCTATGGAAAGAGTTAGATCTTGCGTGTGGTGAGAGACCACACAAAAAATGTTTTCTGAAACTCATCAAAATGTGTAGGCTTTAAAAATATTTTACTATATGTAAATTCTACTCAAATAAGCCAATCAGAAAAGAATTAGTACTTCACCACATGCACATTGGCAATGGAGCCGAGGATGAAAAGCTCTGAAACCATGAACCACAGCAATCCTTCCTATCTTAAGTTGTCTTCTCTGAGGTAGTTGATTGCAGCAATAATAAAGTATCAAGATGCGGTGACACCTGATTAGGCAAAAATATCTCTGCTAGAGTCTGGAAGGTGCTTATGTTTTTCTGACCTTGGCCCACATGACTTCAGCTTTTTTTTCTTCCAGGAAGCCATGTTACCATCAACTACCAAATCTACCAATAATTCTTGGAGGGTCTGAGGATAACCCTATTATCACTAAGTAAGTCGTCATAATTTCATGCATGTATCCAGAAGCCATGAATCTAGGTAAGAAACAAGTATGTCATTATTCAGCATAGTAAACAGCAGAGCTTCCCCTCTCTGCTGATTCTCCTTTAGTTCAGCAAAGATCTGACACACACTGGGCTGTGTTACAGCTTGTTCCAGACTGTCAACAGACCTACATGCTTCCTGTTCTAGAAGGAGTTGCTGCATCTTTCTAGACTGCTCTCCAGACATTTTTGAACAGATAGTTCTGAGACGGCAGGTAGTGCATCTTCTCACAGATGTGCCGAAAGGAAAGATGTTAGTAGAGAATTGTCTCTTAACACCAGATTCCTTTGACTTCTTGATTTTACTGTTTGTATTTTGCTATTGCCTTGGTCTCTACTATTCCTCCAGCATCTGAAATACTAATTGGCTTAATAATAATAATAATAATAATAATAATAATAAATAATAATAATAATAATAATAACAACAATAATTGATTCAATAACTAATTGGCTCCAGCTCAAGAAATACTTGTTCAACAAATCAGTCTCTCAAAATCTTACAAGTCATTTCGGATCCAGCTTAAATGATCTATCTTTAGAGGCATCAAACCCAATTCTGCAATTGAAATGTAGTATTTATACATCTGGGCTTTTATAATGCTTCTTATACTTTAGTATAAACCTTGTCTCAGACTCTTGTGTATAGTTCCTAGTGTGTATGTTTCTCTGATTAGATTTAAAAATGCCTGAAGGATGAAATCTGACACTGTATTACACAGACAGGGACCATAGTGTATGGTTCAAGGCAGTCCCTCTCAAGCTCAGACTGAATGCTCCACTACCTTGCTCAGTTTTTAAAACCATGTATGTCCTTTTGGGTCTGGGTTACCTCATTCAGGATGATATTTCTAGTTCCATCCATTTCCCTGCAAAACTCATGATGTCCTTATTTTTAATAACTGAGTAGGATTACATTGTGTAAATGTACCACATTTTCTGTATCCATTCTTCAATTAAGGAATATTTAGGTTGTTTCCAATGTATCATTCTAGCAATGATAAATAAGACTGCGAAGAACATAGTGGAGCACATGTCCTAGTGATATGGTAGAGTGCAATTGAGTATATGCCTAGCAGTAGTGTAGTTGGGTCTTCAGGTAGAACTATTTACAGTTTTCTGAGGAACCTTCAGATTGGTTTCCAAAGTGGTTTTATAAGCTTGTAATGCCACCAGCAATGAAAGAGTGTTTCTCTTTCTCCATATCCTTGCCAACATCTACTGTCCAATGAGTTTTTTTTTATGTTAGCCATTCTGATTGATGTGAGGTAGAAGCTCAGAGTCATTTTGATTTGCATTTCCCTGATGTCTAAGGATGCTGAACATTTCTTTAGGTACTTCTTAGCCATTCAAGATTCCTCAGTTGAAAATTCTCTGTTTAGCTCTGTAGCCCATTTTTTAAATTGAATTATTTCATTTTATAGAGTCTAACTTCTTGAGTTCTTTCTATATTTTGGATTTTAGCCCTCCATCAAATGTTGGGTTAGAAAAGATCTTTTCCCAATCTGTAGGCTGCCAATTTGTCCTATTGACAGTGTCCTTTGCCTTATAGAAGCTTTTCCATTTCATAAGGTTCCATTTGTTAATTGGTGATCTTAGTGCATGAGCCACTGGTGTTCTAGTCAAGAAATTTTCCCCTTGCCAATGTGTTCAAGGCTCTTTCCCACTTTCTTTTCTATTAGATTCAGCGTATCTGGTTTTATGAGGTGGTCCTTGATCCACTTGGACTTGAGCTTTGTACAAGGAGATAAAAATGGATCAATTTGTGTTCTTTTACATGCAGACCACCAGTTAGACTACCACCATTTGTTGAAAATGCTTCCTTTTTTCTACTGTATGGTCTTGGTTTCTTTGTCAAAGATCAAGTGTCCATAGGTGTGTGAGTTTATTTCTAGATCTTCAATTCTATTTTTCTTGATCAACTTGTCTGTCTTTGTACCAAAACCGTTCAGTTTTTTATCACTATTGCTTTTTAATACAGCTTAAAGTCAGGAATGGTGATTTCTCCAGAAGTTCTTTTATTGTTGAGAATTATTTTTGCTGGGTTTTCCTGCCATATCCTGGGGTTTTTGTTATTCCATAAGAAGTTGAGAATTGATCTTTCTATCTCTGTGAGGAATTGAGTTGGAATTTTGATAGGGATTGCATTGAATCTGTAGATTGCTTTTGGTGAGGTGGCCATTTTTATTATGTTAATCCTGCCCATCCATGAGCATGGGAGATCTTTCTGTCTTCTGACGTCTTCCTCAATTTCTTTCTTTAGAAACTTGAAGTTCTTGTCATACAGATTTTTCACCTGCTTGGTTAGAATTACAGAAAGATAGTTTATATTATTTGTGACTCTTGTGAAGGATGTCATTTCTCTAATTTCTTTCTCAGCCTGTTTATCCTTTGAGTAGATGAAGTCTACTGATTTGCAGGAGTGAATTTTATGTCCAGCCACTTTGCTGAAATTGTTTATCAGTGTAGGAGTTCTCAGGTAGAATTTTTAGGGTTGCTTATGTGTACTATCATATCATTCACAAATAGTGATACCTTGATTTCCTCCTTTCCAGTTTGTATCCCTTTGATCTCCTTTGGTTGTCTAATTCCTCTAGCTAAAACTTCAAGTACTATCTTGAAAAAAACAGGGAGAGAGTGAGCAGCCTTATCTTGCCCCTCATTTTAGTGGGATTGCAACAAATTTCTCTCCATTTAATTTGATGTTGACTGTTGGTTTGTTGTGTATTGCTTTTATGATGTTTAGATATGTGCCTTGAATTCCTGATCTCTCCAAAACTTTTAACATGAAGGAGTGTTGTATTTTGTCAAAAGCATTTTCAGCATCTAATGAGATAACCATGTGGGTTTTTTTCTTTGAGTTTGTTTACATAGAGAATTACATTGATGGATTTCCATATATTAAACCATCCCTGCATCCCTGAGATGAAGCCTATTGGATCTTGGTAAATGATTATTTTTGGTATGTTCTTGGATTTGATTTGCAAAATTTTATTGAGTATTTTTACATAAATATTCATAAGTGAAATTGGACTGAAGTTCTCTTTCTCATGTTTAGTTTTTTTTGTGGTTCAGGAATCAAAATAACGTTGGCTTCATAGAAAGCAGTAGGTAGTGTTTCTTCTATTTTGTAGAATAGTTTGAGAAGTATTGGTATTAAGTCTTCTTTGAAGTTCTGATGAAATTCTGCACTGAAACCATCTGGGCCTGTGATGTTTTATGCTGGAAGACTTTTAATGACTGCTTCTATTTCCTGAGGGGTCATGGAACTGTTTAAATAATTTACCTGATCCTGATTTAACATTGGTAGGGGGTATCTGTTTAGAAAATCATTCACCTCATCTAGATTTTTCAGTTTTTGTTGAGTATGGTCTTTTGTAGTAAGATCTGATTTTTTTTTTTGAATTTCCTCAATTTCTGTTGTTATGCCTCCCTTTTTATTTCTGATTTTGTTAATTTGGATTCTGTCTCTGCGCTCTTTAGTTAGTTTCACTAAGGGTATATTTATCTTGTTGATTTCTCAAAAGAAAAACAAACAAACAAACAAACAAACAAACAAACAAAAAACCCACCAAATCTTAGTTTTGTTGGTTCTTTGTACAGTTCTCTTGTTTCTAATTGCTTTCAGCCCTGAGTTTGATTATTTCCTGATGTCTACTCCTCTTAGGTGTGTTTACTTCTTTTTGTTCTGGAGCTTTCGGATGTGCTGTTAAGTTGCTAGTATAGGATCTCTCTGATTTCTTTATGAAGACACATAGTGCTATAAATTTTCCTCTTATCTCTGCTCTCCTTGTGTTCCATGTTCCATGTTAGGGTATGTTGTGCCTTCATTTTCATTAAATTCTACAACATCTTTCTTCCTTGACAAAGTTATCATTTGAGTAGATCATTGTTTCCATGAGTATGTGGACTTTCTGTTATTTTTTTTCTTGTTGTTATTAAAAAACAACCTTAGTCCATGGTGATCTGATAAAATGTGTGAGATCATTTTGATTTTGTTGTATCTGTTGAGGCTTGTTTTATGTCTCATTATATGGTCAGTTTTGGAGAAGGTACCATGAGGCACTGAGAAGAACATATATATATTTTTTTTTGTTTTATGGTAAAATATTCTGTAGAGATCTGTTAAATTAATTTCCCAGGCCATGTTGCAGACTGGAAGGAAATTGGGCTCCAGCAGAGTATATAGGTCCTATATCCACTATGCTCAATGAAGTCCCAGCTGGGCAGATATTGGGGCAAAGGTCTCACCTGTGTCCCTAGTTATGGGAGACCTCCTAGGAGACAGGCCATCTCTGTGGTGTGGGAGTGAGGTGGGGTGCCTATATGACCCAGGCAAAGTTGCCTTTCTCAGTCTTACCCAGCCTTTTTTCTATTTAACTCTGTGTCCTCAGAAACCATGAAGGCAGTTTTCTTGTTTGTTCAGTTTAAGTCAATCAGTTCATAAAGTATTTTAGAGCCATGTACTTAGAAGCTTGTAGTTTCTTTTCACCCTAGAGGCACAATTATCACTGTATACTCTACTTTGTGCCATAAAGCCTGACATTTATAAGCTGCAATGAAAGTCATACTTCTCCCCAGCTTCTGGTTGCATATGGTCATTGGAGACTTCCATTGAGAGTTGATGGGGCACAAGGAAAATGAATTCATTATCTTCCTCCCTGTGGGGTCACTTGTCTCTATTATCCATTCTTCTCTTACTTGTAGAGTTATTCTCTTCAGATCCTAACAATTGTTCCTACCCCTTTTTCCCTTATGCCTAAGTGAGTCACGACTCCCTCCCACAGCTCTCTCTGGAATGTATTTCCTTACTGTCTTCTTTTCCTCAGTGCTGCTTGTACTTTGGATACAGCTTACTAAAACCTTTTCAATTACCTCATTGGAGTTTTCTTTTGATTTTCTACTGAGACCTGTAAATAACATAATGTTGTACCTCAACTGATAATTTTAATAAACATAAGAAAATAAAAGATACCACTGAAAATTTTATAAAAGTTGTCATATTAAATGTAAATGGCAACCATGTGATTTTTTTATTGATTTTTAGCAAAATGAACTTCATTTCAATGGATCATGGAACTGAAAACTGATGGTGTGACGAGATTGATTGGAAGAGGATCTTCTGGGAAGGACGATGACATGTTACAGATGATGCTGTTAAAGGGTAGGGGTGTTTTTATAATTAAATTTATGTCGATGATATATAAAATCTATCCATCAAAAGGAAAAATCTCAGCTAGAAGATTATATAAATCTAGGCACATAGAACCTTGATGATAACACTTTCATAGGCATCCATTAAATGGCATATGCATTGCTGAAAAAAGAAAATAGAAACAAAAGATTACACAGAGCCTTAGTTGGCTTCAAAATTATTAAGGTATAATGACATAAAATAGTCTGAAATCTAAGGAATGACAGTGAAAAATAATTTTAATTATTATTCTAATTATTCTAATGATTAGAATGCGAGTACAAATAGTCTTAATTCAAAATGGGGTGAATGATATTGGCTAGAAAAATGCAGGCATTAATTGAATCAAGCTAGGCTATGGATGATATACTATTTTGTCTGGAAAACTCAATTACAGAAATGAAGAGAAATACATTGATAATAGTCAGTTTTAATGCCAGTTTTATGCTATGGTCACTACAAATGGAAAGATTAGTAATGGAAATACCATTAACTAAAGTCATAGCCCAGAGAATTTTCTCTAAGTTTGATTTGATCGAAGACTTTTTTGTCATATTAGAGCTTATCTTCTCTAATACTGGTATTAAAAATATATTTGGGTAAAGTGATACAAGACAATTCCTTAGCCCTTTCTTCACCGTGATTAATTACCAATAGAAGGAGTAAATTCCTCTTAAGTTTTAAGTGTGGTTGTAAGATTCAGGGATGTAGATAATTGAATTTCTGCACCATTCTTTTTATGCAGAGTACCAACATAATTAACACAAAAGATGAATAATCCAGATCTGCCAAATCTGATTACTGAGTTTCATTTTTCTAACTGCAGTTTAAGATTCAACATTTTTTGAGCATCATCTGAGTCATGAGTTTCTGTGTGCTGTCTCACTTGGTGCTCTTACAAATTTTGTTGTTATTTGCATTAGAATCCAGAAAGGTCAGCAACCAGCAGTAGATGTGAACCAACATTCACTTATATTCAGTCTAGCAAAATATCCTTAATGATGTGGAAAAATAAATAAGAAATGAGATTTAAATCTGAGAGTGCAGGCTACAATTCGGTGTAAACACTGACTCTCTGACAGTGAACCTGCTGCTTAGGAGACTGCACAGGCTTGGTGCAGTCCAGAGGGTCCTGAGGCCCATCCAGAGCAGACCCACAAAGGGTTCACATCTTCATTGCTTTCGTTTTCTCAGCAGCTTCCTGCCATATCCCTGAAAACACCTTAGTGTCCATCCTTTCCTACTTGATATTTTAAAAATAGAGAAAATAATATGATATTAAATAGACCACATCTCTGGACACAAAACAAATTTTTTGCAAATTCAAAAAGACCAAAAGCACTCCTTATACCCTATCTGACTACAAAGGCAGCAAGAAAACATCTAATAAATATACACACTCGTGGAGGTTACACAACTCATTATCAAACAGTGGGTGGGTCAAAGGAGAAATCAAGAAAGGAAGGAAGAAAAAAATAACCTGAAACAAAATAACAACAACAACAAAAAAAAACCCCACAAAACCTCTGGAACACATTGAATGAAATCCTACAAGGGGATTTTCCTACAGGAAAGAATGCCTGTGTCTTACAGTGCCTGAATGTTCAGGAACTAAAAGTCCAGAGACCTAAGGTAGAACCAAATACAATTGGGGAAAAAAAAAAAAAGAATAAGAACATAGATGAAATGAAAGGAATACTGCTAAATATTCCATCTGTGCCTAGCGCCATCGTCATCACAAAGGCTTCCTCTTTCCTCTGGAAGTTGATGGGAGCAAATACAGAGATCTCAGGGAACCCTAGAGAAGAGAGAGAAGAAGGATTACAGGAGCAAAAGGGTTGAGCACACCAGGATAACAGGACCCTACATAATCGGCTAAGCAGGGCTCATAGGGGCTCACAGAGACTAAAGTGGCAATCATGGAGTCTACGTGGGTCTGCGCTAGGTCCTCTGCATATATGTTATGGTTGTTTAGCTTAGAGTTTTCATGGGACTCCTAACAGTGGTAGTGGGGCTATCTCTGACTCTTTTGCATGTTCTTGTGACCCTTTTCCTCCGACTGGGTTGCCTCATCCAGTCTTGGGCCTGGTCCTATTTTATCTTGCTGTGCAGTATCCAGTTGATACCCCTAGAAGGTCTGCTCTTTTCTAAAGGGAATCAGAAGCAATAGATCTCTGAGAGAGAGGGTGGTGGGAGAAGTGGGACAGGGTGAGAGAGGGAAACTGATATCAGCATTTATTGCATAAGAGAAGAATAAATAAAAGAACAAAGAAAACAATGAAAATAAGCCATTTGAAAAATTGGCCTGAGACTGAAATTGTGGATGCTCAAAAGAAGGGAAAATGGCTAAGAGATATCTAAAAATAATTTTCATTATTCTTATGACTAGGGAAATGCAAATCCAAACAACTCTGAAATTTCATCTTGCTCCAGTCAGATGGGGAGTATCAGTGGAACAACTGATAGCAAACGCTGCCAGTGTGCCTTGAGCAGGCTGGAAAGACCTTGTTTACCCAATAAACCTAGTAATAGGACCTAGGTGGAGTTACCCACCTTGGCTATAGGTACAACTTCCTACAGGAACTTAGAAGAATCGACTGTCCACTGAGCTTGCCTTACAACATAATCTGGCTGAAACAAAGGATGGGTTCGGTGGGGCTTTCCGTTTAAATACAAGAGCTGAATATTAAACTTTGAGCCTTGATCAGAAAACTTTGTCTTGGCTTCATGCTTCTCTAGCCTCTCTGTCCCCTTTTTTTCATTTCCAGCCCCACTTTCAGGTGAACCCAGTTTGTCCATGGCCACAGATCAGATAGGGGAAATGTGGAGGAAGGGGATCTTAGGGAAAGGGATCAAGGGCAAATACAAAAGAAGGTAGGAGGAGAGTAAAGGAGAATAACAGGATACATGCAATCTGATAGGGGAAATGGGGAAAGGGAGGCTCTTGTGGAAGGAGGTAGACAAACTCAGAAAGAGGACCATGAGTAAAATAATAATAAGCGTGTCTGGAAAAGCCACAAGAAATCATACTACTATTTACCTTAAAAACTCTGTAACACACACAATTCCTTTTATAAATATGCATATATATATAAAGTTTTAATGACCTTTTCTCACATGTGCTGACAAGTGACCCAAAGATACCCAACAAAGCACCAATACCAGACATGAGAAGCTTTCTTTTGATTTGTTGGCCTGGACTCTCTGCGGACTCCCATACATACAGTCTATTCCTGTTGCTCTGAGTTACCTGCAAGAGGTAGGAGGTAAGTCACTATTACTGAGGACATCATTCACTTCAGACACAGGGCCCAGAGACCCATGAGTTGAAACTGACTTTGAATGCTTCCGCTCTGAGAAGTAGCTTTCATGATCCCAAACGTCAACCTGTAGGCTTCCAAAGGAATAAGGTAACTAAGAGTCCCGCCCAGCTAGGATTCCTATGAATGATATCAATAACTAGCATGGCATAATAATGCTAAGGAGGCACTAGTGGCACATATACCCTGGTGGTAACCAACAGCTCTCTAATGTGAATTAAGAACTGCTCAAAAAAAGAGAAACCTTGCCTAGTACTAGAAACTCAGCTGACTACTCAGTGCTAGTGAAGTTGTGGTTACTGGAGGAGAATCCACAACCTCTAATTGACTAAATCAGCATAATCCCCAACAATAATCTATAAATATTTATTCCTAAACCCACAGATAAGTGTAGTCTTCACCCCTCACCAAAGAAAGTTCTCCATAAAACAGATGGAGATCATTACAGAAAGCTACAACCAATCAAAATGTGGAGGTGGCGTTGGAGATTCCAGTCCCAAAACACTCCTGCAACTAAAACCAGGAATATTTGGAAAGAGGGGAAGCAAAAGATGATAAGAGATCATGGAGTTTGCTTGTGTCTCCTAGTAGTATCAGAATCTACATCCATATATTTTCACCATCATGACTGGCCATACATATGCTGAACAAGAATGACAGTAATAGATATGTCATACTGAATGGAGAAAAACCCAGGAGACCTTAGCCTTACACAAAGAACTATATGCAAATGAGGAAAGCACAGGAGCAGGGGGAGATAGTTCTTCCTAGAAAAACCCACATAACCATTTGGTTGTCCAGTGCCATACGATCAGCTCTGAAAACATCCATACAGGTAGCATGATACGGGCTGAGCAGGTTAGATTTAGGAATATATATGTATATACATACATATACATGCTTGCGTTTAACAATTAGTTTTTAAAAGATCAATTTAAAGGAGTGTTGGGGAGAGACATATGGGAGGGTTTGGTGGGGGGAAAGGGTGGGGACAGATTCTGAAATTATGTTATGCTGTCAAAAAGGAAAACACAAGTACACACCCGAACTAAAATGTGTGAAACATTGAATGAAGCGGGAGGTGGAGAGAACAAGAGCAGAAGAGCTGTTGTCTAGGAGAGAGCAGATGGCACGGAACTGGTAAGAATACCTGTCACATTTCAGTGGACAGCGACTTAGATCCAGAATAAAGGACATGCTGGTCAGGGAGGAAGCTACTGCACTCTAAGCTAACCTGTGTGGGTGAGATGGCTTTCATTTGCATTATCTCTTGGTCTGGGGCTGGCTTTGTGCCCTGCACCTCTAGTGTTCTCACACTGGCCAATAAACTGAACATTTTTATTGGTTCCTTCTCACCAATCTACCTCACTGGGTACCCCTAAATCTGGCAAGTGCCTGGCAGAAACCCTCTGTATGAAAGCCCAGAGTTCAGCTCACAGTTTTTCCTTTTCTTATCTCTTATTTCTTATCACTTTAATAATCCTCATCAAAAGTAGTCTTAAATAAAGCCCATTGTTTTACTTGATCTCTAAGAAGCCAGTAGAATGGGACACATAAAGATAGATGTGCACATAAACCTACCAAATGGCAGGCCAGTTCTACATTTGTTTAATCATTCATTCCAAACTATGAGTCAAGGCACTGTGCCAGGTGCTGGGGGTTTGGAGGAATTGTGTGATGGGACTTTCAGCCTAAATCAGTGGACATTATACCACGATACGGCACCTTGACGAGGGGAATGCCAGTGTGAAATAGCACACATGGGAATTTTACAGCTTCAGCATTTAAACATGCTACTTCATAACTGGTGACAGAATTCCTTGTGAACAAATGTGTTTCAAGTTTGTTTGGGCTGAAGGCACAATGTTGCCTGTGAGCCTTCTACTTTTATTTCTGCACAAATTGGAGGCATCCTTGTTTTGAGGCTGGCTTAAAGGTGTACATACTACATTCCATTATGGCAGAGGGATGTCTATTCTACCCCTACAGTCTCCAAATTCTAGGAATGTGGGCATGTTGTATGTGATGGTGATTTCATTTTTTTTGCTACCTTTGAGGGGAGGGGCAGCAATTAAAAGGAAAACAATTAAAATAAATAAGTAAATAAACAGTATGTATTCTGATTTGTGTTGTAAATCAAAGGCTTTTTTTTTAAAAGAAATGTGCAAGTTTGTCCTTGAGCTAAACTTATGAGAGTCCTGTAAGTAGTGACTCCTGAGTATAGAAGAGAGATTTTATTCATAGCTTCTCCTTTTATTAGACTTTCAAAGTGAGTATCTAATCCCTTGAGGCCAGTATGGTCTCTATTTCCAATGCCTTGGCTAATGCCTTCCTGGAGGGAGGGGCCCGTTGCAAGCAGGTAGAATGAGGAGGGGCTTTCCTCTGGGAATCTTCATCTCACTGTGGGGATGTCAAGCTTGGCATGCAGAGCACCCCAGCCTCTGTCACAGAAGGTCACCAAGCACACAATCCATCACAGTGTTTTGACAGGATACCCTTAGCCTTGCTGAGAGAAGATATCGGGTCATTAAGTGCTTTCAACAAAGATGAGGAAGAACTAGATAATATATGAGTCAAATTACTTTTCTCTTGGTCATGAGGGATATTAGTGTGGAAATGGATCTGCCAGAGGCTGCAGCAGAATTGTTCTGCCCGGACATCTTGAAGGAGAAAGCGGTACAGCCTACCCTTTCTACCCAGAGAGATGAGAACACATCATTTAAGCCTTCTTCTGATATGCTATCAGCACTCACCATCCAGAACTCAAAAAGAAGCAACCAGTTCAAGAGCAAAACACAAATGGCCCTGGAAATACAACTGGGATCAGCACAGGAATATCTTTATGTATTTAATTATTTACCAGTCTGTGAAAGACAAACTCCTATAGAATGAAACTTATTTACTTTAACAAAAATTAAAACAATTAGAACATCAAATCCATATATATATATATATACAAATTTATATACCTGTATCTTTAACTTGTGATCTCAATTAGAGTGTAGCCTGTATAACCCTCAAGCTTGACCCAAGCATTTGTTTTACATTAGGCTTTTATTAGCTATACTCACAAAGTATTTTTTGGAGAGTACTTTGAACATTATTAAGGAACACAAATTTTTGATCATTTGCCTACGATTCGTATAGCCTTTGGGATGAGAGAAAACAAAATTAGGGATACCATCTACTAAGATAAATTGCTTTATATGTTTCCAGTTTCTATGAATTCCCACCCCTAGCAGAATCAGTCACTAAAAAAATAAAGTTAATGATCAAAAACAAGAAGAGAAGATCTTCTTATCCAGTGACTCATTTCATTCCCCAACAATAAAGAGACACAGGCAACATTTTTATGGACTTAAGTGGCAATGGGAATTGTCACAGATTAATCACACCCCATCACATGACAGACATGACAATACACCAATTCAGTTAAATGGCTTCTTTGTTTGGTGAACAAACTAACAAAACCAAAGAATTCTTTTTTTTTTAACATAGAGTTATGATTCAATTGTGACTAGTCAGCACAAAATAAATCTCTAGAAAACAGACACGACTATTGTCAGTAGGGTTAACATTATTAGTTGCTATTATCACCACATTATTTAAAAACACATAATAAAAAACAACAGAGCTCAACAGAAACAACTTGAGAATCTAAAATGTACTTGGAGGGAAAAAGAAAAATTCAGGCTTCCATGATTTCATTCAATTCTGCTAACGCAATGTTTTCCTATAATTAAAAGGCCAAAAGGATTTTTACATTTTCAGAAAAGGAAGATGAATTAGAAAGCTGCAGCAAAAATAAGTAACATTCGGGTTGGAAAGTATCACCCAATACCGTGACTTCCAATTAATTTGGTCACACTTTAATTAAAATCTAAGTTTTATTTGTCCAGATCCCAGGAAACGAGTGATCAGCATTTGTATTGCAGGGCGAACAAACACTGCTCACCTCTAGTTATTACCAAGTAATTCAGTAATGATTTCTTGGGACTATGCTAAGCTTCAATCGATCACAAAATTTATCACCTCACAGTACAATGGCCTCTACTTGCATCTCTGTAGGTTTCTTTGACTTGTTTATTCACAAGACATTCTTATTCCAGGAGGCCCAGTGCTAATATCAAAAGGTCAGCACCTACTGTATTATATATCATGGGCCAAATGAGCAGAAGAAGCAGGGCATTGCTTTTGCCCTGAGAAGTTTAAAATGCAGTTTAGGAAAGCATGTTCACATCTCTTTTTTTATAAACATGTATTTATTTGTGTGTGTGTGTGTGTGTGTGTGTGTGTGTGTGTGTGTGTGTCCATCTGCATGTGTTCCTGGTGCACTTGAATGCTAGAACAGGGTCTTGGGTCTTGGATGCTCTGGAACTAGAGTTATAGATAGTCTTAAGCCACCATATGGATAGTGAGAACTGAATCTTAGCCCCCTGCAAGAGCAACTAGTGCCCCTAACCAATGAGCCATCTCTCCATCCTTTCCCATTCACATCTTGTCTCTCATGAGAGCTTTTAACCACTCTTGCTGCCTCTAGCCTACACTTCCATCCTCAAATCTCCTTGGCCAGTCCAATCTGATAAATCCTCAAAAAAAAAAAAAATTGTTCATCCCAGGAGCACAAAAAATCCAGTTAAACGGAACACATACAAAATGGTCAGAACTGTGTAAATCCCTTATCTAGCCTTAATGAGAATTTCTGTAATGAGTTGGTTTAAGCTGGGGTCCTCACCTGACTACCACCACTCTCCCCTGTGTTGCTATATTTTACATGGACTTCAAGTTTTTCACCTACATATAATTTTCCAGAATGCCCTACCCCTGAACTTTCTTCTCCTTTCTCTTTCATGGAACTTTCTGTTTTGACAAAGATTTCATTGGGAAATCCAGCTTTCTATGTGGAATCCTGGATTTATATTCTTGGTGTCATTACTCCAGCACTGGTCTCTCTATATAGGAGAATCAAAAAAATATAAGGCCTAGTGAATGATGATAAAAGTGGTAAAGAATTTATTATTTACATCTCTAATGTGTTGACATGTACAATTAGACATTTAATTTTATTCCTATCCAGCTGCTTCCAGATCCAGTGTGCCTTCTCAGAGCATGTCTGATGTTTTCTTTTATTCTAAATGCTGGCCACAGCGAAGGGAGCTGTGTATGTGCTTCCTGGCATAATTTAATTAACTTGACATCACAGACACAAATATCTTCGAAATCAAATATAAATATCTATGCCACTACTAAAGGCTGTGAGTTAATTACTATTCTTTAACAATATTAGTGTACTGTTCTTGCACTGACACTTCATTTCTCAGTCTAACAGGCTATTTATTTAATTAATAGCTACTTCCCTATTAGGATCCATTAGTATCACAAGTTGTTTTTAGCCAGCCTTGCCAAAAACAAATAAGGAGTACATGTGTTCTCTGTACAATTCTTAATTGCCTTACATTAACGTCTCTTTGCCAATTACAAGACTCTAATTGAGATCACAAGTTAAAGATACAGATGTATAATATATATATATACTCATATAATGTATAAATTATATATATATATTATGTATAAATTATATCTATATATAATTTATGGATTTGATGATCTATTTGTTTTAATTTTTCTTAAGTAAATAAATGTTAAAGTAAATAAGTTTTATTCTGTAGGAGTTTGTCTTTCACAGACTGGTAAATAGTCAAATATATAAAAATATTCCTGTGCTGATCCCAGCTGTATTTCCAGGACCATTTGTGCTTTGCTTTTGAACTGGTTGCTTCTTTGAGTTCTGGATAGTGATTGCTGATAGCATATCCGAAGGAGGTTTAAATGATGTGTTCTTTATAGCTATCACAAAGTTCTGTATTGCAGTCATCTTTGCTTCTATTTGCTACACATAGTTCATCTCTGTTCATATAAGAGCCTACTTCAATAACAAAGGATGGAAAGATGCCTCTGTGGATAAAAGCACATCTTACTCTTGCAGAGGAAACAGGTTTGGTTCCAAGCACCCATTCTTGGCGGGTCTTCAACTACAAAGAATCCAATTCCCCAGGCTTTTCCAGACACCTGCATTCACATGCTCTCTCTCTCTCTCTCTCTCTCTCTCTCTCTCTCTCTCTCTCTCTCACACACACACACACACACACACACACACACACACACACACACGAACCTACTAAGAAAAAGGAATTAAATAGCATAAAGTAAAATAAATAATGCTGAAGCCTACCCTGTAAGCAAATGGAGCAGGCCATAACTTGGACTTCGAGCAGACTTTTAAAATGACAACTGAGACATGAGGAGGAATCGAGTGGAATTTGTTTCATTTCTTGGATTTCATATGGTGAAAGCCTTGATTTTATCTTAAATAAAACAAAGCAGCTAAATATGAACAAAACCAGAGTATGATCTTTTTTTATTGTTTAATAATGCAGTACTTAAATCCAGTCCATATCAGGCCTCTCTCCACCTGCACTTCATTTAGGACCAGATTGTTTAATGAAATTATTGAATTATTAACGAAGCTCTTCTCACCAGGCCATTCATCACTGTTTAGAGATTTATATTTCATAAGCAAAATAAATAGTCTCATGAGGATGTTGCTACTCCACTGTAGGAAGGTGTCATCTGTCAGCACTAAGACCTAGGCATCTTGTTATGGAAGTCTCACAGAGCCCTAAAATAAATAAATAAATCTTATGAGTTCTTTTTAACTACATGGCATGCATATTTAATGGAACTTGCTGTGATATTCTCAGCAATCAAACCAAGAAAGATTACCTAACAATATTCTTATTATTTGGGTCAGCCAAATACAGCCACCCTCTCCCCAGATCCACACGTGTATAGACACGAATGTATATTGTCCATACGCACAAATGGTTGTAAGTCAAAAACCAAGAGCACATAGGTGCATGACACAGTACCAGTATGTGGCACTGTCCTGGAGCTAAAAAAAGGTAGAAGCCCAAATGCCCAGATTTTCTCATCGTAAGAGCATCAGGAGTTTGGCTGCTCCCACGCCTTGTTCTAGTGCCAGCAGACCCCAAGACATAGGCTTTCCCAACGCGCAAGTGTTCCCTGGTGCATGTAACAACCAATAAACTCATGTATTTTCAGAGTTATGAGGGATAGCTGCTGTTCACCTGGCCAATGAGCCTGAAACATCCAGGGCTGGAATTCCTTTCAATATGACCTTATTAGGTTCCTTCTCCTGGCCCTTGCTGCTGTAGAGTATAGTGTATAGAAACAAAGTCCCAGCCAATAGCATATCATCACGTGGACCCAAATAGCTATTTTCCCTAGGATGCGTGAGTGTGCGTGTGCGTGTGCGTGTGCGTGTGCGTGTGCGTGTGCGTGTGCGTGTGTGTGTGTGTGTGTCTCCCCTCTCTCTCCTAA
Source organism: Rhabdomys pumilio (assembly GCA_030674055.1). Lineage (NCBI taxonomy): Eukaryota > Metazoa > Chordata > Mammalia > Rodentia > Muridae > Rhabdomys > Rhabdomys pumilio. The sequence goes on along the minus strand of JANHMN010000004.1, from coordinate 103,417,380 downwards.
TAAACTAGCTGCCCTCTGACAGTCTCTGGGGTGTTCTTTCTGGTCTTACTCACAGAACCTCAGGATCCCCTTCCAGTCCAGCCACATTATCCCACTTTGCCCACACCCATTGGGCTACTGTTTTCAAGCCTGGTGCCAGTAGTTTCCCACACTCTAGTGTCAGAATCACCAGACAACCATCCATCATCAGGAGTTTGAGCAGAGAAAAAATATTTTTTTCATAGAAGTCAGTAAAAGCTGATGACAGAGTTTCTCCAAATGGTATAGATACTCACCACAGAGAATTTTGTCAAGGGCTACTTGACAAGCTGTTCAGATTCTCCCATTGTGTCCTTCAAGGTAAAGAGTCACACAGATGTTTGCAAACACTGGGTTATGAAAAACGCTGGTATGGCTCATCCACATGAAGGTGTTTTCTATCTTTTCAACTTGTGAGTGGCTCAGTGGAATTCTTGGTAAAGCATTTTGTCCCATTGAGAATTTGTGGAAATTGTTTGAACATTGTAGATTTGGGTGAGTTTTAATACAATACATACTCTAAAATCTCTTCTTGGAAAATACAAGTAAACAGAGTGAACTAGTGACCACCCTTTGAACCTCAGTTCATTTACTAAAGCTTTCACAGAAAAAGAGACATGATCTTCTCAAAACCACTAAGTCTTCATACCATGTATTAGCATTTGCTAACAATATGTCACTAATTTTTTTATGAACGTCTGCTAAGGTATCAATCACTAATGCAGGCGTGGTAACATTGTAACGAAGAAGGAAAGAAGACAACCTTTCATGGACATCAACAACAAGCAGATTAACTAGTTAAAAATATTTGATACTGACAAATACTATAAATAATATGAGCAGGCTAATGAGACCATCATACTGTAAGCTTAAATAATCTAATAGAAGCAACACACTTCTTTGAGAGCTAAGTCCAAGTCCTGTTTATCCTATGACCCTTAGGGTCCTGTGGATGGTCTTGTCTTGAATCAATGGGAGGAGAGACCCTTGGTCCTATGAAGGCTTGATGCCCCAATGTAGGGGAATGCCAGGATGGGGAGGTGGGAGAGAGTGGGTGCGTGGGGAAGCATCCTCATAGAAGAGGAGGGTATAGGATAGGGGGTTTCCAGAGGTGAAATCAGGAAAGGGGATAACATTTGAAATGCAAATAAATAAAATATCCAATAAAAAAAGATTTTGTAATTTTGAATATAGCTAAAGAAATGATAATAATGTTTTGCTTTTAACAATTCTACATTTTCTCCATATATTTATTTACACTAAAAGTAAATTTAATGGAAACAGAAAGATATTCTAAAGATGGTAGTAAATGTATGTGAAAGACTGAACTATGAGAAACTGGCACAAAAATAAATCTTCATAGGCAAGCAATACATTGGCTTAGCTTTCCAACGTTGGCTTTTTTCACACAAAAACTTTCTATACTATCTTGGAGGGTAATTCTTCTTCCTTATACACTCTCTGCTTTCCAATCTGCAGTAACAGTTTGAAGAACTGTTTCATTCTAAGTTTTTGCAAGCATTTGCTAGTTACACAACTCGTAAGAGTGCTTGGAGAAATAGAAGACATTACTCATCCTTCACTGTTATCTCACCTTCTGGTATCAGCTATTTCAAGCTCTAGGCTTCATTTAAGCTGGAAAACACCTCAAACTCACGCTGTGTCAGCACTGACTAATTATTCCTCATCCTCTTTGCAACTTGATGGAAACTGGTTGTAGATCCAGTGTCAAAACACAATCCATGGAGGAGAGAGCAGAAGCTCGCATCTCTAATGTCTCTCGGACACAGACCCAGTTTTACATTGAGGTGCCAGAGAAGTTTCTTAGTGTCTCCAGGCCTGGCTTTCCTTATCTACAAAACTAAGAGCTGAGCTAAATAACCTTCTAGTTCAAATAGTTTGATACTAGCAGCTTCTCAGATGCCTGCCTCTGTATCTCCTCTAAAGGGAAGAGAACAGCAACCCTTCTAAGATAGCAGAAGGCCTCCACCTTCAGTTCAACTGTGCTGCTTCCTACAACCTGTTCTTCTGCAACGTCACTTAAGTTCTGTAATTAAAAGTCAAGCAGACACATTGGATTGGTGATAAGACATGGCTGCCTGAGCTCTAGAATCTATGAATTCAAGTTTGGCCCTGCTGCTGTCTCTGGACACATCATGTACCCTTTTGAAAACATAGAGTTCCAGACAACATCATTAGTCTATCTCACAAGACTGTTGTGTGAAATGATTTGCAAAAATAGCACTGTAAAAGGAGATTGCAGAATGAAGGCTAAACACGCTGAGCCTTTGTACCCTGTCTAACTAATAAGGCTCCTGTTAGTTGAAAAGTCCTTAAGAATATAACTACTTAATCAATATAACACCGGCAGTCTGACAAATTAGCACGAAGCCACAGGCCAGAGACCTGAAAAAAAAATTAAATTAGTGCTTAACAGAAATTGGACTACCAGCAAGATAGTTTCTGGAAATTTGAAATCCAATTCAGAAAACTAAAACAGAGCCCTGTCTTCAAGGCCAGGTGCATATTATAGCCAGGTCTATTCTGACAGACACATTTCTAAATCATGAATCAATGCGGGAAAGCTAACAGGAGTGTCTTCAGGACCTCATGAAAGTTTTATGTCCATCTGCAAGACTAACTTGTGGATCTGAAAAAAAAATACATCTCAAATGGAAAGGTATTGCTGTTATTATTCTAAATAACACTTTACTGTGTCATTTAAAATGGGTACTTTAAGAAATGTGAGCAAGGTATATTATTCTCATGACTGTGTCTCTTTTCTCTAGCCCTATACAAGACATTACAGAGGTTCATGAAGAGCCCATGACTGTGGCATTTACGAAAGTCAGAGAGACAGCTGGAACAGTCACTTTCTGCTGGACCTTAGTTGAGATCTCCAGTGCTCAGTGTTCTGATGGCTGATATTTCTGCTTTGTTTGTTTCCTTTTCTCTCTTTTTTCCTCTATACCCATATCATAGTTGTCTTTGGGGATACTTGAGATAGCTTTGTTTAAGGGAGTACTTCAATCTAGCATATCAATATGCCTTAATATGAGGTTAGTTTTTATCTAAGACACCTTCTTTGTCTTCTAAGCTAATACATCTTGAAAACTTAGCAACAGTCTAACCTCCTGGGGCCAGGAGACGTTTTCCTCGATTTCTCCATGTTCTTTTGCTGGATACAAGGGCTTAGTCATGGCCAGATTCTCTTACCTCATTTACAATCTGTCAAGTCTCGCAAGAGGAAATGGCAGCTTTGCAGAGATCCATCCAAAGGGAAAGGAAATGGTTTATGAAACCAGCAGCCTAGACATTTCTTATTCCACAGATAAGTCAATAAGAAAGCAATGGCTACAGAGGTTTTTAAATATTATTTATATAACCACTTCTGTGTTTGCTTTGTGGAGTACTTTTCATGGACAGGTAAATGTGACTCAGAAATGCAAACTCCAAAATATGTTATCTGAAGTTTGGGCATTATGAATATAAGCCTGACACTGAAAGAGTGGGCCCCAACTTCCCAGTTATTCTACTTCAGGGGCCAGAAAAACAAAATGTTTTCAATTTCCAAGATTATGACACCAGAAAAACTCATAAGGAAAACAGAAGACAAGGGAGGAAAGTAGGGAAGAAAGGGAGAAAAAAAGAGAGAAAGATAAGGTGAGAGGGGAGGGAGAGAGAAAAAGGTAGGAGGAAGGGAGGAAAGGGAGGGATTCTACCAGGGCTAAGTACATTCACCAAGCTATCTGTGGAAATCTTCATTCCTTTATGGATTTTAAACTAAACTATGACTGTTTTAATAGCTGTCCCTCTGACATTGCTTGCTGGCATCTAAAAATATGTCACAGGCTGTAATACAGACCAGAGACAAAACTTCCATTTTTTCCAAGAGCTTTTCCTTCCTGTTCTGAACTTCATAACCAGCAAATGAGAATTTAATTCCTTGAGAAATGAGAAGTAAATTAAATCACATAGGATTGGTGTCCAGTGTACTAGAATGCATCAGATGAGCTGAACAAGTATGTGATTTGAACTTGCCAGAATTAGAGAGAACAGCATACTTACCTACAGTCTTTGAAAGGAGAACCTCAGGCACCACTTGCTGGGGGATAGGAAAATAAATAGTCCTCCAGGGGATGCTTACCTTTACCAGCTTACTTCTACCCTAGCCTAAAAACTAACCCACACCAAATGAACAATTCCCAGAGCTAGAAGATTCAATATTTTCTCTGCTATTGTTTTCATACTAAGCAGAAACATGAAAGAAATCTTTCACTCAACAGCTACATCTAATTTAATATGAAGCTCCCTGAATGGGAGTGCACAGGATGTGATAAGAGGCCATTAAACATGCGTACTAACAGTTTGCAAGGCATCTGGTACCATTTCACCACCTAGAAATCTAAGAATCAAATTAACAGATTCAATTCTGCCAAAGTTATCAAATTATTTGTCAAAGGATTTCAAAGCAGGCTACTTCTCAACATCTGCTCTGCCCATCCAGTGTAGATGCAAGATGACCATCTCTTTGGTGTGTTGAAATGGTATATTACCAGTTGCTTGTGTGACTAAACACTGCTCCTACAACCATAAAAGATGACAATTGCAGAATTGGTCAACAGAAAACTTTATAAACTAATGCACAACAGAGTCTAGATAGGGGTGGTTTAAATGTTGTATTTGAATTGTTGGCCATATGTCATGATGTTAAGTGAATATTGAAGAATTCCAGTGCAACAAGTGAATGCAGAGCCCCTTTCCCAATCTGCTTTTTCTCCTTCTCCTCTTCCTTTTCCTCCTCTCCCTCTTTTGGTTATAAAAGAATACACGAGGAAGGTTGCACTGGTGTTTTATTTAAACCCTTTAGTCCTTTTTCAGAAGTATTATTCATATAGAAAATTTAGTCATCCTACCAAGTCTGGATGTTCATCCTTGTTATATTGTTGGGTTCAGATGACAGTCATTGATAAAATCTATTGTGGAGGGTGCTAATACAAAAAATCACCAGGGACTCTATATCTCAAAAGAAGTCAGAATGACTGAGTAGATATTTGTCAGAAGTCTATGGGTTTTAAGCGAAATGAAAGCTGAAGTACTAATGTGTGTCAACCTCGGAGGACAAATAGACAACTGACTGGAACCTAAGCAGTGAAGGTGTGGCTGTGTCACTTAAGTGAGGTGCATCTTCCACTAGTGTGTCCTGTGTAGGGACAAGAACTCTTCTGTCAAGTTAGAGAGAAGTCTGAAGGAGCAGAAAGGGTTGGTGGCCCCATGAGGAGAGCAACAATACCAACCAACCAGAGCTCCCAAAGGTCTAAACCACCAGCCTGGGAGCACATAGGGAGGGACCCATGACTCCATCTGTACATGAAGGGGAGGATGGCCTTGTCAGGCATAGGTGGGAGAGGAGATTCTTGGTCCCATGAAGGATGAACACCGAGTTGGGGGGAAATTTGAGGGTGAGGAGGTAGGAGTTGGGGGATAGGTGGGGGCACATCTTCATAGAAGCATGAGGAGGGGGGATGGGATAGGAGGTTCCTGAGTGGTGGGGGGAAAAGGGGTTAGGGGATTGAATCTGAAATGTAAATATAATATCCAATAAAAAAAGAAAACAAAAAAAAGAAAAAAGAAAAAGAATAAAGAACTCTTCCGTCAGCAATGTCTATGTGGTAGGAATGTGTTCATTGCTAAGCACAGTTCTTAAATTTAGCTCTTATTGAGCACAAGGTTTACATGTTTTCCTTGTAAGTGTTTTGTTGTTGTTTTGGTTTGGTTTGGTTTGGTTTGGTTTGGTTTGGTTTGGTTTGGTTTAGGTTTGGTTTTGTTTTTTGTTTTTGATTTTGTTTTTGTTTTTGTTTTTTTAAATAGGCTTTGAAAATATTCTCCAGGAATTTTCTTGACTTGCTGAGGGTCCTTTGGCATGTTATACTCTCAGAAGCCTTAAGTTGGGAAGTCAGATATGTACAACAAAAACTACCACTATTTTTTTTTCCTATCCAGAAGCAAACTGAAGCTCATTTGATGAACTAAAGAGTGGGACAGGGGTGGGAATAGATCTGAAAACAATCTTCCCAGGCAGTTTGGGACCAGACTATGTTATACTTTCATATATACGTAATTGCAAAGTTTGGTCAAAGGACAATCCAGGTTTCAGCCCAGGTTGCTGTTATTTCAACAGCAACTGTGGTTGCTATCAATCTGACTGTCTAGGAAGCGTCTTTCCATAATTCAGAAGTCAGAGTCAAACCTAGCTGGTTATCAATTCAGACAATACTTTCTCTCATAATCAGTTTTCGTTGTTCTTTTGCCACTGGCTGAGTAGTGAATCAGTCATTACTAGGATCACACATCTGAAAATGGCTGAGAAATCCTGTCTCCATTAGTATATGCTCTCCTGGGGGTGAGAGTTTTTGACTAATCATATCATTCTCTTTGCCATGAGGTTACTATAATTGTTTGAGTGTTTTTAATTATACTCTATTTGACAGGTATATCAGTTAATTTTGACCTGGACCAGAAGGCTGTTCTTCAGGAGCAGGGTAGTAAGGAGGAAGAACGAAAAGTGGCCAATGAAGAAGTTAGGAAAGCAGGGTCAGGAGATCTTACACAGGCTATGTTGTATGGCAAGCAAGAGTATAAAGTATAGCATATTATATATTGTTTGCAGGGTGAAATAAGCCATGGTCAGCAGAAAGCTAAACAAACATTGTTGTACAAGAGGAACAAATATATCTCAAGTGTGTCATAGATCAAGCACACAATGGCCTTGGACTGGCAACTGCATTCTCTTCAAAATGAGGAAAATCAGGTTGCCAGGAACAAAAACATTAGCTCCTTTGAGACCCTGGCCCCCATCCCATACCATGCCAAGTCTTCCCTTGGGTAAGGACCCAAAGCTAGGTTGCCTTTATCCTTTCATCAAATCCTCTGAGGAAGTTGGAGATTAGCCTGGCTGCCAATAGTGATAAAATACCACAACTAAGGCACCTTATAAGAGGAATGGTTTAATTGGGCTTAGTGTTAGAAGGTTAAAATCCATAATGGCCAAGTACAGGCATGGTGGCAGGAACAGCTGAGATTTTACACAGTAAGCAAGCTGGTTACAGAAAAAAAGCTAACAGAGAATGTTTGTCTTTGAAACCTCAAAGCCCATCCCAGTGACACACTTCTTCCAACTAGGCCATACCACCTAATCCTTACCAAACAGTTCCACCAACAGGGGATAAATATATTCAAATATATGAATCTATGGGGGCCATTCTCATTCAAACCACCACAACATGTAAATGGTAACTTTCAGACTGTTTGGTTAAGTTTCTGTTAATTGGAGTATAGAGTTCTAGTTTTATATTATAGCTTTCATTTTATTGTTAGAAAGGACTAGGAAAATGTTGCTTTTATTTAGATTTTTCTTTCTCATCTTTTTACCTTAATTTCTCTATAGTATCTAGAGTCCTAGGTGTACAGAAAGACTTTTTTCCTGCATTCCTAAACATCAATATCATGTTTTAGCTGCTTTCTTCTTTATTATCAACAAGCTGATAATTTAAAAAGCAAAATCAATGGTGTTCAAAGAAGTTTACTTTTAATGACTTAAATAACTCAAACCATACATCTAATTACATACCATATAAAACTTAATTTTTAATATAATTTGGATTCTTATCTGCTCAGAAAATGCTTTAAAGTCATACTATGGGGCAGAGAAAATGGTTCAATAAATAAATTGCTTGTCTTACAAGCATAAGAAACTTAGTTCTGATCCCCAGTACCCACCAAGCAGCTGTGCACAGTGACTGGTGGCTGTAAACCCAGTATAAAGAAAGATGAGACAGAAAGATCCCCAGTGTTATCTGGCCAGTCTAGCTAGTCAGTGAGGTCCAGGTTTAGTGAAAGACACTGTTTTAAAAAAACTAAGGTGAAGAGTGATGGAAGACACCTGATGTCAAACTCCGGCCTCCATGTGACACATGTATTCCAATATACACCCACTCCCTCACTGCACACCCAAAACAAACTGTCTCAAATTTTCAAAAGCATTAGTGTGCTTAGAAGTGCTCAATCCTTAGAGTGAAAGATAACAAAATATTTAAAATACATAACTGATTAATTCTGTAAATACATCCTGTAAAAGGAAGTCAGTTAGAAATATTACATGAGCATTCTGGACTGGGCCTGAGCACTGAGCAGATCCTGAGTGGCAGTTCTGCACCCATTCTTACAAAACTCAGAGGGAGCAGGGTTCCCAGGAGCTCTAACCTGGGCAGTATCTTAGGTAAGGAGACAGCAACACCCACCCAAAACAGGGAGTAATTGGGACCCACTGGGACATAGGAATTCACACCTGTCCTGGTTCTTTCTAGTCTGCACCCAAGCACTGAGTAGATCTTGGACCTCAGCTCTAACCCCAGCAACAACACGCACCCCAAACAGTTCTGACACAACCAAGATAATAGGAAAGACAGGCTCCAGTCAGAGACAGCGTAGGTAGCACTAAGTAGATCCAGATGGTGAAAGACAAGTGCAAGAACATAAGCATCAGCAACCCAGGGTACATGGCATCATCAGAACCTGGTTCTCCCACATTAGAAAGTTCTGAATACCCCATCAAACCAGGGAAGCAAGATTCAGATTTAAAATCACTTCTAGTGATAATGATAAAGGACTTTAAGAAGGACATAAATAACACTCTTAAAGAAATTGAGGACTGGGTGGTGGTGGTGCACACCTTTAATCCCAGCACTTGGGAGGCAGAGGCAGGTGGATTTCTGAGTTCGAGGCCAGCCTGGTCTACTGAGTGAGTTCCAGGACAGCTAGGGCTACACAGAGAAACCCTGCCTCAAAAAAACAAAAACAAAAAAACAAAACAACAACAACAACAAAAAGAAAACCAAAGAAATTGAGGAGAACATAGGTAAACAGGAACCCCTTAAAGAGGAAACACAAAAATCCTTTAAAGAATTATAAGAGAACACATCAAACAGGTGAAGGAACTGAACAAAACCATCCAGGACATAAAAATAGAAATAGAAACAATCAAGAAATCACAAAGGGAGACTACCCTGGAAATAGAAAACCTAGGGAAGAAATCAGGAGTCATAAACACAAGCATCACCAACAGAATACAAGAGATAGAAGAGAGAATCTCAGGTGCTGAAGATGCCATAGAAAATATTGACACAACTGTCAAAGAAAATGCAAAATGCAAAAAGTTCTTAACAGAGAGCATCCAGGAAATCCAGGACACAATGAGAAGACCAAACCTAAGGATAATAGGTATAGAAGAGAGTAAAGATTAACAACTTAAAGGGCCAATAAATATCTTCAACAAAATTATAGAAGAAAACTTCCCAACCTAAAGAACAAGGTGCCCATAAATATACAAGAAGTCTCCCAAACACCAAATAGACTAGACCAGAAAAGAAATACCTCTCATCACATAATAATTAAAACACCAAATGCACAAAACAAAGAAGAGTATTAAATGCAGTAAGGGAAAAAGGTCAAGTAACATATAAAGGCAGACCTATCAGAATTACACCAGACTTCTTACCAGATGCTATAAAAGTGAGAAGATGTTGGACAGATGTCATACAAACCCTAAGAGAACACTAATGCCAGCCCAGGCTACTATACCCAGCAAAACTCTCAATTACCATACATGGAGAAACCAAGATATTCCACAACAAAACCAAATTTACACAATACCTTTCCAATACAAGGAGGGAAATTATACCCTAGAAAGAGCAAGAAAGTAATCCTCTTCCAACAAATTCAAAAGAAGATAGCCACACAAAGATAATTTCACCTCTAATAACAAAAATAACAGGAAGCAACAATCACTGTTCCCTAACATCTCTTAACATCAATGGACTCAATCCCCCAATTAAAAGGCTAATGGACTGGATACATAAACAGGACCCAGTATTTTGCTGCATACAGGAAACCCACCTCAGTGACAAAAAACAGACACTACCTTAGAGTAAAAGGCTGGAAAACAATTTTTCAAGCAAATGGTCCTAAGAAAAAAGTAGGAGTAGCCATTCTAAAACCTCCAGCCTTAGAACACAAAGGGAGGGAACTCATGGCTCCACCTGTATACGTGGTTGAAGGTGACCTTGTCAGGCATCAGTGGAAGTGGAGGGCCTTGGTGCCTGAAAGTTTGGATTCCCTAGTGTTGGGGAATTTTTGAGAGCAGGGAGGTGGGAATGGGAGGATGGTGGGAGCACACCTTCATAGAAATAGGATGAGGTGGATGGGATAAGGGATTTTGGCAGGAATGGGAGAGGAGATAACGTTGAAAGGTAAATAAACAAAATATCCATTAAGAAAAACAGATAATGGGTCTGGCAATTGTAGTTGAGCAGTCGAGATTTTTTGTCAACAATTTATTAAGGGAATTTCGTATCATCTTCAAGGACAAGGTATTGTGGAAGAGGCCCATGGAACTTCAAAAAGATTGGTGAGACATACTGTTGCTGAGACAAAGAATTATGCAGACCTGTGAGCTTGCTGAGTGCCCTGAGAAAAGGGACTGGGGAGCTGTATTAAACATATGTTCCTGATCCATCGTTGCTTGACTATATTCCATATGGGACAAGCTGCCTTGCCTCAAGTTTTTAGACCTTGTGGGATAGAGAATCAAAAAAAGAAGTTATCTCTCTTATATTCTTCTTAAAGGTGACCAGCTATTAGGACTCAATCATGTACTGGTCTAGAAATCAATCCAATATTGGAAACAACAGTCTACTTTTGGAAGACTGAATCTGGACTTTGTCAGAGACATATTTGGAAGCTAGCTGTAGTTTGCTTTGATGTTAGGATAGCAAGAGATAATGTTGGGACAGGATCTGGATTTCTTTTTTTAAAAAAAAACACTTTATTAATATTTGTGTAAACATATATACTTATACATGTATACATATATACATACATATATAAATGATAAATAATAAGATGTATTTAAAAAGTATGGGGGGTTGGGAAGAGTGGGAAGAAGGAGAGAAAGGGGAAAATTATGTAAATGCAGCACTCATATATGAAATTCTCAAAAAGGAATCCAGTTTTTAAAAATTTTCAACAGATTAACTAGCATTTTACAATATGAAGATAAATATGACCTATAATTATGTTGAAGGACATTTTAACACACTACAAACTTTGAAGTTTAAAATGAGATCAATAAAAATTATTTTACCCAGCATACTAACACAAATCACAATAACGTTTTATAATTCAAAGTATTTCTGAGAACAAGAAAATAGATTGTCAGGAGCTAAGGCAGCAGAACCAGGGGTACACTGTGTGTTAATTTTTTGTTTTTGTTTTTTTATCAAATCATAATTTTTACTTTTTAACACAGGGGTTATAAACACAAAAATGCAGGATGTGGAGAAGGGGATGACACAGGAGCATAGGTGTTCACGGGGAGTACAGATATCTTTCAGAACAGGGTATTAGCTGGGTGAAGGTTCAGGGGTCAGGTCACTATGACCCTTCCTATGATTCACTTGTCATTATCTAATTTGATACAATCTGCCAAAGGCTGCCTATTTACAAGGTCTATGACTACTCTGGCTGGTAGATTTCAACAAAAGCTGCCTGTTTACAATAGTTTATAGCCCTCTGTTTCAATGTTTTTCCATAGAGACCCAAGTCTTTGTGTTATCAGGCATGTATGTCAGGCCTATTGCTGATTTTAGGCTTATGGCTGATTTTAAGCCTTCAGTGTATAAGCAGGGCTGCCCCTGACATCTCCTCCTTTCTCCAAGTATAGAAGGGCTGTGGTGATTCTAATCTTGCCAAGGAGGGGATAGAGGCCTGATCTCCAGTAATTAAAGGGGGCCTTGTAATGGCTCCAGTCCTCCTGTTGTTGTCCAGTGAGACATAAGGGCCATACCCATCCCGATGTCTTTTTCCTAGAGAGGAGATACTTTTGACATCTACCCCTATGCAGTCAGGGTTGTCCCTCAGGGAACCCAGAAACATATTTTTAACTTTTATTTATATTCCCTTGCAGTGCTTAGTCTCGCAGCCTAAGCAAGAATTCAGATCGCCAGACAGAGGGGGTTCTGAGTGGCCCCTCTCTGCTTGGTCTAGGGGCAGAAGCCCCCTCTTTTAGGTTGGATGGAGATGGGACTTAGGAACACCCTGGATAGAGTAACAACCTCATCTAGAGTTTCGTGGTCCTCCAAAGCTAACATATCTGAATAGATTTTGCTATCAGATTATCTGTCTGTTGTTTCACAAAGTTAGTCAGCCTATTTAAGGCCCAGGGACCAAAGGAAATAAGCAAAAATAACCCAATTAGTAATCCCAAGATGGAAGAAAGTAGGGTTAACAATCATGGAGAGGTTGAAGACCAATTCTTGTACAAGCTCTCCTTTTTCTCTTTCTCTCTCTGTCTTTTCTCAAGACCTTCTCTGGCCTTTTTCATGCTCTCTTTAATCATCCCTGCTTTGTCTATGTAAAAGCAGCATTCTTCTTTAAGGGCTGTACACAGTCTAGAGCTGTACACAGTCTTTTCTATTGTAAAAGAGAAAATCAGGTCCAATCAAGTCCTTTGGAATTTTGGGGGATTGCATCAGACAGCGAAATGAGGGATTTCTTCAGATTAGTGATGTCAATCTATAGCTGTTTGATGTCCTTGTCAAAGGCCTATTGGAGGTCTGAGTAGTATAAATCTGGAGGCCAGCATCAGGATTAGAACTCCTAATAGCAGGCATTACGGGTGATTAATTTTTACCTGGAAGAGAAAAAAGAAAGGAATTCTTAGGGAAACTTCTCTTCCCTGGATGTCAATTATTATTCATCTTATTTATAATTGGGCCTGGTTTTGTGGAGGTATCTATTTAATTCATTAATCTTTTCGGTGGCTATTTAGTTGTGCCTTCTGTGGTATCAAACAATCATATCAGTCCTCGGCCCTATATAGGAACTGGGTCCTGGCCATTCCATTTAAGGGTAAGAGAGTACTTCCACATAGTTGTGGCATAGTTTTTATTGGTCTCAGCGATGCCAGAGGCAATCAGCAGTTGATTTGCTGTGAGCTTTCAGTTTTAGAAAGTTAAAAGTAAACAAGGCATGCTCCTTCCACCCTCAAAGAGTCATAAAGACACTATTTAAAGAAATATACCTTATTATTAATAATCTCTTTTATCAAAAGACTATTATAAAACAACCAACAATTAATCAATCTATATAATATATCAATTAGTGAGAGCTTCTTCTACTTTTTGTAAAATTACTCCTCTTTTGTCAATTAATTGTTGAGGGAAATTAAGATTTGCATCTCTCTTAAGAATATTAAACAGAGACATAAATTCTTTTGTGAAGAGCTTAAAATAAGATCTTAACCAATAAGCATCTCCTGGAAACTTTTGAAAATCATTTGAAATAATAAACTATCTTTTTTGTTTTTGCCAGACCAATTATCTGTTATTATTTTTCTTATTGGATATTTTACATATTTACCTTTCACTGTTATCTCCTCTTTCTTTCTCCCCCAAAACCCTTTCTCGTACCCCCTCTTCCAATTTTTATGAGGGTGTGCTCCCATCATTCTCCCAATCCGACCTCCCTGCTCTCACATTCCCCAACACTAGAGATCCAAACTTCTGGGGACCATGGCCCTCCACTTCCACTGTTGCCTAACGAGACCACCCTCAGTTATCTACACAGGTGGAGACATGAGTTCCTCCCTTTCTGTTCTCAGGCTGGAGGTTTAACCCCTGGAAGCTCTGGTTGAGTATTTTGCTACTCTTTCTAAAATAAAACCAAAGCACCGCATTATGTCTTAGGTATTGTGAGCTTTTGGGCTAATATCCACTTATCAGTGAGTGCATGCCATGTATGTTCTTTTGTGATTGGGTTATCTCACTCAGGATGATATTCTCAAGCTCCATCCATTTGCCTAAGAATTTCATGAACTCATTGTTTTTAATAGCTGAGTAATACTCCATTGTGTAAATATACCACATTTTCTGTATCCATTCCTCTGTTTAAGGACTTCTAGATTCTTTCCAACTTCTGGCTATTATAAATAAGGCTGCTATGAACATAGTGGAGCATGTGTCCCTGTTGCATGTTGAAACATCTTTTGGGTATATGCCCAGGAGTGGTATAACTGGATCCTCAGGTAATACTATGTTCAATTTTCTGAGGTACCGCCAGACTGATTTCCATAGTGGTTGTACCAGCTTACAATCCCACCAACAATGGAGGAGTGTTCCTCTTTCTCCACATCCTCGCCAGCATCTGCTGTCACCTGTGTTTTCAATCTTAGCTATTCTGACTGGTGTGAGGTGAAATCTCAGTGTTATTTTCATTTGCATTTCCCTGATGACTAAGGATGTTGAACACTTCTTTAGGTGCTTCTCAACCATTCGAGATTCTTCAGTTGAGAGTTCTTTGTTCAGCTGTGTACCCCATTTTTAATAGGGTTATTTGATAGTCTAGAGTCTAATTTCTTCAGTTCTTTGTATGCCTTGGATATTAGCTCTCTATCAGTTGTAGGATTGGTAAAAAGGATCTGGATTTCAAACAAGGGTTAGTGCGTGTTTTAAGGCTCTTTCAATTGTTAAGCTAAAATTGGTTTTGTCTCTTCTATAGTATTTATTATAAGTTGCATTGACTGTATAATTTCCATTTATGTTAGTGTGTTGAAACCAGGCATGTCTGTTATGGGGGTCTATCAACCAGCTTTCATCTCACTGCCCTGAGTATTAGAAAATTCTGATACTCTGAAAAAAACTTGAAAGTGCTGGAAGAAATAAGTTAGGCTTTAAGCAGAAGCAAGAGGGTAGAAGGCTTGATTATTGCTGGTATGACAGTTTTAATTCCATTAATTGCTAGCACCACTGCTTCTGCAATAGCATTGACACAAGGAGTTAAGACAACTATTTTTGTTAACCATCTAGCAAAAAACTGTTACTAATGTATTGAGTATACAAAAGGATTTATATAGGTATCTGAACAACGAATGGTGCTCTAGAACCCATTCAAATTATCTGAAGGAGGTTCAGGGTTCAAGAGTTAGTGTCCTAAGTGTCATTTTAAATATCATAGGAGTAGTGTTACTTTTGAAATTCACAATGATTGTCATTATAGTTAGAAAAAATTTAAAGACACCTGTAGGATATTTGACATAATCCTAACACCTCTCTGGGTGTGTTAACTTTTCATAGTGAGATTATGGATTTAAAGAATGCTACTCTGTTGACCTTTGATGCTGTAGATAATGCTGATAAAATTATCCATGGCCTGAGCTCAGTATTTCCATTTTGGTCAAACCTCAGGAATGACATAAATAGCTTAATCAGGCTAGCCCTTCTTGTCCTGGGAATACTTTTATTCCTGCCCATAGTGTTAAAACTTGTCTTTAACAACATCAACATGTTGACAGCCAAAGTACATGGTTTAAATCTGAAAATAGACCCCCAGACTGAGTTATTAACAGGCTGGCAAGCCAAGGACTAGTAAGATTCTGCACAGAGCCTTACCAACCTAAGACATAAGTGCATTGCCTTTGATAATCCATATTCCATGACAGGTAAGGAAGGCATTCTTGTCAGAACGACCTAAGACAGACTTAGTCTTGTTAATGAAATAAAAAGGGGGAGAGGTGGAGAGCCTTTGGAGCTGCTTGGCAAGAATCTGACATGAGCTAAGGACAAGGAAATGGGCTGCTTGGCAGTAATATGACATTGGTCAAGGACAAGGAAGTAGGCTTCAAGCAGGAATCTGACATTAGACTAGAACAAAGAAGTAATTTCAAGCAGGAATCTAAATATTAGTTTAGAACAAAGAAGTCATTTCAAACAGGAATCTAAATTTTAGTCTAGAACAAGGAAGTAGGATTCAGGCACGAAAATAACCCTGGGCTAGGATAGGGAAGTAGGCTCAGATAGTTTGGTCATCCTGATAAGCTTTTAGAAACAGTGATCATTGGAGTGTTCATGTAACTGTGTTTAATTACTTGCTTTTTCTTTGACTATTTGCATCTATTGTATTGCTAGACCCTCAACCTAGAACTGATCTTAACACATGCATGTAATCAAAATGGTATAAAAGCATAAAGGAAGAGAGGATATAGGATAGGGGGTTCTAGGGAGGGGAAATAGAGAAAAGGGATGATATCTGTATTGTAAATAAATAAAATATCCAGTTAAAAAAATAAAAAATAAAAAGAAGTATTTCATGAAATAAAACACCTAAGTGCCCCTACATGGCTCACTGTGAAACAAAGGAAAAAAAATTATCCATAAGTAAATGGTTATTTCTAGATTAGTCAAGGATCTCTAGAAGTACAACACAATAGAATTAACACATATTAGAATGGGGATATCTATTGCATCATACAAGCTGGGTAGTCCAATAACAGCTCTCTACACACTGCAGAGGATGTTACTTGAATAGGTATTCAACCCATGAGGCTAGATGTCTCAGCATTCCCAATCTGATGCTAGAGGCCTGGGGGATTCCTAGAGCATTATGCAAGGCTGAATTCCCATATCAGCAAGAAACAGAAGCAGCAGCATTGGAAGGAACAAGACAGATAGGCTCATCAGTAGAGAACAGAGGCAGGCAGGCAAAAGCAGCCCTCTTTCCCCCAAACTTATTTATATCTGAGCCTCTGATGGAAATGATGCCCACTCTGGGAGAGTCTTCCCATTTTACCTAATTCTTCTAGGAAATATCCCTGAAGTTCAGCCCAGGGGCATCTCTATTAACTGATCCATATCCAATTAAGCTGACAACCAAGATTAGCCATCATTCTCTCCAATAAGGCATATATGAGGATGTCTTCCTTAGGGAAGAATAACCTTCTTTTTACCCTAGCAGACATCATCAGGGATCCTGCAGTTGATCAAAAGATAAGAGGAAAAAACAGTAATGGATTTTTGCCTGAGGCTGGCATTACTGAGAACCAACGTTGAAAGCAGGAATTTTATACAACATTGACTCATGAATTTCTCTTAAGGCAGTAAGTGTATATGTTAAACCATTTTCACAGAAAACATGAAATGTCACATGCTATCTAACAGTGATTCCTATGAGATCCAAAATGTAACTCATAGTCTTTCTGTACCATAAGATCCACATGCTCACATCATAAGTCCTGGTCTTGGAACACCTGTGTATTCCTTTTTGATAGATGGATAAAATTGTGCATGTGTGCAAAGCTTATTGCCTTGAAATGAACTTGTGCAATGTCATTAAACATTTGGTTTTATTTACTTTCTGATTAATAAAAGTATACTTTCTGCTTTAAAGGAGGAACACAATCATCCCACAATGTCCCCATCCCTGTGGTCATCCTGTATCCCCTGATATCAAGCCTAAACTTTGCTCCTCTTCTTGTCTCTAGACACATGGATTCATCTCAGACCTTTTTCCACCTGGATGGCTAGAGTACCAATTTCTAGCTACCACTGCTTCATCTTCTACCCTGCTGTCAAAAGAATGATGTCAGCCTTCAATTTTGAAATAATTTTAGGCTAGGGAAGTTGGACAATTAGTAGAGTTCCCATATGTTCTGCATCTAGATTACTCTCCTATTAAGCTCACCTGACCTTAGAGCAATTCCTGGAAAGTTTTGATTACTTTTTAAAATCACATACATTTACAAATTATGATTCCAGCAAATTAACAACTGTATTATTCACTTAATTTATTGATGTAAGAGATTTTAATTTCACATACCTTAAAATATATAGTTATTGATTTTAGTAATTGTGCTGTGTGTTATATCTCAAAACACATTCATCCTAATGGGCATTTTGTGCCATTTGATTAGCAGACCCCAGTTTTCTACCTCAGCCCACCTCAGCTTCTGGTAATAGTCATCTACTCTCTACTTCTATGAGTTGAATTTTATTAAATTGCAAATAAAAGTGAGATCACACAGTGTTTGTCTTTAGTGCCTAGCATTAATTTGAGATAACATCCTCCAGGTTATGACATGGAAATGTCATAAAAATGTACGGCTTTCTTTTTTTTAAAGGCCAAATAGTGTTTCTTGTGTGAGTGTATGTGTGTGTGACAAGAGAATATATACAATTATAGAAAAAAAGTTGCTATACACGTGTGACCATTGATCCACTTATGAAGAAAGTCAGATTCCATGTCATTACATGTATATTTTTAATTACTCCTTTGAAAATTTTATGTAACATGTAGATTTTATGTAACATGTACATTGTAGTTAAGCTTCCTTTTCCTAGTTCTTCCCAGATCCAACTCCTTCTTTCCCACACAATTTTGTATTCTATTTTTTTCCCATCAAGGCTACTCTGTCTTACTTGAATAATTCTATATGTGTGACCTTCGACTGGAGCAGAGTGTAGTTGACTTATTAGAAGATACACACTTATAAAAAATTGACCCATCCTTTCCCATAAGCTAACAACTGCAGATAACTCCTTGGCTAGGGGTAGAACTTTATGTCCAGCTCCTCTCTGTGCTAGGATTTGGTCTGACTTGGGCATGCACAGGTCTTGTGCATGCTGTCACAAGAGCAATGAGTTCATTTGTACCGTTGCCTTGCTGTGTCCAGAAGACACTGTTTCCTTGTTAGTCATCCAAGAAACTTCTGTCTGCTGCAGCCTCTCTACCCTGTCTTCTGAATAGATCCCCAAGCCTTTGGGGAGTAGAAGTTTATGTTCTGTTTAGAAAGTAATGTTTTGTAGTCTCGTATTCTCTGTCTTGACCCTTTCTAGGTTTCTATGTTGATCACCATCAACCTCAAACAAAAGCTTCTCTGATGAAGGTAAAACTGTCTTCTTTTTTTTTTCTTTTATTGAAAATGTTTTTCCCCTTCATATTGTACTGTCTACTTTTGTGTCATCTTGACACAAGCTAAAGTCATAAGAGAGGAAGGAGCTTCATTTGGGGTAATGCTTCTATGAGATCCAGTTGTAAGGCATTTTTCTCAAATAGTGATGAAAAGCAGGGGGCCCAGCCTATTATAGGGGGAGCATCCCTGGGGTGGTAGTCCTGGGTTCTATAAGAAAACAAGCTGAGCAAGCAATATGAAGTGAGCACACTCTATGGCCTCTGCCTCAGCTCCTGTCTCCAGGATACTATTCTGCTTGAGTTCCTGTCTTGACTTCTTTTGGTGATGAACAGTAATGTGGAAGTGTAAGCTGAATATACCCTTTCCTTTGCAGCTTGCTTTTTGTCATGGTATTTTGTTACAGTAATAAAAGCTCTAACTAAGACTCATAATATATTCTGACTATGTTTTACCATCTACTCCCAGTTCCTTCAACCTCCCTTCCCCAACAAGATCTACACCTTTCTCAGATCTCATTAGAAAACGAAGAGGATTCCAAGGGAATATAATATAATTAATATTATATATAACATAATATAATATAATGATAAAACAAAACCAGCACAAGAAAATAAGATAAAACAGTAGGAAAGGAGCCCAAGGGCAGAAAAATCAAAGACCTACTCATTAATACACTCAGGAATCCCACAAAAATACCACAAAACTGGAAGCCATAATGTATATGCAAAGGTCATGTAGTATAGAAGAGAGAAAAAGACAGAAAAACTATATATAAAAAATGTAAAAGCCAAATTTGAGATAATTTCAAAGTAAAAAGAGAAATGCCTTGCCATGGTATTATCTGACAAAGAATCTCCAAAGATGTTGTTGAATTTGTTTTCTGTTGTCTGTTACCCATCTACTGCTGAACATGCAGCCTACCCTTAAGAGTAGTTTGTTTCCCCAGTGAGACTCCCTTGGAGAAAAATAATTTTCATTTGCAAGTGGTTATCAATTGAAGATTGTTTTTGGATTAAGAATGGGATCCTGTGTCCACTTCTTCAGCTGTAGGACTCCGTCTGGGACAGACTTTTGAAGGTCCTGTGCATATTACCTCAGTCTTTATGAGTTCATATGTGTGTCGATCCTGTTGATTTAAAAGGCCTTGTTTTCTGTCCTCTATCCCCTCTGGCTCTCACACTCTATCTGCTTCCTTCTTGAACCCAGAAGTAATAGATTGGATGGAGAGATACAATTTGGACTGAATATTCCAAGGTCTCTCACTCTTTACATAGAGTCTGGCTGTGGGTATTTGTTCTCATCTGCTGCAGAAGGAAGCTCCTTTGATAGTAGTTGACTAAAACTCTGATCTGTGAGTATATGTGCTCCTGAAGTAAGAACTTTATTTTTAATTTAATGATAAGCCCGTAGGGATTGGTTTAATACTTGACTCATTTAGGAGCAAAATATTAGTAGATTTTCATACTAGGGCCTATGATCCATAAATAGGTTCTTATCCTGATAATGGTGCCATATATGGGTGTCATCTTGCAGAGTGGACTTTAAAGTCAACCAGAAAGTGCTTGAATAATCCTGTGAAATTCATGTCACAATTGCATCAGTGGAAAGGTGCCAACCAGGCATTATTTTGGATCACAGGGTTAACTGTGGGTAAGACTGATGATTACTGTTCTTTTCTGGAAACATGTAAAGTACCTTCTAGCACTATGAAAGCTAGCCAGTAAGAATAAACCTTCTAGGTTGGTACCAATTTGATTTCTCTATGACTGAAGTATGTGGTGCCTTCAACAATAGAGTCCTGCCATCAAGTTCTATAGAGTAACCAAGAACATCAACAATAGGTAGTAATATTTGGGGACCATTGAGACATCACTGGCTAACAATTCCAAAAGATGAAACCCGTTCCTTGAACTGGGCATTTTATTTGTTAGTCTCTAGTGTCTAATAGGAACAAAATTGCCTTAGATGAGATAATCCATTTTAACTCTTTATGTGTATAGATGTGTTTTAGGACGTTTCTACAGTGTTAGGTTTCTATATAACCATTTGAAAAGTCTTTAGTTTTATTTATCCTTCCCAGTTTTCCTCTTCTACCCTTTCCTCCCCTCTCACCACAGTCTATCATTTCCTGTTCCATAATTCTCCTTTAACTCTTTATCTTCTGTCTTACTTCCTTTCTCTTTTATTCTCCTTCAAAGCTTCTCCCCATAGCTACATAGTAATTTCCTGGCCTTTTTAGGTATTCCACAGCTAACAGGCACAAATAAAAGTAAACATGTGATATTTATCTTTCTGAGCCTGTTTGTTTCCTTGATTTTAGTTCTTTAGTTATTTATATATTCTTGATACTAACCCCTTGTCAGATTTATTGCTGGCAGAATTTTTCTCACTCTGTAGGCTCCCTCTTCACTTGAGTGATGATATTCTTTGCTGTACTGAAACATTTTAAATCCATAAGATCCCATTTCTTAATTGTTAATCGTAATAGGTAGATTATCAGGGTCCTTTTAGAGTGTTTTTTCCTATACCAATTAGTTCAAGAATATTTTCTTTCTCCTCTATTATATTCAGGCTATTACTTCTTATGTTAAGGTCCTTGACCTATTAAGACTTAATTTTTGTGCAGATGAGAGATAAAGACAGAATTTCATTTTTCTACATGCAGCTAACAAGAATGTCTAGTAAGTACTATTTGATGAAGAAATTCTTTTCTTTGATGTATATTGTTGGCATTTTTGATATGCATTGTTAGCTGTAAAGGTTTAAGTTTGTAACTGAGATCTTAGTTCTAATTCATTGGTTAACAAGTCTGTTTTTTATGCTGGTATCATGCTGTTTTTTATGGAAATTTTGAAGCATTTTTAAGCAGTTTTTTGGTTCAAGACTGTTTTGTCTATCTTGGGTTATTTTGTGTTTCTATATAAAAGTTAAGATTGTTTTTTGCTTTTTTTTTCAATGTCAGTGACAAAATGTATTTGAATTTTGATGGAGACTGCACTGTATCTGTCGATTGCTTTTGATATGATTATTATTTTCACAATATTAATCCTAACAATCTCTGAATGTATTGTAAGTTTTACATAAGTTCTTCATCTTTATGGTTAGATTAATTCCACATATATTTAAGGCCATCGTGAAAAGTGCTAGTTCCCTGATTTCTCTCTCAGTATGTTTGTCCTTTGTGTATAGGAAGGCTACAGGGTTTTGTGTGTTAACTTTGTATCCTGTTACTTTGCTGAATGTACTGGTCAGTGAAAGGATGTGTCTGAAAGTGTCTTTAGAGTATTTTATGTATATAATTATGTCATTTGCTTGTGAACATACATTGGCTTCCTTCTTTCATTTTTGAATTCCTTTAGTGATCTTCACTTGATTAATTGCTCTAGCTAATACATCAAGTTCTATGTTGACCATGGGAAGAGAGGGTAGACAGCCTTTTCTTATAACTGATTTTAGTGGAGATGTTTTGAATTTTTCCCCATTTAAGATGATTTTCTTGGCTGAGAGTTTTCTTTATATTGCCTTTACTATGTTGAGATATGTCTCTTGTGTTCCTACTTTCTCCAGAACCTTTATCATAAATAGATGTTGAATTTTGCCAAAGACTATTTCTGAGTGTAATGAGATGATCATGCAGTTTCTGTCCTTAGTCTATTTATGTAGTGGATTATCTTTATTGATTTACATGTATTGAATCATCCTTCACCTCTAAGATGAAGTTGGTGTGATTGTGCTGGATAGTCTTTTTGATGTATTTTTAAATTCAGTTTACAAATGTTTTACTGAGAATGTTTGTGTCTATGGTCATCAAAATATTGCTCTATAATTTCCTTTTTGGTGGGATCTCTGCTTGATTTCATATCAGGGTGATCCTGACTTTGTCAAAGGAATTTGGAAATGTTTATTCTTTTTCTGTTTTACAAAACAGTTTGAGGATTAATGGTGTTATTTCTTCTTTGAAGTTCTGGTAGAATTCTATATTAAATCATTTTGACCCTGGGCTTTTGTTTCTTGGGAGATTTTTACTAACCACTCTATATCACTTGAATATTCTGCTCTATTTAAATTATGAGTATTATCTTAATTAAATTTTGTAGTTTATGCACCAACTTTTTGTAAAAGTTCATCAATTTCCTTTAGATTTTTTAAATTAGTAGAATATAGATTTTTAGAGCATGTTCTTATGATTTTTTTAATTTCATTGGTGTTTATTCTAATAGCTCCCCTTCTGTCTCTATTTTTATTAATTTGAATCATCTCTCTTTTCTTTTCTTGAATTCTACAACTCTATGGAGTTTTCAACTCAGTTTGTTATATGTAACTTTTAGTTTGTCAATATATCCTGCAGCTAACATATAGGACATTAAGTATCTATTGTTCCATTCAAATCCATTCAGATCACTTTATGACTATTTCATGTATATTTTATGTTAGATGCATGTATATTTACAATTGTTGTATAAGTTGTCCCTTTATCATTACATAATTATTTTTTTTTCAATTTTTAATCTAAGGGCAATGTTTTTGTGGTATAATTACTACTGTTCTCTTCTGATTTCTATTGTGTGGGATGTCATATCCCTTTAATTTTAGTTTGTATGTATGCTTGCTTATAAAATTAGTTCATGAAAGCATTTATTTTGACTGTCTTTTTCTTTTTTAAAAAACAGAAATCCATTCAGACTGTGTTCTGTCCCAAAGGAAGAGAATAATGATCATCAATAGAAAATAGAACTTGTAGCAAAAATAAATACCAGGAGCCAGCTTGATGTTCAGAAGAGAAATCTGTACTACCTCATGTCTCCCATTACTCTACACACTCAGAGAGAAACTTCTCCAATAACAAACATTGACATTTTCTCTGAAAGTATAGTCATAAAGGTTTTGGGCTGAGGTGGGCAGATTTTTTAAATTTAATTTTGGGTTACCATACAACATAAGTTATTTTATTATGAAATTTTAATTTATATGTGTCATTAGATTTCTTCTGGTCACTTCTGCTGTCTAATTCTTCACTCCCCACCACTGTGCTGTTCTGGAACTGCTTGGAATCCCAACCCAGAGCTCAACATAACTTAAGACAGGCGACTTGGTCAAGCTTCAAGAATGGCATACATAGCTTGATCATGCTAGCCCTTTTTATTCTGGGAATACTTTTATTCCTGCCCACAGTGTTAAAACTTGTCTTTAACAACATCAACATGTTGGCAGCCAAAGTACATGGCTTGAACTTGAAAATGAATCCACAGACAGAGTTATTAAATTAACAGACTGGCAAGCTAAGAACAGGTAAGATTCTACACAGAGCCTTACCAACCTAAGACAGAAGTGCATTGCTTTTGATAATGCATATTCCATGACGAATAAAGAAGGCATTCTTGACAGAGCGATCTAAGACAGGCTCAGTCTTGTTTATGAAATAAAAAAGGGGAGAGGCAGAGAGCTTTTGGGGCTTCTTGGTAAGAATCTGACATGGACCAAGGACAAGGAAATGGGCTGCTTAGCAGGAATAGACATTGACCAAGGACAAGGAAGTATGCATCAGTCAGGAATCTGATATTAGGCTAGAGCAAAGAAGTTCAGTCAGGAATCTAAATATTATGCTAGGACAAAGAAGTAATTTCAGGAAGGAATCAAAATTTTAGGCTAGAACAAAGAACTAGACTTCAGATATAAAAATGACTTTGGGCTGGTACAGGGAAGTAGGCTCAAATATTTTGGTCATCCTTATAAACCCTTAGAAACAGTGATCATGGGAGTGTTGGTGGAACTTTGTTTATTGCCTCGTTTGTTCTTTGACTATTCATGTTTATTGTCTTGCTTGTTCCTTGACTATTTGCATCTATTGTATTGCTAGTTCCTCAACCTAGAACTGACCTTAATACTTGCTTGTAATTAAAATGATATAAAAGCAAAAAGGAAGAGGAGCGATAGGATAGGGGTTTTCTAGGGAGGGGAAATGGAGAAAGGGGATGTCATTTGAAATGTAAATAAATAAAATATTCAATAGAAAAAAAAGACAGGTGACTAACCAACTACTCAACTACTGGGTCCCCAAACCTGGTTTTACCTGAGTGGCTCCAGGCTGAGAACCAAACATTAGAAGCTGATCCACAACCTGATAGATTGGAATAACAACAAAGACTTGAAAAACCATGCAAGGTGTGATAATGAATTTCATAAATTCAAATACTTCAATTCTATCACAAAAATACAAGCATAAGCAACCAAACAAATGCCCCTTTCAGAAGCCAACATTCTTATTATAACATTCCCTGAGGAAATCAATTTAACTGAGGCAGAAGGCAAGGGCTTCAAACCTTAAAGAAGATATAAATAAATGCCTCATTGAAGACCAGGAAAATACAAATTAGTTAAATGAAATATTGAAAAACATTCAAGATGAGAAAATAGAATTTAACAAAGAAATAACGCTACTGAAGAAAAAGAAGCTGAAATAAAACTTAAGATGAAAAACTCAAAAAGTCAAACTAAGCATTCAGATAAAAAGCCTCACAGAAAGATTGGATAAGGTGGAAAAGAGAATTTCAGGTCTTGAAGACAAGGTAGGAGAAATGAATATCTAATTCAAAGAAAATGTTAACTATTAAATAATCCAGTCACAAAACATTCTGGAAACATGGGACTCTGCAAAATGCCAAACTTAAGAATATTAGGTATAGAGGAAGAAACCCAAGTCAAAGGCACAGAATGAATTTTTCATGAAATCATAGAAGATTTCTCCCAGTCTAAAGAAAGAGATGCCTATTGAGGTAAAGGAGACATATAGAACAGCAAATAGATAGGATCATAAAAGCAACTCTCTGGCACATAATAAACTCTGACTATACAGAACAAATAAATGATGCTAAAATCTGCAAGACAAAAAGACCAAGTCACACATAAAGACAGAGTCATTAGATTAACATCTGTCTTCTCAGTAGAGACTCTAAAAGCCAGAAAGGCCTGGATGTACATTCTACAAGCTCTGAAGAGGCACAAATGACAATCTATACACAGAAAAACTACTAATTATCATCAAAAAAAGAAAGAAAGAAATTAGTGATAAAACATTGTTTTGTTCATAAATCCGGCTCTGTAGAAAACACTGGAAAGAAAACTTCATCTGAAGTAGTTAATTATACCCAAGAGAAAATGACAAATAATTCCTGAATAGTTAACCAAAAGGTCTAAAACAACAATAAAGCAAAATAACCGGTATTAATAAATACTGCTCAATGGTAACTTTCACTGGTTTCCCCACTTTCTATGTTCATGTCACAAGTATCCTACAATGCTCTCTTTTTCTCATCTATAAATGTTTCTTCCTTTCTTGTATGTTTCTTGTCTTGTTGCTGTGACAAAACACTTCACAAAAGCAACTTTAAAAAGTAAGCATTTGAGCTTACAGTTCCTGGGGATACAGTTCATATCATATACAGTGGCTAGAACAGGAGGTGGTCACAGATCTGCATCCACAGTGAGGAAGCAGAGTGAGGAATGCGACTGCTCAGCTCTTTCTCCTCCTTATGACTCCAGCCCATGGATTGACGACACCCAAATTTACAAGGGATCTTTACACCTTAATTAACCTGATCCAGAAAACCACTCACAGGCCTGCCCAGAGGCTGGTTTTCATGGTGATTCTATATCCTGCCATATTGCCAATCAGTATTAACCATCACATCTATTTTTATGACCCCTTTCATGATCATACACACACACACACACACACACACACACACACACACACACACAGCAAATAATATTACATGTAGGTTCCATATCTGATATAAAACATGTAGTATTTAGCATTCTGAGTCTGTTTTTCTCCTTTAAAATAATGATTATCAGTTCTTGCCATTTTCCTGTAAATGTCATGATTTTATTTTTATGAATGAATACAATTCTATTGTATGTACATTTATCCATTCACATGTGGGTGAGACATTTAGTTTGGTTTCATCCCCTGGCTATTGTGAATACTTCAGTAATAAAAATAGATGTACAAATATATTTGTAGTATGTTGACTCAGAGTCTGTCAGGTATATGTCTAAGAATTGACCATGTGGTACTTTTTATTTATTTATTTATTTGTTTGTTTGTTTACATTCGAAATGTTGCCCCCCTCCCAGTACCCTTTGCAGAGTTCCTCCTTCCATCCCCTTCCACTTTGACTCTGAGACTGCAGACCCCTGTATCTGTCAACTCTTTTGCATCAATTCTCTGCAGGATTAGGCACATCCTCTCCCACTGAGGCCAGACAAGGCAGCCCTCTGCTATACGTGTATCAGCAGCCTTGGATCAGACCATGTATGCTCTTTGGTTGGTGGCTTAGTCCCTGGGAGCACTCATGGATCCAGTTTAGTTGACAATGTTGTGTGGGGAGCTGACAGAAGGCGGTTATCATCCTTGCAGCCATCTTGAGCCATATACCCTGATAAGAGACTTGTTTACAATAGCCTACAACAGCTGAGCACACTCTGATAACATCTTGTTTTAGATACCCAGGATTTTCCCTTGGGTGTGTGAGACTTAAAGGTGTGTGACTTAAGGGCATGACTTAGAGATCAGATTTAGAGACAAGACCTAAGGGCGTGACTTAAAGGCGTGACTTAAAGGTGTGGCTTAGAAGTGAGACATATAAAAGGCAAGAGGCAGACAGAAGAAATGATTATTAGACACTTGGAGTAGGCACTTGAGACTTGAGACAGGCAACTAGGAATTAGACACTTGGATTAGACACTTGTACTTGGAAGAGAACTTGGAACTGGGAAAGATACTAGCAACTGGAACTAGGATTAGGACCTGAGACTTGGTAGTAGGAACTAGGGACTTGGAGAGAAGAAGAAAGACTGAAGAATAAACAGAATTGAATCACACTCTGTCTGGTCTCCATTCCTCACTTCCATTCTCACTCTCTTGTTGAACCCCGACCCGCTGACCCGAGCAGCTTGGGGCAGAGCGGCTCTAACAACTTGGCCCCCAAGCGTGGGGCAAAGCGGTTCTCAACATTTTTGTCACTCGATGTGGGGCAGCTCGGACCGCAACAATGTTGGTCTTCCTGTGAAGTGGCCATCTTGTTGAGAGCATTCATTTCTTCCCTTAACTCTTCCACAGGGATTCTTGACCGCCGTTCAATGTTTGTGGATATCTGCAATTGAGTCTTCAGGTAGAACTGTTTCCAGTTTTCTGAGAAACCACCAGATTGATTTCCAGAGTGGTTTTCCAGTTTGCAATCTCACCAGCAATGGAGGAGTGCTCCTCTTTCCCAACATTCTCTCCAGCATTTTCTGTCGCTTGAGATTTTGATCTTAGCCATTCTGATTGGTGTCTGATTGGAATCTCAGGGTAGTTTTGATTTCCATTTCCCTAATCACTAAAAATATTGAACATTTTTTTTAAGTGCTTCTAGGCCATTCAAGATTTACCTGTTGAGAATTTTCTGTTTAGTTCTGTACCCCATTTTTGATTGGGTTATGTGGGTTTGGGGAATCTAATGTTTTGAGTTCTTTATAAACTGGTTCTCTGTCAGATGAAGCATTAGTGAAGACCTTTTTTCAATCTGTAGGCTACTGTTTTGTTCTATTGATGGTGTCCTTTGTCTTATACAAGATTTTCAGTTTCATGAAGTCCTATTTATTAATTCTTGACCTTAGTCCCTGAGCCATTGGTGTTCTGTTCAGGAAATTGTCTCCTGTGCCAACAAGTTCAAGGCTGTTTCATAATTTCTCTTCTATTAGATTCAGTGTGTCTGGTTTTACATAGAGATCTTTGATCTATTTGGACTTAAGTTTTGTGCAGGGTGATAAATATGAACCTATTTGAATTCTTCTACATACAGAAATTCAGTTAGACCAGTATCATTTGATGGAGATGCTTTCCCTGTTCCATTGTATGGTTTTGGCTTCTCTGTCAAAAATCAAGTATCCTTAGGTGTATGGGTTTATCTTTGGGTTTTCAGTTTAATTCCATTGTTCTGCCTGTCTGTTTCTATACTAATATCATGCATTTTTATTAATATTGATTGCTCTGTGGTAGAGTTTTATATCAGGAGTGGTGATACCTCCAGAAGTTCTTTTACTGCTCTCTTGAGTTTTTTGTTTTTCCATATGAAGTTGAGAATTGTTCTTTCAAGCTCTGTGAAGAATTATGTTGAAATTTTGATGGAGATTGCATTGAATCTCTAGATTGCTTTCAGTAAGATGACCATTTCCACTATGTTAATCCTACTGATCCTTGAGCAAGGGAGATCTTTCCATCTTCTTATGTCTTCCTCAGTTTCTTTCTTCATGGACTTGAAGTTTCTTGTTATACAGCTCTTTCACTTCCTTGGACAGAGTTACAGGAAGGTATTTTGTGTTATTTGTGGCTATTATGAAGGGTACTATTTCCTTAGCTTCATTCACAGCCCATTTATCACTTGTGTAGAGGAGGGCTACTGATTTCATTAATTTTGTATCCAACCACTGTGATGAAGGTGTTTATCAGCTATAGGAGTTCTTTGGTAGAATTTCTGGAGTCACTAATATATATTATCATATCATCTGGGAATAGCAATACATTGACTTCTTCTTTTCCAATTTGTGTCCTCTTGATTTCCTTTAGTTTTTATTGCCCTAGCCAGAACTTCAAGAACTACACTGAAGAGATATGGGGAGATAGGACAGTCTTGTTTTATCTCCAGTTTTAGTGGAAATGTTTCAAGTTTCAATCTTTTAATTTGATGTTGGCTATTGGCTTGCTGTATAATGCCTTAATGTACTTAGGTATGCCCCTTATATCCCTGCTCTCTTCAACACTTTTAGTCATTAGGGAGTATTGCACTTTGTCAAATGCTATTTTAGTATCTAGTGAGATAACCATGTGATTGTTTGGTTTTTTTTTTTTCAGTTTGTTTATATGGTGAATTATGTTGATGAATTTTTGTATACTGAATCAGCCCTGCATCACTGGAATGAAGCCTACTTAATCATGGTGGATGAGGCCTTTGATGTCTTATAGGATTCAAATTGTGTGTATTTTATTGAGTAGTTTTGCATCAATGTTCATAAGAGAAATTGGTCTAAAATTCTCTTTCTTTGTTGAATCTTTGTATGGTTTAAGTATGAATCCTTTCTGTTTCTATTGTGTTGAATGGTTTGGGGAATATTGGCATTTGCTCTTCTTTGAAAGTCTAGTAGAATTCTGCACTAAAACCATCTGACCCAGGGCTTTTTTTTGGTTGGGAGACTTTTAATGACTGCTTCTATTTCCTTAGGAGTTAATCAATTACTCAGGTAGTTTCCCTGATCTTGATTTACCTTTACTTGATCTTGGTATCTGTCTAGAAAATCATCAATTTCATTTAGATTTTCCAATTTTGTTGAGTACATTCTTTTGAAGTAAGATGTAATGATTCTTTACATTTCCTCAGTGTCTATTGTTATGTTTCCCTTTATATTTTTGATTTTGTTAATTTGAGTACTGTCCTCTGCCTTGTAGTTAGTTTGGCTAAGGGATTGTCTATTTTCTCAAAGAAGGAGCTCTTGGTTTCATTGATTTTTTTTTTGTATTGTTCTCTATTTCTAGTTTATTGATTTCAGCCCTGAGTTTATTTCCTGTTGTTTAATCCTCATGAGTGTTTTTGCTTCTTTTTGTTCTAGAGCTTTCAGGTGGCTGGATAATCCTGATGGCAACAGGACTTCTCAGGAAGGTAGGATGAGCTGTGGGCCAGACAATAAAGATCAGGGTACCCTACTCTGTTCGCTGTGCCCCAGGCAGACCTCACTCTACAAGCTGTGTCCTAGGTAGACACTACTCTGCAGGTTATGTCCCAGTCAGACACAACTGGGGTGGTGGGCAGGTCCAACTCTGCAGACTGTCCCAGGCTAACAAGCTGGGTGTTAGGCAGATCCAACTAGGGTGGGTGGTTAGGCAAGGTTCCAAGATGGTTAGTTTGTGACTCCTGAAGGTTTCCATGGGGAAGCAGAATGCTTTTGGGGTCCCACAAGTCTCCTTCAGGCCAGAGAGCCAGGCCACAGCTAATCAATAAGGCTCAATTCTACATGTTTTCCACTCTTTTCTGTCCTATCTTCATCATATATTTGGTATCTACTGCTTTCCGGTTTGACATGATCTTTTTCTAAGGATCTGAGTTGCATGCTTTTGTTATTTATTTGAGAGCCCTTTGATTTTTTCCTTTGTGTTTCTGAATTGTGACTATAATGTGCTAAAAACAAGTTTTTCTCTGGTCATGTTTCATTGAGTATCTAAATGCCTCTTTTATTTGAATATCTATTTCTCTAGATTTGGAGACATTTCTGCCATAATTTCATTGAGTAGATTGTCTACACTTTGAATATTTACCCCAGTTCCTTCTTCTAGTCCATGGATCAGTTCCTTCTTCGAGTCCATGGATTTTTAGGTTTAGCCTCTATGCTATCATGGATTTTTTGATACTGTAGCCATACTTGTTTATATATTTTCATACTTACTGATATTTAAATATAGCATTTTCTTGACTCCCTTCTCCATCCCTGGCATTCTTTCTTCTTCATAAGACCAGAAATCAGCAACCCAGAGATAATTGTGAGTAAATTCCAATAAATAAATAAATAAATAAATAAATAAATAAAACCACAAAAAAAACAAAAAATAAATTAAAAATAAATAGAAATTCTGAAAATGAACATTTTAATGAATCAAAAAGAACAGCAAAGGCATTGGCAATGCTTACTATTCTCTGTGTGCTGACTTCGGGCCCTGTATTTGAATTCACTTATTCTTATACCCACTTTCAAGGCATTGATTATATTTATAGGTAAATATTTAAAATTGGGACCCTGAATTTTATCTGATTTAGTGCTGTTAGTTCAGTAGTTGAGTTGTGACCTTTTGTAAAAGACATAATGCCTTCCTTTATCATGTTTGACTTTACATTGCAATTTAGATGACCCTTCTAGTTTTATTTGGGAAATCATCTCATTGAGAAGCATACTTTTGGAGACTGTATCCCTGGTATCACACAGACAAAAGAAAACAAATTGCTGTAGTATAACCAACATAAAAACCATAAAAGACGTAGCTATAAAACTGAAATTAATTAAAGCCCACTAATGTATAATCAATGGCCATAAAACAGAAAATGGAAAACGAAGTCAAAGTTAACTGTAGAAATAATAAATGAATATAGTAAAAAGAAAAGACAGAGAGAGAAGAGAAGTAGAGATGAAACAAGATTAAATAAAAGAAAGGAAAATGGAAGGGAGACTGACTTTAAGGAAAGGAAGGAGATGAAGAGAGTTAGAAAAATTTAAATGAAGCAAAAAGACGATAAAGAGATTTATCAATAATAAAAAACTCCAAAGCCAAAATTAGATCAATATATGATGAGAAATGAAAAGTAAGAGCATGTATAAACAATTTAAGAAGAAAACCAATAAGGTAAAGTCAAAATACCACTAAAAATGTAATAGAAAGAGAAAAGGTAGAAGGTACACAATGAAGGGAAAAGGAATAAAGTCTAACAAAAAGAAGACACATTTCCTACAATGTAAAGAAAATACACTTAAAAATTAAATGCATAAAACCAAACAAAAATATAAATATGATAAATTTAAATACAATGGAGTATACATATTGCTGAAACTGTGATGACAGGAAGGCATGTCATAAGGGTTAAAAAATGAACTATTAGAGTGGCTTCATTATAGGTTCTTAATTTGGACAGCCAGAGTATGGTGTCAGAGGAACTTGCACTCTTCTCTAAGGTTGTGCTCATGCTTCTCTGAGCCCAGTGTCTATCCAAGCCATCTTCACTCAAATACATTCTCTTCTTGGTGCATCAGGGGCTTTTGGCCACACTCAGATATGCAGACTGAGTTTGGCAAATACTTCCACCTTCTTGAGATGCACCAGATCATACTTCTGGCCAAGGTTCTGCTTTTTGGCATCTCCCAAAAATGTAAGAATGTGGAAAGCTGTTGAGTTAATTATTTAAAACGGCTGCTGGTCAAGCTAACTATCTAAGCTGTGGCAGCTCTGCCTACCTCAGCTACCATGTTCCATGGCCAGAGGCCATGTGCATGCTGCAGCTAGAAATGGCCAGCCAGAAACACCAGCCCTGTCACCCATGAGACACCAGCATGGGAGATGGCTCTGCCAGTCTTCCACACAGTCTCCACAAGGCTGAGCATTGCCCAAACCATCCTGTCAACCACACGGGCTCAGTACAAATGAGACTCTAATGCTTAGATTATTCAAAGGCTTTATATGTTTGGTAATGCTCAATAACAAGATGCCCATACAATCAGAGGTGTAACCCAATATCCAACCTAGATATACCAACTACCTTTGACTGTTAGAGACACGTGAATATCCGCCTTCACATTCCCCTCTCTCTCATTCCTCTCTCTCCTAGTTCCTCCTCTTCTTCTCCTCCTCCCCTCCTTACTCCTCCTCTTCCTCTCCTTACTCCTCTCACCATAGCTCCTCCTTGTTTTATTTTTTTTTTTTGTTTTTTGTTTGTTTTTCGCTTTGTTTTGTTTTGTTTTGTCTTTCGAGACAGGGTTTCTCTGTGTAGTTCTGGCTGTTCTGGAACTCACTCTGTAGACCAGGCTGGCCTCAAACTCAGAAATCCGTCTGCCTTTGCCTCCCAAAGCTGGGATTAAAAGTGTGCACCACTACTGCCTGACAACTCCTCCTACAGAAAGCAACCATAGTACACAAATACTATGTAGGTCCTGTAAGAGGATCTGTCGCTGTGACTTTAAAATCTGAGTATCCTACCCAACAGATGCAGCTGTATATATGAAGCATCCTTTTAGAATTGTGTTCTTAGGCTTAGTGATGAGTGGCAGCTGGATGGCTTCAGAGGTTTGTCACTTGTTGATCACAGTATTAGTCCCTCAAACTCCAGGGTTACTAGTTGCTAAGGTATACGCTTGACAACTGATGGTAGGACTAGTCTTCCTTGTGCCACCAAGATGTACCACCACATGCCTGCATCCTTTGACATGTGGTGGTATTTCTCTCCACCACAAGGATTACTGTTTCACCAGAAGTCACAATAGACTTGAGGTTTGTGATGGCTGTGGGATTTTCTTGAAGGGTAGGACTACTTCTCATCTGACTTACTTTTAGAAAAAGGTTTCTACTTCTCCCCACTACATAGAAAGCTGTATAAGTGCTGTGTCCAGTTTAGTTTTTGTGGGTTTTTATAACTTTTTCATTGCTGTGACAAAATACCTGACAAAACCAAATTAAGGAAGGGTTTTTTTTGCCTCATTGTGATGAGACAACACAATGGCAAGAGCATAAGGTGGCTGGTCACACTGGACCAAGAAATAGAAATGAATACTAGTTCATTCCTTCCATTTATTCATTCCAGGACCCCAGCCCATGAGATGTTGCCAACCACACTCTGAGTAGATTTTCCCTCCTTAATTAACCTTCCTGGAAACGTCCCCTGTGGATATTCCCAGAGGTCTGTCTCCTAGGTAGTGTAAAATCCAATCAGGTTGACATGCAGGTTACTGTCAAAAGATGGGTCACCCATCTGTCTATGCTTGCCAGGTGACCTTCTATTCCTCTTGTGTGTCTCTAATGCATTCTCTCTCTTTCTCTTGACTATACTTTTTTTTTTTTTTTTAGCCTGACTTTCTTGTCCACTGGGTCAGTCAGTGACGACTTCTACCTTGCAATCATATCTGGAAATGCCTGTCTTTTGAGTAAAGAATTTAATTAATTAAATTAGAGTAGTGACTGATAAAGACTTGCTTGCAGAATTTTATAATGTGTTTTCCCTCTACCTTGTAGGTGCTTTGTGGTTTCTTTTCTCTCTATCACCAGCTTCCTCCGTGATAGTTGTCTTTGGTGGAGTGGTTTGAGTTCTTTTCTTTTGATTGTTCAACTACTAGAAAATTTTGCTTTGTATACTACGTAGCTTACACAAAACATCTTCTACTCACAGCAATCAGTGTTAAGTTAATATCTTTCATCACATATGAAAACATTACACTGTAACTTCTCATGCTGTTGCCAATGTCAAAATTAATACAGTTTAATGATTTGCATCTTGTAAGAATTTGTCGTAGCTACTGTTGCTTTTAAGAGTTTTATCCTTAACTTGTACTGCAGAGATGACATTCTTTTGTTCTCTATGTTTACAATTTTGCAGAATTCTGAGTGCAATCATCTACTACTTACATTATTCATGTTTTTACCTTCTTATGATTTATGTTACTAATCAGCAGCCTTTTAATTCAGATGAAGGAATTTCCTATAGTAGTATCTGTAAGGCAGACCCAATTGTATTGAACTTCCTTAGCTTTATCTGTCTGGGCAAGTTTTTATTTCTTTCTCTCTCATTTCTAAAAGAGAGCATTGGTAACTGAAATATTCCATTTGTCAAAATAGTCACTGTTTTCTTTTGAATAGTACTTTTAATATAGACTCTCCACTTAGTAGCAGGGATGAAATCTGAGAAATGTGTCTTTACTTTGTCACTACACAAACATCATGGAGTGTTCTTACACAAGTGTTAGCCATAATGCTATTGGCAAAGTAATCTTCTGACACCAACCATCATCAATGTGCAGCCTTTGTGACACTGTGGTCCCAAGCTCTTCTGACCTGATAGATTGTTCTGCTGAGAACCTACTGACAGCTGTGTGAGGATTCGCTTGAACATAGAATGGTATTCTTATCTTTCCCTGAATCTTTCTTGGTGTTTGACTTTGGCAGTGCTGTAAGCCATATCTTGGTGAACTTTTTTTTTTTATGTTGAATTTCACTGGCTACTGCTAAGCATCCTATTTCTGGACATTCTCTTTCCCAGGCATGGAAAATTTCAATCAACTGTTTCCTTGATCTATCTTTCTGAAACTATTCCCCTGCCCTATCTTTTGTAAAGTCCCATTTTACAGAGGTTAGGTTGCTTAATGGCATCTTACAGCCACTGAAAATGCACAGGCCAGATGCTACATTTGTGTATGCCTTTCATCCTTGTTAGGACTTCAGCAGAGCACTTAGGCTTGCTGATTGGTATGCATACATACTGAAAGGCTATTCTGTTGCATATCTTATCATCCCTGAGTCTCTGGAGACTCTTACTGTGCTATATGAGTGCTACACAGCTGTGAGAAAGAACACAGAGTCTCTAGAATGTGTGCTAAATGGAGGGTGCCTTGAGTTTATGAAGTGCTGAGAGGATGTATGTTATTGACAAGAGCTAATTGAGTCAAGAACCAAAGCCTCAGATCCATGAAAAAATAACAAAGCCTTATCCAGGCTGGGCTCTGGAAAATGGCAAGGCCTTCCCTCTTGGTCTGAGTATGACTATTGGTAATGTGTGCAGAAAATGTCCTTTTTAGCTTTTTCCCTCCACCCATGTTTATGACCTGAAGACTGCTTCCCTACAGATACTGTTCCTACTAAGATTAACTGAACCTGTCTCCTTGATCTAGCTATATACCCCTAAAACAGCTTTCTTGTTTATCTGTGTATAATAACCCTACATCTATATTCAATTGCACATAATAAACACATTGAGCTTCCAGGGTGCTATAACTTCATCATCAGCGATCCCAGACCACCCCATTTCAGCTTGTCTATATCCACGTGTCTGTAATTCTTCATTCCTTTCCAAGCCGTAGTCAATGTCCCAGGCCCCAGGCCATTTAAAAGCTACAGGAAGAATCTGTTCTTCTAGGCCATTGCACACTTTTGTCTTTCTTGTTGATGCCCTGTCCACTGTCTGCCGCCACATTCCAAACGTTTCTGGGTTCATTAGACATTGCTTCCCTGGCCTTAAGGACTCAGTTCTATCCTGTTTTGATTGTCTCTGCCCTTGCACATGAGCCTGTCCCTATTTTTCATATTTTCTTATCATTTCTGACCATAGATGCCTTGTTACTAGATTCTGTACTCTAGTGTTTATGACATATCTCTTAAATAAGGAGTTTCATCAAGTCTGCATCACAGGACAGCAAACTATGGTTCATGTACCAAATCCTACCCTCTGCCTGTTTTGGTAAATAGTTTTCTTGGCCCATAGTCATGTTCATTTATGCCTGGATTATCTGTGGCTGTCTTTTCACTACAATGAAAACATTCAACAGTGCCAACAGACATGACATAACTTGCAAACTGTAAAATAGTTAGTATAAGGTGCATTTCTGAAGAAAGTTTGCCAATCACTGACCTAGGGGACAAAACAAACATCAAACAAAGCACAAAGGGTACTTATTTGGTATAATTCATTCCTTTCTTGTAGCTTTTATTTATTTTTATTTTTGTGTATGATTGTTTTGCATATATTTGTACACACACACACACACACACACACACACACACACACACACACACACGAATTTGTCTGTAGGTTAATTGCATGAGAGCCTAATGCCCATGGAGGCAGAAAGAGGGTGCCAGGTCACCTGGAACTAGAGTTGGCAACTACTTGTAATTTGCCATGTACGAGTTCTAGGAACTGAACCTAGTCTTCTGCAAGGTGGCAAATGCTCTTAACCACTGAGCCATGCCTCCAAATCCAACATTCTACAATCCAGCTCAAGGTAGCAAGGCAGTGTATGAATTTTTGTGTACATCTACAATTATTCCTTTAGAATAATTTATAAAACTCAAGCTTCTGGAACCAAGCTTGTCTACAATGGCCATGCTCTGAACACATTGTCAAGTTGCCTTCCAGGAAAAAGAAATGTATGGATTTGAATCCATTCCAGCCCTTGCAAGGAACTACTGTTTTAAAACATTTTCTGATTCTCATTTTCTCATCATGATGATAAATTTAGTACATTGAAAGTGCTCTCTTTGTAAATAAGTTTATTCATTTCGAATACATATTACCCTGAATAATCAAATAAGCTGTTTTCCAATTTCTTATTATTTGAGTGGGATTTTTTTCTTTAAAAAATACAGAGTTTTAAGTAAAGATGGTAAAAATTACAGATGTTCCTGGCTAAATTAGTGTCAAGAACTCTGAAAAGCCTTCTTCTTCCCACATCTACTGTAAGGAAATCAGTCAGGAAAAAAGAAAAATACCCCCTCAGGCATCAATACTGGGCAATTTGTTACCCACTGTCAGCTATAGGGAACTGCAATGGACAAACCACTGTGATAAAAAGCTAAAACTCTCTCTATATTTTTGTGTATGATGAACAGAGTGAATTGCCCACCACATTTAAATAATCTGATTTACTGAATTTGTTTTTGGTTTCTGAGTGGATTTATTGACCTGATATGGGTCAGAACTAATGGATGCAAATGGAGCTTCCAAACAAATAATTCATACATGAGTGTTGTGTCTGCAGGTGGTCTGTGTACACTTTATAAGCAGAACTGGTAGAATAATTGATTGCTATTTTCCAGGACTCTCGTTTTTTTTTCTTTTTTATGTGAATCCAATTCCCCAGCACCCACTCTGCATCGTTTCCTATAGGGTATTCTTTACTACTTCTCATTAATCTCCACTTTTTACATTTCTCTTTTTATAATGTGATTTGCCATAGAGGTCAAGGTTAGGATTTGTCCAAAGAAGGCTGACATCATGCTCAATTGCAGAGCTTATTACCAGAGAGAGCATTTGTTTCAGACCAGTGAAACTATATTGCATATGATACAATTGTGATGGATATATGAATTATGCATTCACCCAAACTCACTGACTATACAACACCATGATTGGTCTTTATCATGAAATAGGAGCCTGAGATGATTGTAACATGTCCAAATAGGTAATGCTGACACTAGGAGATGCTGGACATATGTCTAGGTATATGTAGGAAATCTCTCTACCTTCTCAATTATTGTGAACCTAAAATTGCTCTAAACACAAAGCTTGTTTTAAAGACAAACAATCCCTGAACTCCACTCCAGGCATGCATCAGACTTCCTTTCCTTGGTATTTACCACCATCAAGTGCCTCTGGGGCTTATTTCTATGTCAAAGTCTTGAGAACCCCTGGCTAACATTCTGAGTTTTCATTAGCCCTTAGGCAGAGGAGTGATGTATTTTGGTTTATTTTCCTCTCTGTTCCCCTAAAAGGCACATTTACTCTCCCATAAGATCCTCTACAGAAGCAATTATTCTTTCCTGGAAGAGAAAGGTGTTAGTCCAAGAGTGAGTTAAATGTAAAAGTCATATTAGAACTTTTCACTTTTAGGGACATGGTTGTTTTTTGTTGTTGTTGTTGTTGTTGTTTTCCCCTGATCTGTGTTCAGGACCCAACTTTCTACTTCTACATTTATTTTTAAATCAATTGTCTTTCAAAAATGTTTTGATTGAAGTAATACTTTCTGAATTGCTGTCTGGAATTAACATTAACACTCCATTTGCATGAACGTGCAGTTACAAGGAGCGGATGTGTCCTTTAAGCTGAGGAAGCTCTGTCCTTGTTGTTTCCCTTTGATAATGAAGTGAACTGATAGTTTGCTTCCAGGGGGAAGATGGCTTTCCTTTCAGCAGCAACTGTGTGGATTTCAAATGTGGTAATTAAAGCTTGGCAAGTGTAGTCTCAGCTTTAGTCTATATCTCCAGAAGGGGGGAACAAAAAACCTTAAGCTTATTATAATGCCACACTCCTTTAAATTGCCAGAGATTCCATTAAATTTTCAACTGCTGCACAATAACCTTTACCTGGACACCATGTTACTTACCTACTCTCAGAGGTTTCAGGGGTGATCTATCACTCTTCACGAGTATAACAGCTGACAAGGTACAGAGTGCTGCGTTTGATCTTAATAGGAGTTGAAAGATATTCATCAGACTGGAGCCATGCGAAGGTTCAGCAGCAGATAACCGAATTGTGAAATGTTGCATTTGAAAAAAACAGAGATTGACAAGCTCCCAGCTAATCCCATTTTCTTGGTTTAGAGGGCATTTGGTATTACTCTGATGGAAACATCTCTGCAAATGAGGATATCATAAAAGCTCTGACTAATAAGCTGTACTGTTTCCAGACCCTCGGGTCACACTGAAGCACTATAGTTTCTGTTGCCATATGAATGCGATGGGCCGTGATGGGAGTTTCAATTTCATTCCTGAGCTATAAACTCATCCTTGCTAAACAGATTCTGCTATTGTGCCTGTGATGTGGGATATATGTGGTCATTAGAATGGCATTGAGAGAGAATGAACATACTCAAGTACTGTTGAAATCAAGTGTGCTTTAGGAACGCTGGAATATTTCTAACTTGTGATATGCTAAGTATGTGGTGGTGGGTATGTGCGTGGAATCATTTAAAAATCTAGACATCTGATACTAACAAATATCTTTCTGATCTTCCAGTAGGAACAAAAAGGTTTTATGGTTGTCCTTTCTCAAATAATGTACACATTGGGGATTTTAGTAACCCTAGCCATCGACTATGAGAAAGTGGGAAGGAAATGGTGCTCTGGTGTGTATATTCCGAAATAAAACTCAATGGAAGACATTTTATTGTTTTTTATGTGACTGAGGGAAGTCAGAATGTGAAAAGTGGGAGTGGTGGTGCCCTAGAACTTGAAACTCTGATTATTTTCAATACTCAGGGTGTCATATGTAGCATAGCCCCAACAACAAGCACCAAAGAGCATTGAACAATGATGTAAGTCACTCTCAAATACAAACCCAAAGGAACTTGACACATTGGATGCTGAACTAAGACCACCAGAATTTAATTTAGCAGGATTTAAAATCCTATGTGTGGTGGTTAGTTGTTAATTCTAAACTTGGCAATGTAGAAACACCTGGGAAGAGAGACTCAGTGGTGGATTGTCTGGAACAGGTTGGCCTGTCCAGAGTTGTCTCTATTGTGTTGAGTAAAGACAAAGACCTTCTCAAAATGGCAAGCACCATTCCCAGGGTTACATTAGGCATGAGGCACTTGCTTCTCACTGCTCTTGAGTGTGGATGTGATTAGACTAGATGCTTTAAGATCTTGTTACTTTAGCTTCCCTGGCATGATGGACTTAACCTGGAGTTGTGAGCTACAATAAATCCTTTTTTCTCTAAATTGCTTTTTGTCAGAGTATTCTATCACAGCAACTGAAAGGAAATTAGAACACTATGTTTTTGTTTGTTTGTTTTAAAGCAACTACACAAATATAGACTAGAAGAACTGACTAGGGTGTGTTTTACTAGAAGAGTATCTGAGACTGAGAGTTGGCTGGTTGGACACGCTCTTACTTTAAAACTGATTTAAAGCAACATATAACTTTGTGGTAGGATATGGCTGACAACGCATTCACACATCAATTGTCTCAATTATTTTTCCAAGTATACTGAGATAAGTGGTTTAATTTCTAAGCATGAATAATGGGAATATGGGATGGTGAGATGGCTCTGGGGAGATAGGCTTGTAGTCAAGGTTCCTGACCTGAGTTTGATCCACAGAACCCACACAATAGAAAGGGAAAACTGTACTGTTGAAGGAACTGCAAAATAGTTCAAACACTCTGAAAACAATATGGAAGTTCCTTGAAAATAAAAATACCATCACTATGTCCAACAATTCCCATTTTGTACATTTACTAAAAGAATTAAAATCATTTTTAAAAGAAAGAAAGAGAAAACTGATTATTTTGGGGTTGCTCTGTGACCTCTACAGACACACTGTGGCACACACATGCCCGTATACAAATAATAAATAAATGTAATTTTTAATTTAAAAAGTAAAGATTCAAAATACTAAATTTAGGGAAGGTTAGGATCCTGCTTCTGAAAACTGTGTCTGGAAACTGTATAGAAAGCAGAACATGTAACTACATTTATTAAACACTTATATGCTGAATTGTAATTATTATCTCATTTAACTTGCAAATAATACTAAAGTGATAATTGTTAGTTCTTAATTACAGACAGAAAACTGAGGCTTACTCATAACTGTAAAATATTAGCAGGAAAAATCCAAAGCTGGTTGAACTATATTCATTGGTAGTACTAGGTTCTTGTCTCATTTGCAGAGCCCATGAAGACAAAGCTAGTTAGGAATTTTGAGATACAAAGATAATCCTAGTGCATTGTGGTGGCCACATACTACCACTGCTGTCCATATTGAGGAGAGGCAGAGACCTTGGAAATACACACCCAGAGAAGGTAATGTGAAGACTGCAACGGGAAATGCAGTCACCCTCCAGGAAGTCCAGCAGCCCCTGGACTTGTGTTAGCTCCTCCCACAGCCTCTTTAGAGTACAGTCCAATCCACTCATACCTTGATTTTTAAACTTTTGGCCTCTTAATCTTCAAGATAGCTGATTTATATTGTCTTAAGTCACCCCATTTTTATAAAGCAGATTGTATAAAAATGGATATCATCCAACCTG
Organism: Rhabdomys pumilio; assembly: GCA_030674055.1. Taxonomy (NCBI): domain Eukaryota; kingdom Metazoa; phylum Chordata; class Mammalia; order Rodentia; family Muridae; genus Rhabdomys; species Rhabdomys pumilio. The sequence goes on along the minus strand of JANHMN010000004.1, from coordinate 103,375,258 downwards.
CTTTTATGCAACCACTCAAGGAAATTAATCAGCTGCACACCAAGTTAAAAACTCAGGTATAGGGGAATCTAAAATCTACATTCTTCACATTCTGACAGTGACCAGGAAAAAAGATTTATGGAAAGGAAGAAATGTAAAGGAACAAGGTTGAAAACTGATGCTCAGGACCAAAATTAGAACAGTGAAAGGGGGGCTGAACGATTCTCCCAGAATATTAATACCTCAAACTGCAACTGCAAAGAGAAACAAGACCTAGAATGATTTACATCAAAGACAAGAGCAAAACACACATGAAATGTGGATTCAACAGATGTGCATAATTTTATAACCCAGGACAAGAGTAGGGTAACAAAAACCAAGAGAAGATGTTCAATAATAAAATGAAACTCACACAGTCAAGCTAAACTCGCATACCCATAGTTCAAGTGGAGACCCAAGGAAAAGCAAGAACTCTAAATATACGAGCCTCTGTGCTTCAAGATGCTACGAATGCTGGACCCACTGCTGAAGAATAAGAGCATCACTGGTAAGATCACCTGCAGAGGAGGGAGTTAGACATAGAGAGGTCCTAGCACAGCCACTCCTACTTGGGGCAGGATGGCACAAACTGATGCTAAGACAAGAAAAGTTGATTCTCGTACAAAATTATTTAACTTTTAAATTTTATTTTATCTATGTATGTATGCGTTAATCACATGTGAATGCTCGTGCATGCAGAGGCTATGAGAAGGTCCTGTAAACTAGAATTTCATGGTTGTGAGCTGCCTTGTAGGCGCTGGGAACCAAACTCTAATCCTGGCACTCTTAACCCATAAGCCGTCTCTCTGGCCCTCTTTTCAGAATTATTTAAATGAGGAAAGAGGCCCATGCTGAAACACATAATTAAACTTGAGTTATTTCTGGAGGTCTCAACCACACTAATGAGAAGGAGATTATAGGAAATCCATCTGTCTCGATGAGAGGAAGACATTTTAAACAACCAAAGTTTATGAGCTCTTTCTCGTAAGAGCAGCCTCCACATTGTAAGCACATGGAGCTGAGGCTCTGCGCATGTCGGCACATATGTTAGACATGGCAACACTGGCTATGGGGATTTCAGTACATATGCTATACATGTGATTTTTAGCATCTTTCAATTTGAAGGTCACTTCCAACTCTAGGGATGTGTTGCCCAGAAAAAAAAAGAAATGAAATATGAAAATGAAAATTCACAAAAATGTTTGAAGGACACTGATTTTGTCCATACTCTTCAAAGAGAAGGTATGATTTTAGTCTAAATGTTTAGTTTACTTGAAAGCACAGTGGCAGCTAATTACAGTTCCAAAGTGAGTGTGCAAGTGACATGCTTCGATTAAGATGTAGTGCAGAAAGATTTCACATCTTACTAAGGTCTTAAGAGTTATCCGTACATCAGTAGTCTCAAAACTTGAGAACGTGGAATAAAAGTAGAAACGGTTGGGATTTTGGAGACAGAATTCTGAATTATGAGGCAGAGGTACCAATCATTGCCTTTCTTTGGCTCCTGATGATGCATTCAACCCTACTAAGATCCTATGTCTTTAGTGTTATATAAGAGATAACAGTTCACACTGTAACTAAACCAGAGACTGTAAGAAACTCATAACAAAGTGTGCTATAAGTAGCAATAAGTACATATGATTAGACTGATGTGGAAGCAGATCCTCAAAGAAATTTGGGTACAAGTTTGGATATTTCTTTGGATGCAGATCTTAGGAAGCTCTACCAGGAAGGTGGGGAAGCAATATACTGAAAGGGAAATTAATTCAGAGAGTGTGTGCTGCAGGCAGCTCAAGGGCAGTCATGCTGAGAAATGCTAGGAGGACTTACAGAGCACATCGGAGCATGAGAAAGCTCCACTGAGCCCCACGTTCGGCTTCATCTCTTAATTACCAGGGCAGTAGTTCACCACGCTTTAACCATCCTTGATGCAACATAATTATGACCACTAGTAGAAAAGTCTTTAGACAACATGTCATGGGAACTTGCGGATGGCTCTTTGAACCTCCATGTGGAAGCCCAGGAAGACATGCATAAGATACCTGTCAACACCATTCTCTTTATGGTCGTATTGTCATTTGCAGAAAACTGAAGTTCAAAGAAGTAGAAAGATTTGAGTGTACATACACAGTTTCAAATAAAACAAAATCCAAATTCAACTAAAAGAACTACTCATTTTTAAGAACTTAATTTCATCTTAACAATTCATTAGGTATCTGTAAGATCCCCTTCTTGAATCCCACAGAATGTGTGCAAGCAAACTTCTACACATGTGTATAAAAGCTGAGTATAATTTTTATCTCTCAAAGAAACCACAAAAAACCAAAGACAACAAAAAAATTAAGATTAATAAAACAAAAAATAACAATGAAACAAAAAGCACACAAAAGCATGGAGTTCATATCAAAAATAAAGTTGGGTAGGTTAAGGTCTAAGAGGAATTAGGGAGGGAAAAGAATATGCTTAAAATGTAGTGTATAAAATTTTAAAGTAAAGATTTAAGCATATAATGCTTTGGAATCATCAAGTTAGAAATATGGAAATTGATCTGGTATTGGGTGGGGGAAAGGACTGAAGCCCTGAGGGCCAGCAGAAAGATTGGAAACAGACAACCTCAGGAGGTAGGAGGTTAGGGGAACCTTCCAGAATGCACCAGAGACCTGGGAGGTGAAAGACTCAGGACTCAAAGGGAGGGATCTTAGATGAAATGTCCTTCTGTGGAGAGAGAGAACTTGTAGAGCCCACCCCCAGGAGAAAGACAGGGCATCAAGTGAAGGATGGGGTTGCCATCCCACAGTAAAAGCTCTGGCCCATAATTGTTCCTGTCTGAAAAAACTGCAAGGATAGAAATGGAGAGGAGCCTGAGGAAAAGAAGTTCCTGTGAAAGAACCAACAGGCAGCTGAAAAGAGTCAGATGTAGATATTTACACCCAATGGACGGAAGCTGCTGACCCTGTGGTTGAATTAGGGGGAAGCTGAAGGAAGCTCAGGAGAAGGGCAACCCTGTAGGCAGACCAGCAGTCTCAACTAACCTGGAACCCTGAGATCTCTTAGACACTGGGACACCAACCAGGCAGAATACACCAGCTGATATGTCCCCAACTCATAAACAGCAGAGGAGTGCCAGGTCTGGGTTCAGTCAGAGAAGATGCACCTAATCCTCAAGAGACTGGAGGCCCCAAGGAGTTTAGAGGTCAGGTGGGGTGTGGGGTATTGGGGTGGGGACATCCTCGTGATGCGAGGGAAGCGGTATGGGATGTGGAACAGTCAGAAGGTGGACCAGGAAGGGAATAAAATCTGGAGTGTAAAAAAAAAAATGTTGTTTTCATGTTAAAATTTCATTTTAAGAAATATGGAAATAAGAGAAGTATAAGAAGTCAAATTGAAACATAGTGGTAGAGAAAAATGCATGTTTGCAAGAAAGGTAAGAGGGCGTCAATAGTCAACAAGATGCCCATTGACCAAGATTTCCTGTTTGCTTTTCTCCTTATTTTGGTAATGGTTTGTGGTAGATTAAATGAGAACTGTCTCTCATGGATGCAGGCATGTGAACACAGGTGGTACTGTTTGGGGAAGCTTGTTTGGCCTTGTTGGAGGAATTGGGTCAATGTAGATAGAGTTTGACCTACCTCTAGTTTACTCTGCTATGTGTTTCTGGTAAAATGCTGTGGTTGCTCTAACTTCCTATTCCTGCTGTTGTGCCTGTCACTTGCTGATATGTCTACCTCCAAGATGAACTCTTGGCACTCTGAATAAACTCCTCCTCGTCCACAAATTGCCTTTGATTCACAATGTTTTATCACAACAACAGGAAAGTAATTAACACAGAAGTTGGTATCTGAAAGTGCTGCTCCTGCGTAGATCCTGAGCATGTTGGTCTTTGAAGGAATGTGGAGGAATTAGGGACATTTAACTAGAAAAGAAGCTGCAAGTGTATCAGGCTGTTTGAAAAAGGACTGGAAAGGCAGTAGTGCTTAGAAAAGGTGGGGCTGGAGGAGCCCGAATCAGGAGGATTCTGAGAGAAGTGAGGACTCTAACAGCAGCTGGGTTAGAGCCTATCCCTGTGGTATTTTGTTAAAAGAACTAGTTGTCTTCTGAAACAGTAAGCCAAAACAGACTTCTTCCATAAAGCTACCATAGGTTATGGTGTTTTATCGCAGCAACGGAAAAGTAATAAATACAAGATCTTTGGATGTGATAGAGAAATTTCAACCATGTCTGTTCCATCTTCTTCCAGGTACCTCTTGTACCACGTGACCCTGAAATGATAGTTTTCTCACTATCAATGTCATGACCTTCATGAGACAGCATGCTAGTCTGTTACCTCAGCTGTAAAGTATGATCTATTACGTCCCTGGCTGTCAGTCAGCCTTCTTAGAAATGTAAGATACAGCTCAGCAGTCTACAGTGAGGTCTGGGACCTGGGGGCCCCTTTCTTCTGAATGTTTTATGTCATTGACTTCCAGTATGGCCTCTAAGCAAGTCATTTAACCTCCTTGGCTCAGTTAACCATATGGAAAATGAACATGATAATATCTCACAAGGGTATTGTGGGATTACTCAATGTTTATAAAGTGCTCGGGAAATGAACAGTCCATGACGTGCCCAGTGGTATCATTAATCATTTGACCAGTTGAATTCAGGCATCTGAAATACACAGTATTCTGTACTTCTTAGACAATTTTACTGTAATACCTCACACATCACAAAGCTTAAATTTGTGAGAATTTAAATAAATTCTGTACTATGGTGGAGGACTCACAATATTTTTACATGTTCCCTTTTGTATATTTTTTTTCACAAACTCTTTCTTTCATTCTCAGAGCAGAAAATTATTCACCTATGGTTTGATGTCAAGAGCTATACTTCTTAAGGAAGCATAGCTCTTCCTGGTCTTTATCATCTATCTTGCTTTCTTTTTCTTTTTTTATTGGTTATTTTATTTATTTACATTTTGAATGCTATCCTCCTTCCAAATTTCTCCTCCACAGCACCCTATCCCCTCCTCCCTCCCTCCTGCCTCTATGAGGGTGGTCCCCTACCCACCCAACCACTCCTGCCTCAGAGCCTTAGTGTTCCCCTATCCTGGATCATCAAGCTTCCACAGGACCAAGGGACTCCCTTCCTAGTGATGCCAGATAAAGCAATCCTCTGTTCCATATTCAGCTGCAGCCATGGGTCCCCCCTGTGTATTCTTTGCTTGGTGGTTTAGTCCCTGGGAGCTTTGGTAGGAGCTAAAGAGGTTTGCAACCCCATAGGAAGAACAACAGTATCAAACAGCAAAACCCCCAAAGCTATCTTGATTTCTTACTTATCCTGTACTTGTTATCTTCTACCTTCCTTCCCCCAACCTCCTTACACACACTGTCTGAGAATAACGAAAGCTACACATACGTAGTTCTAAGGCTCACCTTCCTCCTTAGTTTCAGATTTATCTAGATACTCAAACTCCATGTGTACATGCTGTTCACAACATTCCCATTGATACTGCTTGATTTCTCAAATTATGTTAATGGTTCCATAATTACCCTTCTAAATATGCTTTAAGCCTGAATTACATGGTACCATGTATTACTATTCATTTTCACATTAATACAACTATTGTGCCCTCTTTCGTGATTCTTCAAGGTTTGCTTTTAGTGCCTCCCATTTACACTATAGCAAGTCTTCTATCTTTTGCCACTACTGAGAAGTTCCTCTTCTGTGCAGTCTGTACACTGACAATTCAAATGATCTTTCGAAGCACTCTTCTATTGATACTACTTATCTGATAACAGATATTGATTGCTCCTATTGTCTACTAATTTAAGTCGAATTTCCTCATTCTGTGAGTTGACTCAGGATCTTTTATATTCTCCCACCGCATCCTCACACTGAGCATAAGATGAAAGCAGGTAGATGGTAGAGACCCTGTTGGTCACATCCAATCTTTACACACACTTCCCTGTCCTGCCTGAGGTATGCTTTTGTTGGTCCCTGTCTACTACATCAAAGCCAATATCAGTGATAGCCACTTCTTAACAACATCTCTTCCTATATCTCAGCTGCTCTTGGTAGATTCTTCTTTCAAACCTCCTGAACTCTTTTTGCTTACATCTGCTGTCATGAGTTTCTATACTACTGTGCTCACCATTTGTCTTACTCTCTTCCAGATCAAAAGAACCTTGAGATAGAATAGATCTTATTCCCTCGTCATGATTTCCCCAACACTTACAATAATACTTAATCAATACTTTGTCAAGTGAAATTAATCTTTAAAAAAATACCAGGCTTCCTCTTGAGTTAGCTACTTTTCATTTACATAAATAAAAACCTATTCTATAAAACTATTTTAAATATAATAGCTTCTGTCATTGATATAAAAATAAATCAACAAAACCAATTTGCTTTAGTAATATTTTTATTCTATGTTTTCCATTTCTAACCATCAAATAAACTTTTAAAACCAGTAGATCTGTGTTCTCTTTTCAGTATTAGAACATAGAAATGACTAAGGCTTAATCCATGCCCACGAGGAACTCATGGATAACTCAAGGAAATAAACCTATAAGGAAGTACATTATAATAACTGGCAGTGAGTATAGAATTGGATTTTTTATAAGGTGGAGAATAGAGACAGACCCTTAATCTGGGGACCACAAATGTGTTACAGAAAATTTACCAGAAGCCAGAGTTTCCCACCTCAAAGGAGGTAGACATGAGGCATGGACAGCTGTTCTTTGCCTTTTCAAAGGCCTGAGTCAGAAAATAATACATTGGCATAGCAGGAGCTGCAGCATAAAATGTATCTGGAGGGTGTCAACAGGATAAGGGGCGAGTAATTGAGAGCTGCTTTGCAAACAGTCATTTATGTCTTACTGAGCAGTTTAGATGATTTTCCTGTGGATGAAAGGAAGCTGAAAAGGTTTTAAGGAAGACTAATGAACTGACTTTCCTAGGTTTTTTTTGAGTTTGATTCATAGTGTGTGTGTGTGTGTGTGTGTGTGTGTGTGTGTGTGTGTTCCGTGGTTAGAAAAAAAAAAGAGGTCAAGCCAAGATCTCAAAAAAAAAAAAATAGCACTGAGCTTTCTGAGGAGTAAATGTGTTTAGACTTCTATTAAAAAATCATAGGTAGAGGACTATTCTCATTTGCTTTCTGTTGTTGTGATAAAAAACATTGCTTCAAAGCAACTTGAAGAGGAAAGGACTTATTTTGTCCTGAAGTCCATCATCAAGGGAAACCAAGGCAGGAACTCAAGACAGGGACCTAAAGGCAGGAACTGAAGCAGAAACCATAGAGGAATGGACTTACTAGATTGCTTCTTCTGTTATTAAAAATTGATCAGCTACCATCTTTCATATATAGTTCAAGCCTGTTTGCCTAGGGATGGAACTGTCCACAACAAAGTTGACCTAACTTCATCTATTAGCAAGCAATGAAGAAATTTCCCAAAGACATCCACTGGCCAGTTTGATGGAGCTAATCATCCCAATGTGATTCCCTTTTACCAGTTGACTCTAGTGTGTGTCAAGTTGATAAAAGCAACCATACAACTTGACACACAGATACAACACTCTCAAGCCAGACCCTCTTCATTTATTTTTACTCAAGATCTCATGTTAATATTATAATATAAAACACAGTCCAACTTCTAAAAGTTTCACAGTCTTAAAACTTTTCCATACTTAAAAGCTTCTTAACTGTGGGCTTCTATAAAATAAAAGATAGATTATATACTTTCTTATTTTAAAAGTGAAGAACCAGGGAATAGTTACAATTGGATCAGAGAAAGATCGAACCCCAATAGTGTAAATAGCTCAGTAACCAACGTATAGGACTCACCAGGAATCCCTGAGGGCTCTCTCTACCTCTGACACACACAACACACACAGCTTGTCTCATAAGTTCAGGATGATTCCACACAAAGTTTGAAACCGTGGCAGTATTCTCACGCCCTACCATCTCCTATTTACTGGGGTCTCCACTGTAACTGAGGCTGTGTTCACTACTTTCCTGGGCTCTCATAGTAGCAAGCCTCAGCTGTCTTTAATTTTGCCCAAACCAGTACCAAGTGGGTGACAGGTTCAGTTTGCGATGCAACCTTCCTCACTTTGGACCACACTTTCTGTATACTGAAATACTTCCCAGAAGTGTCACTCAATAATGCTCACCTCTTCTTAATCACAGATGATCTCTCAGCCCCAGCTAGCCAGGATCCACTGTTCCAGTAAAGCACAGAACGTTTCCCTTCCACCGATTACTAGTTAAGTATCACATTAATGGCTCTGTTGGAGCCATGAAGGGAGCCTTCTACCCGCCTCTGAAATTTTACAAGCTGGCCTCCATTGTCTGCATATATCTCAGCATCCTCTACTAAGTTCCTATGGCAGCTAATTAAGCTCTGAGCACTCAAAGGTCTTTTGAGTTCCAAACTCCCAAATCCTTCACATTCCTTTCACAAAACAGTCCAAGATATAAAAGGTCCATCAGAGCAACACCTTATTCCTGGTATCCTAGTTCTCTAAAGGAACAGAACCAATTAAGACTTTGTGTGTATGTATGTAATTAAATATATTAAAATCTGTTAAATAATCATCTTAAAGTATAACAGCAACTGTTGCACGTCTGAGAGACTAAGAAGCTGTTTCTCAGTCTTAGAGGCTGGGCTCCTTAGCTGCTGGAGTCGTTCTTCAGTGTCTCTCTTGCACTGGGAAGTACGACAATCTGGAAATTACTTAGACCACAAGGCTGGATGACTCTGAAGTCCCAGTCTGGCACTGAAAATTTGGAAGGTCCTGCAGAATCACCGTAGTCAATGATGGAAGACTGGAGATACTAGATCTGGTACCATCAAAAGAAGGAGCAAAGGTAAAAGTCCATTTGGTGCCTGAAGGAAAGCCAAGAGAGCAAAAGATAAATGATTCTCCTGCTGCCATGCCCGTTTCAACCTGAACTGCCACCAGAATGTGCTGCCCACTCATGGGATAGGTCTCCCCCTTGTCAATTAAGGCAATCAGGACAGTTCATCAGGTGGGGCTCCCTATTCAGGTGATTTAACTTCTGGCAAATTGACTTTAAGACCAACCATCACAAGGGCACATTTCCATAACACCAACTTCTGTATTAGCAGTGATGGATACAGCTGGAACCATATAGATCTTATAGGTAGTATACTAAGCATTGCTATAGATCATTTTCTGCTATAGATCATATGAAGTTTGGTACCTAGAAAAGAAACTGAGTCACAAACTCATGAAGCTGCATTACAAGGTGCAACAGATGCTAGAGAATTCCAGGGTCCTCTGCAGCCTGTGTCGAGGCTGTGAAAGCCGAGGTGTCAAACTGCTTCTCTCTTTTATTTCTGTTTAATGTGAGAATAACTGTGTGTGCTACGAACTGGAGAAGATGGCTCAGTGGCATTGATTCTAAAGGACTGGGAGCCAGGCTCTGCTGAACCCACAACTGCATTCTATAGAAGAAAAAAAAATGATTGTTATTCAAACCAAAAAATATTCTTTCCTGCACTAGAAACTACATTTACAAGTTAAACACACATTTATTTTTTTTTTTGAAGCGGAAAAAAAATTCCAGGAGAGGAGCAGCATCCCTGTCAGCCTGGAGGGAGGGGGCATCCAATTGCCTATTCATGAGGGAGCCAGCCTCTCGGGGCCTGTAACATTTCCAAACAGGATGTGCAGCAGCAACCGTGAAAACAGCAGGTCCCTAAATTCAGAATCGTGTTGTAAACAGACACAACACAAATCTCAAAGCTCATTCTTCTCTAAGGTCTGCACTGTGGATCTTGTTCTGTGAGCTTCAGAGGATCAGCACCCATCTCAGGGGCACCCATCTCAGGAGCAGAAACTTGCCTCTGTGTAGGCTACAATACTAATGTGATGAAGAATGGTTCCAAATGCATGTCTGACAATCTGCTGCAGTACCCTGGAGTCATGAATTACAGTGTGTGTGTGTGTGTGTGTGTGTGTGTGTGTGTGTGTGTGTGCGTGTGTGTGTATACATCTATTCATGTGTCTGTGGGTATGTGCCTATGTGTGTGTCTGCACGCACATGCATGCTCTCATATATACATCTTACATACACACTGGTAAATAACATTGTCTCTGCTGCTGTTAGAAATACTCAGAAAAGATCATCTTAAGAAAGAAGGGTTGACTTCAGCTCACAGCTCCAGGTAGATAGAGTCCATCATGTCAGGGAAGACACAGAAGTAGGCAAGGATCTCTGCAGGAGCAGAAGGCTGACTAGCCATTTTGAATCCACTTTCAGGAAACAGGTAACAGATAACAGGAAATGGGGTAGGGCAATGAAGCTTCAAGGCCGATGCCTACGATTCATCCCTGAATGTCCCACGCATTTCTTAGACATCTCTACCAGCCAGGGATCAAGTGTTCAAATATGTGACCTTGTGGAAGATGTTTTGTATTCAAACTACACAGTCTATGATTTTCTCTGTTTCTGTGAAGGGCTAAGGGGAGTCTCACCTTTCTTCCTTGGCCTTCCTTTCACATTGCTCCAATCATCTTATCCTTGTGGGAGGTCTAAGTCTAGCTGTGCTATCTAGAATATATAACAAGTTAATTGACATTATCCTTATACAGAAAATAAAGATAACAAAATTTTTCTTCTTCTTTCTCAAGTTTGAAAATATGCATTCGCTAAGATTGTTGTATAATGAAGCAAGAACTCTAGTGGGATTTAAATGTCTACAGGCTCACTTTAGTCTCTCTCTGTTTTGTCAGAATGAAGGAAGACAAAGCCGACATTCAGCTCTGATGGAGAGTTCTGCACTTCTCCTCCACTCCAGACTCACTGTGCTGATTGTCAAAGTAGGCTCTGTGGTGTTATGTTCCTGGAGACAAAATGGTCTGAGTGGGCAATTCACATTGAATGTGTCTTACTAGGGCAAGGAAACATACTAGGATGGTCACCTTGTGGTGTCGCATGAGTTCCTAAACCATTCTAAAGTGTATCTAGAAGTGAGGTTCTAGGGAAAATCCAAGCTGACAGTTAGAAAGCCCTTCCACCTCATAAAAAGTGATAGTGAAGAAAACTGCTATCTGGAGTGGAGATGACAATGAAGGAGCTTGAAGAGGGGAGTCTCAGGTCTCAGGAAGGCACTTGGGTACAGATGAGGGACCTCAAGACCAAGTCGTGATATAAGGGTAAGGAGTACCTCACTCAATTATCAAAACAGCCCTCAGAAAGGCTTTTCCCCACACATTTGTGTGGCAAAAATGTGTGGATCATGGGGTTAGACAGAAACTTGCTAAAAAGCAAAAGCACTCACTATATATTTTAAGAAACCGAAAGTCTACATAGATTAGAAAAGGGAAAGAGTAACCAGGAATGAAGGGGGCTGCAATAATCAATACAGTGGATATCAATGTGAGGTATCCAATGGGAAGAAGCACCCTTAAGGGCACAGTCAGCACTCCTGGATGACCCCAGTGGATGCCAGAACATGTTAGTCTCACATCATTGAATGTGACCTTGTCACAATGATGTAAGAGGTCCTGACTCAGAGGTCAGTGTTCATTCATAGTATTAAACAGCCTAGTGACCCAGCCAAGGACAAAAGAGTCTTAGGTTGGTAATCAATTTATCATGTCTGCCTCCCAACTGTCTCAGTGCCTCCACCACGTCCTTAGAGGAACTACTACCTCTGTTTAACCAGCGACCATTGCAGACTTTACAAACGCTGGTGTGAATAAGGAAGTTTGCCTATATGAATTCCAGCACAAACAGAGGCAGGGAGGCTGACAACTTCATATAACACTTTCTCATTCCAAGCATGCAGAAAGTGAAGACCGTGCTGTGTGCTAAGCATGGAGAGGCCAGGCCTAATCCTCCAGGGAAACTCAAATGCAATGGCGAACAGATGTGTTACTACCCACAATCAATCCTTTGTCATTTACTGAGGACTGGGAAACACCGTTTTGGTAAATTGAATCCAGAGTTAAGCTGAAACATCCTATGAGCCAGCAGTTACAAATATGTGTGGGCAAAACCCTTTCTGAGGGCTGTTTTGATAAAGGTAAGTTTCTTCTATTCTCTACCTATTTCATTCCCTTTAATAAAACAAGCTAATGAATTAAGCAAAGGCCTGATAAGGGGAAGATGAAAAGCAAATATTGGTTCTCTTCCAGAAAGAAAAGTTTGTTAGCACTTCCCACTAGAACTTGAAAAGTAATTATAGCCATTTTTAAGAAGGGTCAATTAGTCCAGAACAGTGTCAATCAATGACAACGTACTGAGGACCAGAGGGTGCCAAGCACTTTAGAGACAGGCTACCTGGTGCTGCAGGATCATCACCACTGTCTCAGCCAAGCCCACACTGTGAAGGCTGATTTTCTAATATGCATCCAGGCCCATTTCAGCATCACTGTGGATGTGCAGTTAGGTGACAGAGCTCCCCACCCCAACCATCCTACATTCCTGCTGTGGGCTTAATGGCAACACATATGCTCAAGGTTATTTCCTCAGAATAATTAGACTTGAAGGTGTGATCCCTTCTAGAAATAGGACAATGTGAAATGAGAAACATTACGAGACCATCCTAGACAAAACTAGAACAGTGGACTGAACTTGGTGTTTTTTGAGTTGTGGCTATTAATTTGCACAGCCACAACTGTTGAATATAGCTCCAACAATTATGATAGAAGGGAGAAGATGACAAAAGGCTTGTTGTAAGGAGCTCCACTCCTCCCTCAGTATGCTCCCAGGGTTATCTTAGAGGGAAAGTTAGTGGGCAACACAGACACCATATTCATCCACTTTCCTACTCGGTGCTGTGGATTGGTGCCCCCAGTCCCATCGGATCTTTGTGACCTTCTTCCTCCTCCTCCCCTCCTCCTCCTCTTCCTCCTCTCCTCCTCCTCCCCTCCTCCTCCTCTTCCTCCTTCTCCTCCTCCTCCTCCCCTTCTCCTTCTCCTTCTCCTCCTCCTCCTCCCCTTCTCCTTCTCCTTCTCCTTCTCCTTCTCCTTCTCCTTCTCCTTC
>JANHMN010000004.1:103320743-103352617 GCA_030674055.1 Rhabdomys pumilio | reverse complement strand
AGAGAGAGAGAGAGAGAGAGAGAGAGAGAGAGAGAGAGAGAGAGAGAAGGAGAGAGGTGAGGAGTTTTCTTTATTGGATCATTTCAGGTAGGATGACCCTTGCTAAATCTGGACACATCACCTGGAAGCACCCACATGGAAAGACATGAACATAGAAAGCTTTTGCTTTTTTGTCCACTTGCCTTGGTCCCCCTGGCAAATTCATCTACCCTGAGGCATTGTTTTCCTAATAATAGAATCTACATTTTGGGGATTCCAATATAGGCTGAAGACCAGCAGCTTTCTAGAAACTGAGACTACAGAACCAGATTGGGATGCTGAGACATTCAGCCTTGTGGACTGAACAACAGCAGATTCTTGCTCTTTCCCTTAGGAGACTTCCATTGTTGGACTAGCCATGCCACAGATTATAAGCCACTCTAATAAAGCCTGTGAGTGTGTGCGTGCACGTGCCTGTGTGTTCCTTTAGAAAACCCTGACTAATACAATGTAAAAACTCTAAAAAATGAAAAAGGTTAAAATTCTATCATTTGCCAAAATGTAGATGAATTGGAGAGCATTATTAGTGAGATAAAGAAAAAGCACAGAAAGACTACTCAACTACTCTCTCATGTACACACATGAGTTATTCTAAGAGTTATCCTTATAGAAGTTGGCAGTGGTGGTCACCTGAAAATGGAGAAGCAAAGGTCAAGGGGGACAAGAAAGGTGGATCCTAGGATCTTAGGTTATGGTTAAAGAAATAGGTTTTGGTATTTGGCTGTAAAGAAAAGACTGTAGCAACATCAAGATGTGTGTCTAAAAATAAAAGCAAGGGCATTTAAATGTTTTTTCCTACAAAAACATGATAAATATTTTTAAAAGATGGCATCTTTATTCTGATTTGAACATTATACTATGCACAGGATACCCCATAAATATGTATATATACTTTTATGTTTAAATTATTTAAATAAAAAAATCTTTTAATTAAAAGATATCCTATAACAACAAAAGGCTTTAGAAAATTTAAGGAATATAATAGTATGGTTAGTTACTATGGGTTTTTAAAATATTATTTTAAAAATTAGTTTTATTCATATGTATGAATGTTTTGCCTGCATGTATGTATGTGCAAGACATATGTGTCTAGTACCTGTAGTGGCTAGAAGAGAAGGTCAGAGCCCCTAGAACTGGGGTTTACAGATGATTGTGAGCTGCCATGTGGGTGCTGGGAACTAGACCCAGGTTCTCTGAAAGAGCAACAATTGCTTTTAAGCATGAAATCATCTCTCCAGCCCTAGGCATTTTTTTTTAGGCAAACATATTATTAATCCTAATTTTTGATCTAGATATTTGATATTTCTTAACTAATATTCATTGTTTGAATTTTTGCTCTTTCCAGGTTCTTTTTTAATGTAAATAATATTATTTTTCATTGGCTCTGATCCATTTAATTTTTGTAATAAATCTTGACTGGCTTTAATTGTTATTTTAGTTTAAACTTTTCTGGCTCTGATTGACATTTTTTAAACGTTTGTACTATTACTTAGTAATTTAAATAATTATATTTTATATAACTTATTATATATTAATATAAGATATATAATATATTCAATTACTACTAAGCCATATATATGTGTATATATATATATAGATAGATAGATAGATAGATAGATATAGATATAGATATATAGATTTTTTTTTTCCATTAGAGAAAATAAGCATCCATGTTAGAGGCTAATTATTTTAAATTTATGGATCTATTCACTAAAACCAAGTCTCCCACTGATTAAAAGACCTCAGGAAAATTCAGCAGAGACATAGCTGTCAGTAACAGAGATGAAATAGCACAGACCAATTTTATGAATGCTTAGTAGAACGACAAAAAATTTAAAGCAAATAAAAATAAAATTTAAAAGAAAAAATCAATACAACCATTTCTTAGTGTGTGTGTGAGAGAGAGAGAGAGAGAGAGAGAGAGGGAGAGAGAGAGGGAGAGAGAGAGAGAATATTAACAGTCATTCCTGAACAACAACAAAAACAACCTAGGTATATAACCCAATTATCTCAGCCTGATGAAGGGTTAATTAACATCTTCCATAATAATAAAAGACTAAATGACTTCCTTTAAAATCAGCATCAAGGCATTATACATCAAAAGAAAGAATTGATACATGGAGTTTCATTAAAATTAATAACTTCTGCTCTTCAAAAGATGATTTTCAAAGAATGAAAACACAGATTGGGAAAAACATTGCTAATCACACAAGCAATAAACGATACGTTGAATGAGCTCCCAATATTCAATTAAAGAAATGTATCAGGAAAAATAACTAAGCAGACATTTCACTATCAAGAAACGTACTAATGACAAGGAAATATACAAAGGGCCACTCATCACCACTGATCCCTGGGGAGATGCAAATGAAAGTCATAATGAGATGACACTTCAAACTATCAGGTCTGCAATTAAAACTGACTATACTAAGCACAGCAAGGATATGAGACAGCCAGTGCTCATATAAACTCTGCTTTTAAAATCCAATCTCAGAATTAATCATATATTATGTTATATTATATTATTACATTATATTATATTAAATTATGTTTTCTATTATATATTACACTTACATGCATGTGTGTGCACACATGGGCATGTGGACACCAGAGATGGATGGCAGGCATCTTCTTATCACTCTCCACCTTATTTTCTAGACAGGGTCTCTCATTGAACCTGAAGTTCACCAACAAGTTTAGCTATCCAGAAATGCGCATACCTCTGACCCCCAGCTGTAGGTTTACAGACCATGCCACCACTCCTGGCTCCTTATGAGGGTGATAGGGATGGTAGCTCAGGTCCTCATATGCTTGTAGCAAGCATTTTACCAATTGAGATATCTCCCCAGCTCCTGATATAATCTTAGTGGGTTATGAATTGATGTTTAAAAAATAGTTTGGCATTTGTTTTTGTTGTTGTTGTTGGTTGTGGTGGTGGTGGTTGGGTTTGAGTATTGTTTGTTTTTTGTTTTGATTTGGTTTTGGTCTTTTATAGTGCTTTCCTTGTAGCTCTTTCAGGTTCAACTGTATATTTAGCAAACATAAAACTGACAAATATGTGCACAAACACAATGAAAATAGTCCAAAATTTTAACCAAGAGTGTGGAATTACTGTCATCCTAGATTAATTGTGATGACGCCTTGAAATAACTTTGTCTCTAGGCTATTATCTGCTATCCAAATTGCTTTAAAATTACATAAAATTTCTAATGTTTTTACCCACAACCAAATTTGGTATTTGTTTTTTAAAAGGTACCATGCACTTACTCTGTGACTTTGTGTTCTTCATAAGAGAAATTAAAGACTTGCACTCAAATATTTATCTCTTTCGCTGAGATAAAATACCTGGACAAAGCAATGTGAAGGAAAAATGGCTCTTCCAGAGGAATCTTGTCCATCATGGTGAGGAAGACATGACAGGAAAGGCACACTGTCAGGAGCAGCAGGCTGTCTGGTCACACTGCATCCACACTCAGAAAGTCGAACGAGCAGAGGACATGGAGGCTGACTTTAGAACCTCAAGGACCATCCCCAGCAACATCTTCCCTCCACCACCTTGCCTAAGGTTCCACTACCCTCCCAAACAGCATAACCAGCTAGGAACCAAGTGTTCAAAAGGATGAGCCTACCCGGAACATTTCAAGTTCAAACCGCAACAGACACTATTGTCATAGTGTGAAATACTACTTGGCAATTCAAAAGTATGAACTACTGACATAGCCTCCTGGATGGATCGCAAAATAATCATGCTGAGGGGAAGAAGCCAAAGAGATTAAATATAATTTGATTTCATTTACATAAAACCTATAATTATGTAAGATGTCGCCAGTGGAAGAATGTAGCTAAGCACTACCTGGGAAAACAAAGCAGGCTGAAGGGATGCAGGAAGGAACACAAAGGGCCTAGAGCGACTCTGGGTGACCATGTTTATTGCCTTAATCTTGCTGACATTTCTTAGGCATACACATAAGCACAAATCTGTAACCGTCCTAGTCTGCTTTCTGTTGCTGTGATAAACGCCATGGCTGAACACAACTTGGAGAGAAAACGGTTTAATTGAGCTTACACTTTCCAGTGCATTTTGGGTCAGAAACTTGAGGCATCAACGCTGAGGACGAACCTGGAGGCGGACTTCCTCCTGCCGGAAGCAAAGCCATGGAGGAATACTGCTTACTCACCTTCTCCCTGTGGCTTTTTGCTTTCCAATAGAACCTAGGGCCACCTGCCCAGGAATGGCATCATCCTCATCAATCATTAATCAAGAAAATCCCCTATAGGCTGGCCCACATGCCAGTCTGATGGAGGTACTCTCAACTGTGGTTCCCTCTTCCCAGACGATCCCAGCTTGTGTCAAGCAGGGTAGTGGGGAGGGAGGAGGAACAACACAACACAGTGATATGTACTTTATGTATCATTTATATTGCATCAATAAAGCTGTTTTCTACACCTTGAGTCTGGAAATGTTTTCTCCTCCCTTTGCTCTATCAATTCCTCAAGGTCTCTGGCAATGGATTTCACCAAATGAGTGATGCAAAGTCCAAGTCTGAGAAGGTATTCACAGGGAGGCAAAGCCAAATCATGCCCCCTTTGAATATCTCAGCACCTAATTTTCTATGTTACTCTCCTTCCTCTCAGATCTACAAAGCTTCCCCAAGCCCATTCACTCCCTTATAGTCTGGAAGATGCTCGTAAGTCACACAATTAAGACATTAGTAACTCAATAAAATCACTCCGCATGAAATGATGTTTAAAAGCATAGACAAAGGAGCCAGGTTTCTTGGGTCAAATCCCAGTTCCATTATGGATTAGCTGTGTGACCTTGGACATGTCAGTCACTCAGAACCTCATTAGTTTGGTCTGAAAATAAGCATTACTTTACCTGCTTTACAAATTAGTTATGAGAATTAAATTAGTTAATATCCAAGCATATTCAAACCACCACAGGCAGTGTTGGGTACATAGCACAAACATGCTTCTGTGAAACTTCAAGGACTATTTTTGCAAAATGACAGAGAACATCTGCTTCAAGAAAACTAACTCTTAACAATCTTATCAGTGAACAGTTAAAAAGACCTCTCTAGCTCACCTCATAACCCTTACCTCAATACCTGTCTTCTTTCTCTATAATCATGTTATACAGAATATTCAATGACCAATTACAAATACGTTGCTATGTAGCATTACTCTTCCTGACTGGGCCCACCAGGGCTGTCCTGCCAGTGCTGTAATGTTCACAACCAGCTGGGACTCCTGAGCTGAGGCTACCTGCAAGACACATGAAGACACTGCTGTAGACTCCAGTAGGAGCGAGCACCTTACCACAGCCCATAAGTAAGGCTGTAACTCTCTTAAGGATGTGTAAACTCAGACTAAAATACTGATTTAAAACATTCAAAGTTCATCACTGAGGCTTTAAAAGGCAGAGGAGTTTGAGGGATGCAGTAAAGGGAACCCGAACTTTCCCTGAGTCTTGCTTATTCTTATAGGACCTAACACTGAGTGTTCTAGTTACTTTTTGTTGCTATATCAAAACATTATGACTAAAATCAAATTGGGGAGGGGGATAGGTGTGTTTCAGCTTATAGCTTATCGTGAAGGGAAGATGAGGGAAATAAAGGCAGGATCCTGGAGACAAGAACTGATGAAGCCATGGAGTAACATTGCTCACTGGCTTTCTCCCCAGACTCACATTCAGCTTCCGTCTTTATAAAGCCCAGGACCACTTGGCCAGGGGTGATACCACTTACAGTGGGCTGCACCCTCACACATCCATCAAAAAAATGCCTCATAGATTAGCCTACATGCCAATCTGATAGAGGCATTTTCTTAGTTGAGATTTTCTCTTTCCAGACAACCCTACCTTGTGTCAAGTTGAGGAAAGAAAAAAGAAGAAAATGAAACAAAACCTTAACCAACACACTCGGCACTGGCATGACACCAACCACTACACCTGTCATTAGGAGAGTCTCCAGACTCTTGCTTAGTGGTGCATTGTTACAACTGAAGACAGCAAGCTTGGTTTACATGAGTAAGTGTCCACCTGGAGTCTGAGGCCACAGGGATACCTTCACTCAGCATCTTTCACAGTCCTCAGTGAGCATCAGTCTTTGGCATGACACTAAGGGAGCCTGATGACATTTACAGCATGATCTCTGTTCACATAGAGTACAGTGACCATGCTTAGAGGTAACTTCTCCTCATCTCCCCATTCTTCAAACTCCTATTAGAAGGTATAATCCTATTTTTGTATTAGAAAACCCAAGAACTAAGGATTCAAACATGGTAGACTTAACCCTAATCCAAACCAGCCCTTGTAATGGCCAGCTGGTGTTCCATCTCATTTTCTCCACAAGAATTAGAGTTGGTAGGAACTGTTCTGGAAGTACTCTTGGAGTACTCTGATCTAGACCACTGACCAGGATAGGCCACGTGCATGTGAGACTGTAAGGATAGGAGGAGCCACACAGCCTGTAGAGGAACATAGCTGTGGTTCTAGAAGTTGCCATGTCATTCTATGAGCTCTCTCAGATTTGTGCCTAGATGATGACATCACTATCAGTCGGTAAGCACAAGTGGTTTTCTGTTCCGACCAAACAGCTTATGACTAAAACTCACAGGCCTTAGGGTTGATATATTTAGTTCACACTATGGCCAGGAACAAAGCATGTATCCATTGCTACTCATTGCATGCAGCAAATGTCTCAGCTCACACCAAACCCCTCATTTCTGGAGAGATGCCTCGCTAGTGAAGAACACATACTGCTCTTGCCAACAACTTGAGTTCAGTTTCCAATACCCACGTCAGGCAGATCCTAGGGACTCCAGCTCCAATGGGAAGGCAAAGCCTTTGCCTCTGCTCTGTGAGCACCAGCACACGCGGACACATACTCCTACAGAGGCACACAGACATACACATAATTTTTTAAAAATAAATATTTTTTCTAAAAGGGAAATGTCAGTGCTTCCTGGGAAAGATTTGTCTTAAAGAAAAAAAAGAAGATAGAAAACAGTCAATTCAGAAGCAATAGCCAGTGGAGAGTGGATACGGAATATTTTCATAAAGCAAAATACCTGACTGAAACAAAAGGAAAAAAAAAACCTCCCTGGTTTTTTAGGTAGTGAGTAGCAGTGTTTTTTTTATTCTATTAATTGAGTGATCCTTTACAAGTAGGGAAGGAATTTTACATTTACAGATTTACATTGCTCCGTAGCATAAAACCTCACATAGTTAAGAGGGTCAGTGCTCTTAGCAGCAGCAGTTAGAGCACCTCCCCTTCCACCCATACGTCTCCAGACCAGTCTGCAGACTAAAGTACACATAGGCAGGTCTTCATAGCCATGGCAGACATGAGCAGCTATGGTAGACCACTGCTGACAAAGAGAAGACGGCATAAATGTGCATGAGATATCCCAGAAGTCCTCAGAGCCATGGGACTGTGGAAAGGGATCCTTTAAAGAGTCTCAAAAATTCTGTATTGCTCGTAGGTGCCAGAGGCAGACAGATGTACTGTGTTGCAGTTATGACAACTCTCTTCCATCTTCCCATTTGTGTGGCCACAAAGCAAGGGCCATCTGTGGGATGCACTTCTCTCAAGAGCTTGATGAGCCTGGACACCTAAATGCGAGATCATATTAGCTTTTCTATTGCCAAGAGTCATATTTTCTCTTTAGGGATTGGCATATCCTGTAGTTTTTCTTCTTCTTCAAATGAATTTTTTCTCTATTAGACCATGGTACTGTTATACATCAGCAAAAAATAAAATAAAATAAAATAAAAGATAAAAAAAAATAAAATAAATTGGGTTTTATTAGTACCTTTTAAAAAGTCTCTATCTAGCTAGGAGTAATGGCTCCTGCCTGAAATCTATAATCTCAGCACTCTGGAAGCTGAGACAGGAGGATTGCCATAAATTTGAGGTCCAGTTGGGTTACTTAATGAGTTACAGGTCAGCCTGGGCCATAAAGTGAGGCCCTGTCTCAAAAAAAAATTAGCTTAAAGATTTCATTTCCTGAAGAGACACGCGTCTGTTATAGTAAAGCAACATGGCAAGAAAAAAAATCTTCAATTAAACTGTAGAGTTAAGCCCAAATGTGCTTTTCAGCATTGTAACTATCTATCTGTGTTGCAACTACAATTCACTGAGGCCAGCTCTGATTTGCTATGCTAAGCACAGATGGGCGCCAATGTGAAATCAGCATAGTGCTCTAAAGGAGTGAAGCCTTTTGAAGAAATTCTTTAATCACAACCGTCCTCTGCCTGAAGGAGATAGGACGTACTCAATCTGAGATCTGCCTCCATCAATGTTAAACCATTTGTATTTTTATGGGAGTAGGAGGACCCTTGAAAATAATCACAGTGAAAAAAGAACTAAGATCAAGACTGAGATTTTCCATCCCCAGGGTAACAAGGAGGCCAATAGAGGACACTATCTCTCTTAGTTAGAGTTTCTTTGCAGTGAAGGGACACCATGACCAAGGCAACTCTTATAAAAGAAAACATTTAACTGGAGCTGGATTACAATTTGAGAGGTTCAGTCCATTATCATCATAGTGGGAAGCATGGCAGCATGAAAGGCAGACATGGTGCCAGCGGACAGTTTCACATCTTGATCTGAAGCAGCCAGAAGAGGACTTTCCTTTGCAGGCAGCCATGAGGAGACTATCACGCTAACTGAGCAGAGCCTGAGCATAGTAGACCTCAAAGGCTACCCGCACACTGACACACGTCCTCCAACAAAGCCATACCTCTTAATAGAAACACTCCTCATAGGCCAACGTCCTCCAACAAAGCCATACCTCTTGATAGAAACACTCCCCACAGGCCAAGCATTCAAACATATGAGTCTATGGGGGCCAAACCTATTCAAATCACCACACTGTCCAAGTCAGGACTGTAGGCTAAAGAGGAACAAACATGGTTTTCTTGCTGAGCTGACAAAATGTTCAGCTTAACTAGAGCTATGGGGCAGTGTGGAAAAACAGTGCAGTGTGATAGAGTAAGAGGAAAGGGTGAAGACCACAGTAGAGGCAACACTAGTGCAGGTGGAGCAAGGGATTTGGGGTAGATGAAACCAGAGTGTGAAGAACTCTGTATGCCCTTATGAGCAGAGTGAGCTTAACTTGGCAAACAGTTGGAAGTGTTGAAAGTTTTGGAATAAGGTGTTGGCATACTATAACTAATCTTAAGAGAGCTAACCTAGAAGGGCTTGAGAGATGGTTCAGTGGGTAAAGTGTCTGCTAGCGTGAAGACTTGAGTTCAGAGTACAAATAAAAGCTGGATGTGATCTGTAACCACAGCGCTGTGGGAAAGCAGAGACAAATGGATCCTGGAAGCTCAGTCTACGCCAAAGCAAGCTCCAGGATCAAACACACATGCATAGGTCAAGGACAACTGCACACACACACACACACACACACACACACACACACACACACAGAAGGGAAGGGAAGGGAAGGGAAGGGAAGGGAAGGGAAGAGAACAGAAGGGAACCTGGACAGAGTAATAGAAAACTTAAAGAGAGAACGAGACCAGGGGAACAAGACTCAGCCAAGAACTGGGCTTTGAATTTGAAATCTTGCCTTCTGATCAAACAACAAAACAAAAACAGAGAGTTGAATTCAGGCTGACTTATTTCTTGCCCCATTTTCATTAATATGACTTACCTTTCTCGGCACTGCAAATTCCTGCAGTGATATTTCACTTCTGAATTTTTGACAGATCCTTCTTCCAGCAACTTCCTTCACTGGTTCTTGCTGCCCCATGTTAGGCGCCAAAAAATGTTGCAGCCTGAGCTGCCCTGCGTTGGGCGCCAAAAATGTTGAGGGCCAATCTAGTCCATGTTTGGGGTCCAAAATGTTGAGGACCACTCTAACAATGCTGGGACCCTCACTGCCAAAAGCCTTGAGAGCTAAATGGTTAGAGCCTGCACTGACCCAAGCTGCTCCAGTTCTCGGGTCGGGGTTAAGCAAGAGAGAGAGTGAGGATGGACTCGAGGAATGGAAACCAGACAGAGTGTGATTCGATTCAGTTTATTCTTCAGTCTCTCTTCCTAGTCTAAGTCCCAAGTCTTGAGTTCCTAGTCCCTAGTTCCTAGTCCCTAGTCTCAGGTCTCATCCTCAAGTACAAGTGTCTAATCCTAGTTCTCTTTCTCAAGTCTCAAGTGCCTACTAACTAATGTCAAGCATCTAATGCTTTCTTCTATCTCAAGTGTCTTCTACCTAATGCCTAATTCCTAATTCTCTTTCCAAGTCTCGAGTGTCTAATTCTAATTCCAAGTTCTTCCTCTGTCTGCCTCCCGCCTTTTATATGTCTCACTTCTAAGTCATGCCCTTAAGTTATGCCCTTAAGTCATGCCCTTAGGTCTTGTCTCTAAATCTGATCTCTAAGTCACACCCTTAAGTCACATACCTTTAAGTCTCACACACCCAAGGAAAGATCCTGGGTATCTAAAACAAGATGTTATCAGAGTGTGCTCAGCTGTTGTAGGCTATTGTAAGTAAGTCTCTTATCAGGGTATATGGCTCAAGATGGCTGCAAGGATGATAGCTGCTTTCTGTTGGCTCACCACAGGTCCCCTTTTAAATTGTTTTCAAAAGGGAAGGCTGGGAAAACTTATGGAAACCGTGCATGTCTTAGGTTGGAACAAATGACCCCAGCCTCCCTTTCCCCTTTTGGATGCTCAACATCCACTGACACTCCATCTTTCAGCAAACACCTCCAGAGACATGGAAGGTTCGGAAGCTTTGGTGTCAGGGACTCTGGAAAGCAGAAGAGTGCAGGACAAGGATCAAAGCCATTTTTGTGTATTTAAAGCCTGTAGCACAGTGATGGCTCCAACTGAGCTGCCTTGGGTGGTTAATCCACAACACTGGAGATTAGGTACTCCATGGACAGCCAATCCTACAAAGTTTACAGTTCAATTTTCTGCCCTACCCTTAAATTTCTCATTTGTTGTTTTGAAGTGTTTTAGTGGAATTAATGTTGTCTTGTTGGATGTGGGGGTATTATTATACAGCCTAGCCTACTCTTGAGTCCTGAGCCCTGCCCCAGCCTTCTGCATTCTGGGACTGTAAACAAGCACCACTGTGACCAACTTAAATTTCTTGGCATTACTTTTCTTTGTACCAACAAATTAGCTGACTTACTTTCCTCACATAGATAACATAGTCCCAGCAATACTACTTAGT
This sequence comes from Rhabdomys pumilio, assembly GCA_030674055.1. Lineage (NCBI taxonomy): Eukaryota > Metazoa > Chordata > Mammalia > Rodentia > Muridae > Rhabdomys > Rhabdomys pumilio. The sequence goes on along the minus strand of JANHMN010000004.1, from coordinate 103,341,391 downwards.
TTCTCTAATATTTGCATAGTCCTGCATGTCAGTCATGGCTCTACAAACAGTTGCATTACAGTGAGCAGTCAAGCTCTGAATGCCCCACCTGCTCACTAGGAGCTCAATATACTCCATAAGAGTCCACTATCCCGTCCAACTTTCTTTGTTTTTTAAAGATTTATTTATTTTTAGTTTATCTGTATGAAGTGTTTTTGGCCTATATGTATGTGCTTGTATCATGTGCATGTGTATGTATTTGTATCATGTATTTATGAAAGTCACAAGATGTCAAATCCCCTCAAACTGGAATCCAGATGATTCTAAGCTGTCATGTGGGTGCTGGAAACTAATCCTGGGTCTTCTGCAAGAGCAGAAATTGTTCTTAACTTCTGAGCCATCTCTCTAGCTCTCTGTTGGATTTTCTTAGCATGGGAGATTCAGTTCAACAAACCCAAACAGGCTGTACTCAATACAGACCTGATTGCCTTTCTTTGTTGACATTTTAGAGGGAACAGTCCTTTACCAAGTAGAGCACTTAGCAGTAATTTTTATGTCTACCTAACCATGCTGATAGTATATTTTTTTTTCTGCTTCAGTCATGACAACCAAAAAAGCCTCCAGACATTGCAAAGTGTCCCTTTGGAGGGTGAGGGAGGGGGAATTTGCCTGTGGCTGAGAACCACCAGTAAGGAGTATGGTCTGCATCAGATTCTATGGACTTCCTAACCATCTAGACAAGGAAGTTACAAGAAACTTTATGCACATAAATGATGTAGCTTGCTCTCCAGGCCCTGCAAAGGAAGACCTTGGAATAAAGAAGATGTCCAGAGGAAAGACACTATCTTGACGTCCTGGCCCACACCAGACCTTGGAGCCTTGCCTTCAAGAATGTTGCTTTCATTAGAAGATAATCATAGATCTTCCTTCCTCTCCTCCCGGCTGTACTCCACCACTCAAGGCTCTATTTCCCCTCACTTTCACAGTAAGGGAAGGCAGTGTTTCTGTCAAAGGAGGCACTGACTTCTGTTACTGCTCTTGAAAGATGGAGGAGCTGTCATCTACAAGATACTCTCCTCCACCAAAGATCTTGTGGCAGACCAGGAGAGCCCAGTGTTCCCACTTAACTTGGCTCCAAAGCAAAGGTGAACTGGTGATGATAAAGACAGCATTTCCTGGAAAGTAACTGCAGTCTCCCACCCCCACATCTGAAGACATGTGTGTGGAAGGCTGAGGAAAAGAAATGTCAATGCTTTGCTACCTCAGAGACTCACTGAGAAACCAAAGCCCATGATTTTGATTTCCCCTCATCTCTCAGACTGGGAAAAAACAAATAAACATTTTTTCAGTGCTTCTGAAGTGAATGCAATTCAGGAAGACTAGCTTAAACAAACCAAACTCAGCAGAGACAGACGTGCGAGCCAGGCTGTCATATTTATTTATATTCATATCAAATAAGACATCAGGGCCTGGAGTAGCTGTACAATCGGCTCTCCATATTGCCTCTTTCTTAACCTCAAATTTCCTAAGAGTCTTTAAATATAAATTTACTTGACAAGTTTTGATCAAGTGTTATCTACATGACAAGTTCTATGCTAACAGACAATATAGGGTTGAACTTTGACGTCTTAAAATCTTCCATGAAGTTTAATTAATGATTGCAAGCTTTCTTGCTGGCTAGTAAGTCAGAGGAAAGAGGGTGACGTGGTCTTAAAGTAGATGTGCTGCGGGGCAAAGAAAATGCTGATATGCTGTTTTAAGACCTGCAACAGAAAAGGAACTTGCTTGCTTTAGGTCAACACTTAATAGGCCCTGGCTTTATCAGTTGCTCAAGAATGAGATCATTGTACCTCCCTATAGCAAACTCTTCAATGACAGTTAAACATTTCCTGTCCTCTTTAGCTCAAAGTTGTTAGAATGAAAAAAACATGGAAAGGTCCTTTGTACTGGTGAATGAGCTGGTGGTCAGAGTACCTAGTTGTGTCATTTCACTCCATTCATTTAGGCAAATTCTGTGTCTAGCCAGGGTGTTAAGAGAAAGAAATGGAGCTGATTGTTTCCTGCTGAAAAAATACGATTCCCAGACTCCCTTGCAGACTATAGAAGTCATTTCAACCCAGCCCCTATAAGGGGCTGCATCCCATCTTCTTCTGTAGACGTTTTTGGCCAGCCACATATATAGATGACAGAAGTGCTCCATCACAATGAGTAAACATGTTCCTGACGAAGGTCAGACCAAGATTCTTTCTTTCCACCTTCTGATTCTATATAGTGGTCTTTTAGTAATCTAACATATGGTGCTGAAAACCAGGATGGGAAATCCAAGCCTACTAGCAGCTCAAGCCCACCATAGACATACTCTCACCTGTGGTTGGAGGGCCAGGCAAATCTGTCATTGTCTCTTGGGCAGTCTTTTCTTTTTACCCTGTTTCTATCCTTTCTCTATCACCTCACCCTGACACAGTCTGACCTTCCAGGTGTGAGGCCACACTACATTCACATTCTACTGAACACACATGCAACGTAGCAAGACACCAGGACCAGGTAATCCATTGGATCTAACTGAGAGGCTCCATAGTTGTTTTGGGAGCTCACTGGAGCTTCTTTCTGTCTTAAGACCCTCCAGCCCAAAGCACCAGAGACTTTCCACTGGCATTGAGAACCATTTGATCAGCTGAAAGCCCTGAGAACTTTCCACAGGCTTGGAGATTTTTGAACACTAGAATTATAATGGGAGGGGATGCCTCCTTACTTTCTAGGCAAGTTTGCTCAGTTTGAAACTTAGAGGATGTTCTAAGTGACTGAATATGGACCCCTGCCTTTGACTTTGTCCCTCATCCACTCCAAATTTTCAAAGTGAAACGAGCAACTCTTTTTCACCTTTCAATGCAAAAAAACAAAAACAAAAACAAAAACAAAATTTAGCTTAAAACTTGTAATCAAAATAGTTAATATTTTTAAAATTTCTATGTAGGTAATCTTAATTTGCTACAGCATACTTGTATATAACTTAGATATTTTCCTTGGATATTTTCTTGTTTAAGCAAATAAACTTTCTTAATTTAAAAAAAAAAGTTGTGTTCCTGATGAGCTCACCTAGTAGTACCATGTGACTTGCCGCCATCTTGGCAGCCATCTGACTCTGCTGCTATTATTACTAAGGTTAAAGAAAGGGCATGCCATATGACTTTGGTGCCATCTTGGTTTAGGTGACCTTGTGGTATATCAACCTATGGCAACACCCATTAAAAAGTGGACCCACTGAGGCCTCTGGTTTTCCTTGCATCTCCATCTTATTAGACTAAGGAGGTAACACTAGGCCTCCAACATGGTTTGGTTTACTTTATTTTCCCTAATTGAGAAATATCACTTCCATGATATTTTGGATTGGAATGGATTTTGTATTATGATTTTTGTCCTGAGAATGAAAACAGCCAGATGAGGACAAAGCCATGAGCAAGGACTTATGCATAACACTTATAACACTTACAGATTTATAAGATTAACACATACATTCCTAAAGTTATATTGATCTATTCAAGCTGACAGAAACTGACCCAAGAGTGTATGTTTGCTTACCTATATCTTTGCTATTTTTGTTAAGCTTTAACTATTTGGTGAAACTGAGTCATATAAAAATCTGGTATTTCATAAAAGTATACTATAAAGGAATCAGGAAATCAAGGTTTCCAGTCTCTGTTCACTGTATTTAAGTTTAAGGTTTAAAGTTTATTTTGAAACTAAAGAATCTTTAATTCAAGGATTTTTTTAAGAACCAAATTAACAGGGATTAAATTAGAAAATCCTAATCTTATAAAAAATATCAATTTATTGTAAACTCTTAAAGATAATTAAGATATAAAAAGATATCTAAGTTAATAGTCATTATAAATACAAATACAATTCCTTTAAGAGAAAAGCTTTGACTGAGAAACCAGTTTTTATCTACCATCATATAGTATTCTGTATATGTTGTCAAAATTAAGCCTAAAACAAGTAAAGTAAAACAATTTTAAGGTTAACTTAAAATTTGTTTAATGTATAAAATATTTAAAAACAGGTATACAAATTGGATCAGAAATATTGAAAGTTTGCGTAACCTGTGTTATATTTACATTATACTTATATGGAAGGAACCTCAGGCTCAGGTTGTTCCTTTAGATGGAGCTCTGTCCCACCAAAATAAGTTGCAGGACAAGGATTCGTGGGAAATAAGACCTGTCAGAAGTCTGCTGCTTCTGCCTCCAGCTGCATAGACCTGACCACCTCTGGCTTCATAGACCTGAATATTTCTTTCTATACAGGCCTGACTAATAATAATAATAATAATAATAAATAATAATAATAAACAGTACTGAAAATAACCTTATATAAAGATGAATTACTCCTCATGTCTCACATGACAGGGAATGGATTCCCTTGCCCAGTGCAGGATCCCAGAGTCTATAACTACATCCTAAATGTCGCAAACCACAGAGAGGCAAGTAGCCATTACTCTACCCTCAATGTCTCCCAAACTGACATATCAAAGATGCTGTGAATTGGAACCTTGTACATAAGCCTGTCGCCCAGCAGCTATAGGAACTGCATGCTGGTTAAACTAGTCATGACCTTTACACTGGCATTCAGCTCTTCCTCTCAGTGGAAGTTAATGTCAGGGTCCAGAGCATAACCGTCTATATGGCCTGTTTAGAGGAGGCTGCCAGTTACTCTGCCATTAAACTCATAGTTTTGGGAAGTTGTTCAGAATATCCAGGCGTTATGTTTGACTGTTGGTTTTGTATCTGTAGAGTCAACTAGTAATTCCAGTAATTGATATCTCAAGCCTTTAGATTCTTCAGGAGGAATGACTTAAATGAAGGAGATTCCCTTTAACCTGGGCTTATCTGTGGTGCTTTGAGAATGTAATCTAGCCTTTACCCAGATAGAACATTCCAGAACCAGCACATACCTTACCTTGAAGCCTACAGGGAGTACACAGGCTTTCAAAGTGATACTTTGGCTGTTTTCTAAGAAATTCCCAAAGCCAATTTTTGTTTAAGCTCATTTAATTTGCTTATCTTGCTTTACAAATTATGGCTCTGAGCTATCGATCTATTTTTAAAATGAACAATGTTAAGTAACATGGTCACCACTGTAAGTATGTAGCAGCCTAGAGATTTGTCCATTGACAAAAGGGATGAAGAGTTGACTTTCACATTCTTTGCTAATTCAGTCTATTATGTAATAATGGATATGTAAATTATGACAGATTTGACATGACTGACTGCTTTCATCTTTTATCTGTTGGCTGAGTCTATGGAAAGAGAATGTAGACATATTTTTAAAGGTCTGTTAATAGAGTAAACTTTAGAAAAACATTCTGATGGTTTAGTGTAAACTTTGTAAAATGAGTTATTTACTCTTAACATGGCAATCAGTGGCTCAGGCAGTAACTTAGGGTATTCTATGGTGTTCTAGAGAGGTGCCTGTTGAGGAGAAAGCAAGGCAGTCACTGTCTCTGAAAATTAAAAATTTAATTGAAAATTAAAAATAACTTCTTTCAGGGGAATACAATTTAGAATTAAATTGTTTCTTTACATAACCTGACAATATAAAATATTCTTATTCTATATAAATATAAAAATTTGATGTTAACAAAATATGTATTATGTCATTTTTTAAATACTAGATACTGTTATTTAAGGTAATAGCCCCAATTTTTAAAATTTCACCTAATAAGCTAAACAAAACAAGTTTTACTTGAGATACTGTGGTTTTGTTCATTAAATAATAGCTGGTTAATATTAATATTTAAAGCAAACATACAAAGTTCATCAAATGTGAAAGCAGAAAATATCAGGTACTTTCCGGTCAAATTCATATCTTAGCTGCTAAGTTTAAATGACTTCTTTTACTAAGCTTCGAGGTGTTTGTTCCTTATGCAGGAGTCTGAAGTAAGCAAACAGCTAATTACAGTTACCTTATCCCTCTTCAGAGCTCTGGTACCTGCTCCAACCAGTTATACAATTGCGTTTAATTGGTCTTAATCTTCACGTAGAAGTTTTCCTCATGTAACTTTGTCTCTTCAAGTTCCGCACAAAATTGGACAGTTCCCTCCCGACTTTGGTTCTGGCCCTTCGCCAGCTGTTAAGCTTTCTCACACCCCTCTCCTGAGGCACTGAGGCACTCTAAGGGCTGCTCCCTTCACTGCCCTACCTCCAGCCTTGAAGTAGATCAGTGTCCCCGAATCCCTGAAGCAGGGAAGGTGGGAGGATTCGGAACTAAACAATCTGGACTGAAACTTCCTTTGCATCAATTAATCTCTCTGTCTCTCCAACTCAGATCAGCTTAATCAGATTCAGGACCAGCCCAACTCCTTGACTGCTTCACTGCTCCAAGATAAAAAAGAACTAATCTGACTACTGCTGAGGATGGGACCCGTGCCCTTCTCAAACGATCCTGATTCCACACCAACAAATTCTGACTGGTTTGAAATTGGGCCTAAAAGTAGAGAGGCCTGCCAATAATTTAACCACAAAGCTCTTCCTATGTATGGGCTTCTGGTTCCTTCTGACTCTGGCTTCTCTCCTTGGTCTCTTTTCCCTCCTTATTAATGGCATACTTCTGTTTTTAACAGATTCTTTTTAATGTTTTACTTACAGAACTTTACTCTATACACATTCAGAACAATACATGCAAGCTCTCACCCCGCAACAGCTCTATTTGTTCTTGATATATCTGCAAAAAGGCTTTTTAGATGCTGAGGAGAAACTGGCTAAAAAGAATCTTTTGCTTTCACCCTAGGCCAGATACAATTCTTTACATTATTCTCTATTTTCTCCTGTTCCCCTCCTTGAATGTTCTGTCTCTCCCTGGTACTTCCGCAAGCTCCTTTCAGGGAAGCATCCTGGCCATGGGACTAGTAACTGTTACCCTAAATCAGCTCCATGTCCTATCCCTCTCCCTGACACATTTGCTCTCCTCCCTCAGTTTCTTCCTATTCCCCAGCCTTTCCATAAAACCTCTCAGTACCCTGTGGCCAAACCATCTGCTTACAGCCCTATAATAATTATTTTCCAAGTCTCTTTGGAATATAGGACAGCAATCACCAGATCCACTGCAGCCAATCAAGTTAAGATTCTCCCCCTGCTACATGACCAGAGGACCCTCTCTTCAACAAACCCAGAACTGTCCCCTCCAACAAAGAACCTCCTCAGAAAAAAGTGAACAAATGAACAACAATAAAACTAACAAAACAGCTATAACATCACTGCCCTGAAAAAGTGTGTGTGTGTGTGTGTGTGTGTGTGTGTGTGTGTGTGTGTGTGATGATAGTTTCCTCCTTGCAGACTATGGAAGTCATTTCTGCCCCTATAAAGGGCTGCATTCCATCTTTAACTTAATGTACCCTCATTTTTCAATTATGTTATTTTGTTTGATGCTGTCTAATATCTTGAATTCTTTATATATTCTGGATATTATCCTTTGTCAGATAAAGGGGTGGAGAAGATCTTTTCCTATTCTATTGTCCTGTTGACAGTGTCCCTTGCCTTACAAAAGCTTTTCAGTTTCATGAGGTCACATATATTAATTGTTCATCTTAGTGCCTGAGCCATTGGTGTTCTGTTCAGGAAGTCATTTTCTATGCCAATCCACTCAAAGCCAATCCCCACTTTCTCTTCTATTGCATTTAGTGTGTCTGGTTTTATACTGAGGCTTAAGATCCACTTGGACTTGAGTTTTGTGCATGGTGATAAACATGGGTCTATTTGTATTTTTTCTACATTCAGGCATTCAGTTAGATCAGCACAATTTGTTCAAGATGTTTTACTTTTTCCATTGTATGGTGTGGCTTCTTTGTGAAAAGTCTTTGTGTTTGTAGGTGTGTGGGCTTATTTCTAGGACTTTGATTCAACCATTGATCAACCTGTCTGTTTTTATTACAATATCATGTGTTTTTTATTACTATTGCTCTGTAGTATAGCTTGACATCAAGGATGGCCGTACCTCCAGAAGTTCTTTTATTGTATAGGATTGTTTTAGCTAGCCTGGATTTGTTGTTGTTATTGTTGTTTTTCCACATGAAGCTGAGAATTATTTGATGTCTGTAGATAATTGTGCTGTAATGTTGATGGGAATTGCACTGAATCTGATGATTTCTTTTGGTAAGATAGACATTTTTCCTATGTTAATCCTTCCAATTCATGAGCATGGGAGATTTTTATATCTTCTGATATCTTCTTTAGTTTCTTTCATCAGAGACTTGAAGTTCTTGTCATACAGGTCTTTCATTTTCTTGGTTAGAGGTATATTAAGATATTTTATATTATTTGCGGGTATCGTAAAAGATGTTGTTTCCCTAACTTTTTTCTCCATTGGTTTATTGTTTGTATAAAGAAGGGCTACTGATTTTTTAATTTTTTTTATCCACACACTTTGTTGAAGGTATTTATCAGCTGTAGGAGTTGTCTGGTAGAAATTTAGGGTCACTAATATATACTACTATACCATCTGTGAATAGCAGTACTCTGACTTCTTTCTTTTTAGTCTGTATCCCTTGATTTCCTTTAGTTCTCTTATGCTTTAGCTGGAATTTCAAGTACCATGTTGAATAGACAGGAAACAAGTGGGTGGCCTTGTCTAGACTGTTTTTCTTTTTCTGATGTGGAATTATCTATTTTCTGTATTTTCTTGGGTTGCAGTTTTCTTTTTAGTATTTTCTGTAGGGCTGGGTTTGTGGATAGGTAAGTGTTTATATTTGGTTTTCTCCACCTATGGTGATTGAGTCTTTTGCTGGTTATAGTAGTCTAGTTTGGCATTTGTGGTTTCTTAAATGCTATAAGAAACCACAAATCTGTCCAGGCCCTTCTAGCTTTTAGAGTCTCTGTTCATAAGGTGGGTGTAATTCTAATAGGTCTGCCTTTGTATGTTACTTGGCCATTTTCCCTTGTAGCTTTTTTTTTTTATTTCAACCACCAATGGTGTTTTATTCTGGAAGTTTCTATGTATTACATAGGTATTTACATCCTTCTTACCCCAACCCCTTCAAATCCAAAGAGTTAAAAAAAAAAAAAAAAAAGCCAAAGACATCATGCATAAAAACCTTTTATCTATTTTTTTCCGAAGACCTAGAACATGTCACTTTCCTGTGGGGAGGCCTGTGAAGGCCTGGCCTTGTGCTCACTAGACTCTCACTCCCTCCCAGGGATAAAATGGCCAACACTTCTGCTTCCCCCCAGAGATTCATTGCCCAATCACTACACACTATCACCCCCACTTGACACCTTCTTAGCAACTTGATTGTTGGATGCATTTTTCATTTGGCAACAATTCAATATGGCTTTGCATGGGATGTTTAGTGTCAGAAGCAGCAGTATTGGTGCTCAGGCCCAGAGGGAAGAGAGAGAGAGAGAGCACTGTGCATATTCCTGGAAGAACTCAGGCTGGAGGCTGAGCAAGGCTATGCAGCTAGCGTGCTGGAGACAGCAGCCCATCTACCCAGAAGGGTACGCCTTAAGGATCTTCACGTCATCCACCGGACGGTCCTGGGAGTTTGTCTCCACCATGCCCACTCGGTTCACCATCCCTATACCCTGGCACACTAGGCCAAAAATGGTGTGCTTGCCGTCCAGCCACTGCGTGGGGGCCAGGGTCACGAAGAACTGGCTGCTGTTGGTGTCTGGTCCTGCATTGGCCATTGCGAGAATCCCAGCCCCAGTGAACTTCAGGTCTGGATGAAGTTCATCTTCAAACTGTTTGCCATAAACAGATGCACCACCTCGACCTGTGCCTGTCGGGTCACCGCCTTGGATCATGAAGTCCTTGATGATCCTGTGGAACTTGGTGCCATTGTAGTAGCCCCGCCGAGCCAGCTCGGCAAAGTTCTTGCAGGTCTTCAGCGCGTGCTTCCAGTACAGCTCCAACACGATGATCCCCATGCTAGTATCTAGGTAGACGTTGGGCGGCTGCCAGGTGTCTGGGGGAATCGCCACCATGCTGACAGAAGGTATCTCCCTGGCAACCATTACTCCCTTGTAGCTTTTAATATTCATTCTTTGTTTTGTAGATTTTATGTTTTGATTCTATGTAGCAAGAGGATTTTCTTTTCCGGTCCAATACAATTGACGTTCAGTAAGCCTCTTGTATATTTATAGGCATCCCTTTCTTTAGGCTGGGGAATTTTCTTCTATGATTTTGTTGAAAATATTTACTGGTCCTTAGAGCTGGAAGTCTTCAACTTCTATCCCTATTATTCCTAGGTGAGGTATTTTCATGGTGCCCCAAATTTCCTGAATGTGTTTGTATCAGGAATGTTTTAGATTTAACCTTCTCTTTAACTGATGAATAAATTTCTTCTGTCCTATCTTCTCCACCTGAGTTTCATCTCTTTTATTCTTGGTCATGCTTGCATCTTTTGTTCTTTTCCCTAAGTTTTCCATCTCCAAGTTTTCCTTAGATTGTATTTTCTTTCTCTCCTTCCTTTTCTTTCTTTCTTTCCTTCTTTTTTTCTTTCTTTCTTTCCTTCTTTCTTTCTTATAAATTCCACATTTTATTTCCCTCCTAGTACACCCTCTAACTTCCACATCTCATACCTCCTTCCCACCCCCAGCTCCACAAGGTTGTCCCCATCTCCCATCTCCCACCCAACCAGACCTCTAAACTCCCTGGGGCCTCCAGTCTCTTGAGGGTTAGGTGCATCTTCTCTGACTAAACCCAGACCCAGCAGTCCTCTGCTGTACATGTGTTGGGGGTTTTATATCAGCTGGTGAATGCTGCCTGGTTGGTGCTCCAGTGTTTGAAGGATCTCAGGGGTCCAGATTAATTGAGACTTCTGGTCTTCCTACAGGGTTGCCCTCCTCCTCAGGTTCTTCCGGCTTTCCCCAATTCAACCACAGGAGACAGCAGCTTCTGCCCATTTGTTGGGAGCAAATATCTACATCTGACTCTTTCAGCTGTTTGTTGGGTGATCTGGTATTGGGTGGGGGGAAAGAACTGAAGCCCTGAGGGCCAGCAGAAAGAATAAAAACAGGCAACCTTGGGAGGTAGGAGGTTAGGGGGAACCCTCCAGAATGTACCAGAGACCTAAGAGGTGTAAGACTCTCAGGACTTAAAGGGAGGGATCTTAGATAAATTGCTCTACATTGGGGAGAGGGAACTTGTAGAGCCCACTTCCAGTAGAACAGCAAGGCATCAAGTGAGGGATGGGATTGCCATCCCACATTTAAAACTAAGAACTTCGGGATAGAAATGGAGAGGAGCCTGAGGAAAAGGAGGTCCAGCGACAGGCCCAAAGTGAGATCCAGCTCAAGGGGAGGTCCCAAGAACTGACACTATTACTAAGGCTATGGAGTGCTCACAAAAAGGGACCTGTCATGACTGACCTCTGAACGATTGTTTTCTTTATTGCTTCTATTTTCATTTTCATGTCTTAAACAGTTTTCTTCATTTCCTTCACCTGTTTAATTGTAGTTTCCTGTATTTCTATAAGGAATCTGTTAGTTTACTCTTTACAAGCCTCTAACTGTTTTATTCTATTTTCCTGTATTTCTTTAAGGGATTTATTCATTTTCTCTTTAAAGGCATCTATCATCTTTATAAGGTTGGATTTAATGTTATTTAAAGTTCTTGTGCTTCTGTTGTGTTAGGATATCAAGGGCTTCCTGTAGTAGAATAGCTGTGCTCTGAAGATGCCATATTGCCCTGGCTTTTGTTGATTATGTTCTGAAGCTGTCCTTTAGCCATCTGATTGTCCCTGGATATTCCTGGTGTATCAGGTATGGGTAATGTGGGCCTACCCTGAATGTTCCTGATGCAGCAGGTCCCCAGTGGGTGGCCTTGGGCTAGACAACAGAACTCTTGGGTCACAGTGCATATCTCCTAGAAGCTGAGTATGCTCCAGGGAACATGGCAGGCAGAGGCTTAGGGGGAGGGGAAGGGTCTACCCTTAATGTTCCTGGTGCAGCAGGCTTGGCAGATGTTAGTGGCGTGGTGGCTGGAAAATGGAGCTGATATGCAGCTCCAGAAATGGATATTTTACCCAAAAGAGCATCAGTGTGAGGGTACCACATATCTGCCTGCAGTAGTGAAATTAGAAAAGTTGGGTGTTGTTTGAATCAATCATATAACAAGCCTCCATCTTGCTGCCTGTCCATTCATTTATTGGTTATGGTTGATAAGCAGCTAATTACATACAACATTCTGTTGTGGCAGTATTCTTTTGTTCTTCACCAAGAGTAATGGAGAAAATAAACAAACAAACAGAAAAAGGGAAAATGTTAAAGTAAATAAAAATAAAATTGTTTCTCTTTTCAAATCCCGTACTCAAACATTCTCAAAGGAATATTATTAAACTTCAGAAAGTCTTATAGCATTGTCCTCTATCAAATTTCAAAGATCCACTAAGTGCCATTTTGCTGCATTGCATTGAGAGGCAATGTGAAAAGCACTCATTCAAGACAGATAAAGCCTTGAAAGAGGTATTATTTGTAAATGCTATGGATTTTTTTTCTATAAGACATGACTCAAATTGTGCTATAGAAATGGCTTAGTCAGTAGAGTACTTGATGTCTAAGCCTGAAGACCTGACCTGAGGTCATATCCCAGGACCAACACAAAAATGGCAGTTCTTGGTTCTTGTCTGTAATCCCAGAGCTTGAGAGACAAAACTAGTGGATATCTGGAGCTCACTAGACGGCTAATCTAGCCAAACTGATGGGCTCTAAATTCATTAAGAAAGCCGCCTCAACAAATAAGATGAAGAACAATCAAGGAAGATACCTGGCATCAGCTTCTAACCTCCACTTGCCACACACAGGCCCAAGACACACACACACACCATACACACACACATATACACACATAAACACACACACACAGAGACCCCCACATCCATACACCCCCATATACACATACACACACACCATGCACATCCAGACACAAGCTATACACACATACACATACTACACATGCCACACACATGTAACACACATATAGGACCAACATACACACACAAACACACACACACATGCCACATCTTTTTCAACATGAGGGTATCCTTCTTGTTCAGGGGAAGAAAGTAAACTTGCTAGAGTCCCAGCAATAGCTTCTATAGTGTGGTATATGCATAACACACACACACACACACACACACACAAAACATACATATACACACAATATACACATATCATACATACCACACATATACAGGGCCAACACATGCACACACACAGGCGCGCGCGCACACACACACTATAGAAGCTATTTTTGGGACTCCAATGAGTTCATTTTTTTTCTCCTGAGCTAGGAAGACACGTCATGTTGAACAAGATGTAGTTAAGTCCCAGTAACTTAAAAAAGATGTCACACTATGTATTCTGAAAATCACCTACAACTATTAGCTTCACATCTAAATACTGTGTTCTCTCTCTAACTCACAAGCTCCTCACAAATAGGTCACTTGGAAAGGAAGGATATCAGACCAGGTGGGGTTGTAGATTTTATGTTGTGCTGTAGTACATAAAGACATATTTTTAATATCAGGTTGTCTCAACTCTTGTGGTGAGTACATTCACATCTACATAGTATAGGTCAGAGATGCTAACTGACCTATAACAGATGCTGAAGACAGCTCCCTAAGTCCAGATCTCTCCAACCCTAAATATATGCCAAGCAGAGACAGAGAAACTCTGCTATCCTAGAGCTCTTCCTATTTTTCTACCTCAAGTACTTCCTGCCTGATAATAAACTCATGTTGATTGTTTGTATAGTCCATTGAATTCAAAGTAGCCAGGTCAGACCCTTTCAAGTAACAGGCAATTAGAATTACCTATTCTCTCTCTCTCACACCCATGCCTGAATCATCCTTTATTCATCTTGGGTGTAAGCACAAGCTCCATCGAATGGTACCTTTGAGCCATCAGCTCACATAAAGGAAGGAAAGAATGCTGCTATAATCATGCTGTCTGGGCACCAGTTCAGTCCAAGCTGAGTATTCTACGTAGTGTTCTCAGTGCCTTCCTTTGCCAGACATCACAGAGTTGAAAAAAAAAAGAATCTCTCAGTGCGGAAGGAGTCACGAAGAACTAGATGATGTAAATTGGCTGTCTGTTAGTGAAGAGAGTAAGAATGTCTGCCAGAGACACAAGCCTACGGCAGAGGAGAAGGACATGATGAAAGGATGCCTATGACAAATGACGGCATCAAGACATGTGATAGACCATGGTGCTGCCACGACATCTGGAGCAGTTGAAATCATCTTCCAGAGTAGTTTACATTTTCTCCCACAAAACTTGAATCTATTCACCACAACCTTCTGTTGCTTGTCAGGCATCGATCTTTATTTGGGCATGTGTGCATGCACGTGGTTTGGATCACAGCAATGACTTGCCTGGTGCCTTCCTCTAGATAACAGAGCAAGTTTGTTTCAGTTCTGAGTTTCATCTAACCAGACAAATGCTCTCATTGTGGACCATGCTTCTTGACGAGAAGAAGGACCTATCTTGACTCAGCCAGCTCTCTTCTGTTTCAGTCTGAAGACTTGATACACATGTTTTTAACAGATTTGCCTCCAGGAAGTTTTACTTCCTGGCAATTTCCAAATAAACAAGAGGCCTCTTTCCTCTTCAGTACATTCTGCCTGCGTGATGTGTCTCATCTTACTTCTTGTTGTTATCTTCAGAGAGGGACAAGGTTGCAATGCTGCTGGGTTTATTTACATGAGAAATCTGAGCGTTGCAGGAGTTTTTGAAGAGCAACCTGTGTAGCTCTGGCCAACTTTCCTGTACCAACCCTCTTCACAACATATTCATGGAGACTTCCTAGTTCAGATAATTCTTTTCCTATAATGTTTCTCTTCAGTATTACTCTCAGGTCTAGGTGAATGCCTGTGAGCGAAGTTTACCTTTTTATTTCCATCCTCCTAAATTCAGTCCATATTAATATCATAGAGTGATGGGTTCAGTGGTACTGTTTGCCTTTTATTTTCCTGGGACTTTGGGGTTTGGATCTCATCTGGAGAACACTAATTTTGAGAAACAGCCAGGAGGGATGGAAACAGACCAACCCTGTCTGAGTCCTGACTACATAATTGACTCCTGGGGATGTTGGGTAAGTGTATTGATCTCTTTGTGAGATAGAGATGTCTTAAGCTTTTATATAGCTCTCCTGAGCTGAGTGAGCTTCAATAAACATATCAAATATCTACCCCAAGGTCAGGAGCTTGGGACAAAGTCACTGAAACCCTGACCTTCCTCTTGGAGCTGGTTTTTTTTGGGGGGGGGGCGGGGGGTTGAGACAGGGTTTCTCTGTGTAGCCCTAGCTGTCCTGGAACTCACTCTGTAGACCAGGCTGGCCTCGAACTCAGAAATCCACCTGCCTCTGCCTGCCGAGTGCTGGTATTAAAGGCGTGCGCCCCCGCCACCACCCAGCGGGCTCTTGGAGCTGTTTGATTGAGGATGCTTTCTTTGAGAAGTTGAGTCTGTCTTTTGCTTTGTCCTTGTCCCTGCCTACCTTTCCCCCTCTGATTCTCCAAGTGTTTATATACCTGCTTTACTACAGACACAGTAGTTGGCTAATGGCTAAATAATGAATGATAGAGTAAGAAAGTGAACCCTAGGGTGACTTACACAATCACAGGGCAACTGTCCACTTTAGCAGGATAGATGTGGTCTGTCCCTGCAGACAAGAGTCTTGGGCCCCTATGACATATTGAAGGAGCTCATGGCAATTCTAGGTTCCCCAACAGGTGAGCAGTTAACTTTCTTCCCTGAGAGAAAAGTGCAAGTTTGAAATTCAGAAGATATCCTAATTTTATCTTAAATGGTCCAGCAATTTACCTACTTTGTGATTTCAGTTTCCTTGTAACGTGGGCTAAAAAAGTAGAATTTAAGTATATCCCTTGTGCCAGGCACTGTTCTAGATCCAGAAAACAAAGCAACAAATTTGATAAAGTCCTTTCTCCTATAGCATTTCCAGTCTGGAGAATTGAGTCAGTAAACAAGTAAGACAGTGTTCCAGAGAATTATAAAACCTTTTGAAGACAGTAAACAAGGTATGTGATGCAGAAGTATGCATTGATTTACAGGTAGTATAAATCAATGTTTTGTTACCATGGCTATCTCTGAGTAGGATGTATTTCCATTGAAAACTGGATGTAAGAAGACAGACTTTAAAAGACTCAGCAGAAGGTTTTCTACAGAGGTCACAGCCAATGTAAAGGTCCTAGTACACGAGCAGAGTGAGGCCTTCAAGAAGTAGAAAGATCAATATGGATAAACTCTAGAAAGCAGAGTGTGCAAAGGAAAGAGCAGTGTAAAACACCATAGGCCTGTGGGCTAGTGTTAAGAATAATGTTTGGAGTCAAGCTAGCTCAGTGGGTAAGAGAACTTGCGATGGCTAGCTGGCCTGAGTCAAAGCCCTGGCACTTGCACAAAAGTTGTGCATGGTCACAGGGGCCTGTTACTCCAGCACTGAGGGGAGGGGGAAGGCAGACAAAGGAATTTGTTAGCCATGAAGTCAGAGCTCAAACAATGAGCTTCAGGATTAGTGAAAGACTCTGTCTAAAATGAATTAAATAAATATTCATTTGTGAAAGGAAATAGAAAGATAGAGAGACGTAGAAGACACCCAACATCCTCTCGTGCCTTCTATATGTTCATACATCCACACGTAACACATATACACACATACACACCAAAATAAAATAAAGAAAAATAATAAAATAAAGAATGATGCTTTGTCTCCTGGCCTGACATAGATTCGAAAGCTCAGATCTAATGAAGCTACAGTTAGAAACTCATATCCTCCACTTGAGCACTCATACCCCAAGCCCTGTCAATCTGCCCCAGGGACCTGTTTGTGGTGATTATGTGCCCTTTCTTTTATTATTATTATTACATCTTGTTTACCCTGAGGCTTCTCTGAGGATGAGATTGTTCAGGCCAGGGAGAGTTAGCCCATTCTTTTGCCTGTTTTCTGAAGAGCTTGGCTGTCACTCCCCGGGTCCCAAATCTATTGTAAAAAGAACAAGAACAAAAGTAGGGATCAATCAATCAATTTACAGTAAGGTCTTTAGGTACGACAAGTTTCATAATGAGACTTGCTGAAGTCAAGAGATAGACTACATGTACTTATTCTGGGTATTTTGTTGACAGGATATTTGTGCTTAGTAATTTGGGGAGGGGATCAAAATATCTTTTGAAAAATGATAACTTCTCCATGTCCTGTCAGCTGATGAAGTTTGTAGGCTTCAACAAATAAATTTCCTTCTCTCTCCAAAGCAGAACAACCTAGGCTACTAAGGAAAGACAGCAAAGCTCTGGGGATGGGAGATTCATTAAAGATGCAAAACAGATGCAATAAATTGAATGTGATTGTCTTTGGGGCATTTTGCTTATGGCCTCATATGTGTTGGAAAATGGCACTGCTAATGTTATCATTACTTTAAGGTAGAAAATTATTTAAATTGTCTAATGAATGCAGACCCTGACACAGTCTGCATAAATCTGGATTTATTCCTGCACTCGGGCAGGCAGTGGGGGCTTGGATGCAGTTTCACTCATTAGCAGCATTAACAGCCCTCTTCCTCAGCCCACTCTAAGACATGATGTCCTAAACTGCTTGATCATCTAGAGGTATAAGTATACTTCCACATGCATTAGCCCAATTATCTCTATAATTGATGTGGGTGCCTATCGTCTGCCCCTCCCACAGAGGTGTCTTACCCCAAATCACATGACCTATAAGAAATGGCATACTAACTTGAACTGGGGTGTTCTGTGACCAAATCCTCCCTCTATATTTTTTTTTTACTGCAGCAGACCACTACCGGGTGGTCCTGTTAGAAGAAAGACTCCATGTTTCAGCTGAATGAAAGGGGAATACATAGAAGAAGAAGATCTATGCAAAAAATAAATAAATAAATAAAAAGCTTTTGTTTATTCTTCGTGTGTCAGCTGCTTCCTACCGGTACCTGAGCCTGCCAAGGTCTCCCTGCTGCTTTCGTTGTTCTCTTCAAAGGGCAGCAGGTTTCTTGGAGAGAAGGGAATCCCATAGCTGTTGATCTGTCTCAGGCCCTTTAGTTTGCAGCTTCCTGCATGGGTGTCTTTGCCACCTCTGCTTTCTCTCTGGGAATCCCTGGACCATATTTTCCTCTATTTCATAATCATTAAATTTATCGTTAATGTTTACTGAGTACTGGCCAAAGCTGGGTAGAGAACAGACTCTGGATTCTTTTTCTAGCTTGTACATTGTGGCTCTACCATCAATCTGAGTTCAAAGGATGGAAGTAGTATAACCAATGGTGATGCTCAGATCAGGAGGATCCTGGGAGCTGGCACGAGGTTCCAACCCTGATTTCTGAACAAGCAAGCCAGGGCAAGTTCTGACGGTTTTGGTCACATCCAGTGCAATTCAGAAGTCTAGACCTTCTTTGTCATTTGAGATCAGTTTGGAGAAGCTGATATTAATGTCAATTCTGGTGGGACTGAAGAAGAACAGGAAACTAAGTGGCACCTGATTCCTGAAGGAACTTCCTAACTTCCCTTCTTCACAAGCAACTATTTCCAGCAGCTTCTCCGCTCTCTGGCTGCTGAGGACCTGCTGCTTCTCTAGCACTGCCCCTGCAGGACGGAAGATGTGACACTGACTATGTCACTGTGACCCTTGGACAAGATGCCATGTAGAAAGAGAATGAAAAATGCATACAGAGAGAGAGAGAGAGAGAGAGAGAGAGAGAGAGAGAGAGAGAGAGAAAGAGAGAGAGAGACAGAGACAGAGACAGAGAGACAGAGAATGAATGAATGAATGAATGAATGAATGAATGAATTTCTCTATCTGGGAAGCCTGTGAAAGGAAGAAGACTTCTATCTGGTATCCATTTATGACATTGCAAAGGCTGATCCTCAAGTAGTTTTATTTACCTTTCTTCATTTGCAAATCATACTATTTTCTATTTTGAATAGGGTTTAACTTTTAAACCTCAATTTACATAACGGCCTACACAAGATCGAGCTGGCATAAATCCCAGTATGGATTGGGGAAGGGTTATGAAGTCTCACCCAAGAGGAGAAGCCACTGGTAACTAAGGCTGCTGAGGAGTGGAAAGGCAGCTTTCTTCAGGAATGTGGCTCCAGTGTAGGGTCACACACCACACATTAGGTGGAGTCAGTAGGTTTTTAAGAAGAGCACATGGGGTAGGGAAGTTAGGAAGGGTAGGGAAGGCCTCAAAGGGGAGAGAATAGGAGGTGAATTTGATAAAAACACATTATATGCCTATCTTTCATTAAGCACTAAAAAAGACATAAATGATAAAATAATTACGGTCCACATTGGTACTTTTGCTCATGTTTGCAAATATCTAAGATGGCAGATTTTTAAAAAGCACCCTTGAATATCTCAGTTCAGCTCAATAAGCATACAATAAGTCTGTGTTGTGTTCTGAGATTAGCTATCTCACACTCTCACGCTGTGCTCTGAACAACACAAAAGCTAACAAAGACATATAACAAGTTCCCTGGGGAAATCACACTCCACCAGAAGGTTAGATTATCACTCCAGAAGCACAGCATGCAGGATGGGATGGTGGGTCTCGAAGCCCCTCAGGATGCATCCTCTTGTAATAGAGAGCCACAGTGGAGAATGAAGTAGTCCGATTGGCTTGTTCCATGCATTACCTGGTGGAGCATGACAAATGGTCGTAAAAATGATAGACTGAGGGCAGGCTGGCGTGGAACCCTCCTCAGTAACGGTGCACATTAGAATCATCTTTGAGATATATTAAACTAGGGAATTTCTCAATTCATTCTACACTTGTAAAAACAAGATTGTTTCCACCCAGCACAGAGATTCTAATATATACTCTGCCAAAGATCACTGACTTGGGAGACAGCATAATAATGGTTTAGACAAATATGATGGAGACTTGGGATAAGATCATGACAGTAGGAAAGAAACTAAAGACTGGAGAACTCTTAAGGAAGCCAGTCACTATACCCTACTCATTCAACTACTCATCCAATCATTCACTTGGTGGCAGAAACCCAGTGGTGAAAAGAACTCCTTGCCTTTAAAGATTTTTCTAAAATTGAATATAATACTATATAGTGTAATAGACACATATCACATGTATAATCACAATGATCAGAAGAGTCAGGAGAGTCTTAAGTTTAAGACCAGCCTGGGGCACAAATTAAGTTGAAAGTCATCCTGAGCTATTATAGCAAGACTATGCAAATAGAAGGAGGAGGAGGAGGAGGAGGAGGAGAAGGAGGAGGAGGAGGAGGAGGAGGAGGACTGGAGAGATGGCTGCTCTTCTAGTAGACTTCAACTCCCTGCACCCATATGGCAGCTCATAATTGTCTCTAACTCCAGTTCTTGTGGATCTAGCACTCTTCCAGACTCAAGCACCAGGCATGCAGTGGTGCACAGACATATATACACACAGACACATAAATTAAAATTTAAATTAAAAAATGATAGGAGAGATGAAGAGGGAGAAGGAGGGAAAGAGGGAAGGAAAGAGTGTGTGTATGTGTGTGTGTGTGTGTGTGTGTATGAGAGAGAGAGAGAGAGAGAGAGAGAGAGAGAGAGAGAGAGAGAAAGAGAGAGAGAGAGGTGAGAGAGAGATGAGAGAGATGAGAGACAGAGAGTGCGGGCTAGTGATCTCATGGGAAATTTCCTTAACCAAACAG
>JANHMN010000004.1:103286241-103320733 GCA_030674055.1 Rhabdomys pumilio | reverse complement strand
TTGGGCTTGGGCTTGGGCTTGGGCTTGGGCTTGGGCTTGGGCTTGGGCTTGGGCTTGGGCTTGGGCTTTGGGTTGGGTTGGGTTTCACGAGATCTGAGATACAGATGTGTTTCTTCAGGAACAAAGTGTGGTAGTTCTCACTGCTGTCTAAACAAATTCTTTGTGGTTTCCCAGAGTGCCCAACCCCCAAAACAATGTGTGCTTCCCAGGAAACCCATGCCAACTGCACTCTTCTTGTCTACTCCATCTCCTTTAGAAGCTAGCTCTCAGGCACCTCACTGGTACCTCTCGATTTGAAAGCTCCTGCCTTCCTCTTGGACTTCCTCATGTGGTTTCTCCACCCTCTCAACTTAGCAGCCCAATTCTTCCAAGCCCAGTGTCCATGGTCACTGGCAGTGTTAACCTGCCTTACTTTTTCCTAAGAGTCTCCTGCCCCTACTGTGAAGTGTGTTACTTTGTAACTGTGATTCTCAACACTGGCTGGACGAGGATTTTTGTTTGGTTGGTTGGTTGGGTTTTTTTTTTGTTTTGTTTTGTTTCGTTTTGTTTTGTTTTGTTTTAATGAACATGTTTGTGCCTTACTTTTAAAGGTGCTTAATTCTGGAAGCTTCTGGGGCTTTGGAAGTTCCCTGGTGGCTTTGATTTGCAGCCAACAATGAGTAACAGGGCTTTAAAGGCATTCTGTGACTTATTTAATGGTTCTACATCTAATCCTGTTTCCACAAATACACTTAATATTTTGAGTCCAGATTGCATTGTGTCTTTTCTGTTTCTGCTCCCACTATAGAACTTGCCTACCTGTGATAGAATAGAAACTCACGGACAGCTTGAGTGATTGCTTGACAAATTTCAAATGATGTTGGATAACACTCCTTCAGACAGAAAGGAGGAAACCTGAAGTTTGTTCCTGGCTCCATAGCTAGTGAGCCATGACCCTCCCTGTAGTTTTGCTTTCTCATTTTAAAAATGAGGGTGATAAGGTTTCCAAGAGTCTAGGATCTTAAATAAAAGACTGGACTAGAAGTATTATTTTCAATATTTCCGTAAGACACTGAAAATTCTATATTGCATACCAATTTTCATCTTATTACTGTATTTCATATTATTAATGGTTGGAAGTAGATAGAAACAAAAGGGAATCTCGGTAGTGAAAGTGGTTAGGCCATTTCAATAAGATTCTATGGCTCTACTGACTCTGTGTTTATGATTCAGCTGTTTTAGGAAAGATCATAGTAAAGAATTTGGAGTTTGGCTAACCTGAGTCCAAATACTCTCTTCACAATCTGCTAACTTGTACACTAAGCAAGGCACATTCATTCCCTCACGTGGGAGATGGGAATATTAATGATGTTCATTGCATAAATTTGTAATAAGAATGAATACATTGATATGTAGGAAGCCTTTTCCATCCATATTACAGTTGTTTAGTCAGTGTTACCTGAGTAACAAGGAGAGTGATGGAGAGAGAAATGCACTGAGAACTAGTCCAAGATGCCGGAAATGTTTCTCTCAGGATTCAGCCAGCCTGCAGACTGGGGACAGTTCACAGCCGGCTCGTGTCTGGGGAATAGCCTTTCAGCTTCAGAACACAGCATCTTCTGCTGCCAGTGTGGTCCAGCCTGCCGCAGAGTGTGACTCTCTTCAGGGAAGCACAGATGCTCCCCAAGGCCAGCTTTCTCCATGTCTCTGTGCATCTGGATCATCCAGAAGCCTCACTAACATAGATGCCAATTCCCAGGGCCAACTGCCAGATATTCTGGCTGAGTAGTTCAGGAAACTACATTTCTGCATTTTTAACAAGTACACACGCACACACACGCACACACACACACACACACACACACACACACACACACACACACAAACACTGCTCTAAGGGAATTCATCTAAAAGAAAAACCCAAAGCCCAGTAGACAGGCAGATGGTGAGGTGATGGGGACATTTACAGTGACTGTTGGGGTCAGTGTGTTGAGAAAGGCATGTTTACATGTGAGAGTGTGTGTGTGTGTGTGTGTGTGTGTGTGTATACGTGAGAGAAAGACAGAGAGGACAGAGAGATAGAGACAGACAGAAATATAGAGTCAGACAGAGACAGGGGACAAATGAGATGGTTCAACAAGAATCAGATAGCAGGAAATACAAGGCATTCAGGAGTGCTTGCTTGGCTGTGTATATGGCCAGACTGTGAAGATGAGTCAGGGACTGAGTGTGCCTGTCCGTAGAGGAAGTCAGTGCTCCTTTCCTAGGTATGAGATAACCAAAGCCCCTTTTCTTTGTGAAAGCCTGGGGATCGGGATAATCACACAAACAGCTTGCATACCCATCTGGGCAACCCAGAGATGAGAGCTCAGCCACTGTGAGGCTCCAGCTCTCAGTTCCTTGTAGACTGCCATTGCTTTTACAACTAACAGTTTTCTTCCATTACTGTCAACCCAAGTAGAGTCACTCGCCCATTACTATAATATTCAGGATACTGATATAGTGATATTGATAACAGTGGCAACGGCACAGTTCCAAGACCTACCACGGTGACATCTGGTATCACAACCTAAAGAAGAGGAATCTCATCCAGTTGAAGGCAGCCATTTTCAAAACCCTTGCCCTGGAGTCCTTCCCCTTGTTTTCTCTGTTCTTGTCAAAGTACTGCTGATTCAAACTCTCCTCTGACAATGGCACACTACCATCAGGAGCAAGACAAATACTTGATGTTTTGGCTGATTCTGCTTTGTCAGGCATAGACCTCGCTTGCCTTTCTAAAACATATTTTTTTGCAATTACTGTGAATGTGGGTAATGCTGAGAAAGAAGAGCACTTCTCCTTAGATACTAGACATTAGAGTTTCTATACTCCCCACATCCACCTCTCTGAGCCAGACTTGGGAAGGGAATGTCCCTGAATTGAAATAGAAAAGGAGTATTATGACTTCTTAACCTACTCTCAAACTGAGTCCTTATCTGAAATTGAATCCAACTTAAGAATCTTAAATATCAACAAAGAAACTCGGGGATAAGTGTTACTAATTCTCCACCCAAAGCCTCATTTCCATTTGCAGCTACATTGGAATAAAGCTATTATCAGTTTATGTCCAGACAGACAGTGCTCTGCATTACATAAAAGTTCTGGCTCACATGGCATGGAGGGCATCTTCTCAAACCCTGCTTTCTCTCTGCCTTTCACATGCAACCCCTATTTTGCCCCTCTCTTACTTGCTCATTTACCCAGGAGGCAAAGTTGCTAATCGGCTGCCTATAGCCTGATCTTCACTGAGTAAGGGAACCCTGCTAGAAAGTAGTGGACTGCTGTAAACACCACATCTTAACCTTGTGCAGCTGAGCAAGGGCTGGCTGCTAGGGGCTGATCTGGGACTTCTTCTCACTTCTTGCTCTTCCAAACTCAGGTATGGATCAAGACAATCAGGACCTTCACCATTAGGAAGAAGTATTTTTACTCCCTTGTGTCTTAAGCCTAATACAATGTTCCAATTCAATAAGCAAAGGCACCTTGAAAGAGGAAGAAGGGTTGGTAATGTTACAATTGGGAGCTTGCTCTGATATTAATAAAACTGGCTAGTATTCCCCATTTGGCTACTGATCTTTGTAGATACAATTTTCTCAGAAAGAGTGGTAAGTTTTAGGATTCAGATGTCAATTTCTCTACCTTGAATCTTTATTAAAATTCTCTCACAGCATTTGTACATCTACAAAAAGTTACCTTGCAGCCCTTTTGTACACTGTCTGAGTAAAACCCACACTCTACATTATAAATAGTCTAAAATATTTTCCATCAGATGTGATTGTGAAGAAAATGGTCCGTCTCCATTCAAGAACATTAGCTACAGCTGGATGCATCAGTAACCACCATTCCTGGAAGACTCTGTGGTGAGGGGTAAGGATCTGGTGCATTCCAAAGACTTCATCTGGGATGTCACTGTCTTTGTCAACTTAGAAATGAGGTCTACCACTGAGAAGAATCCAGTTGTTTGAGTCTCAGCATCTTCTCTGCATCCTGTCCAGCTCAAGAATCTTTCCAGTCTTGTCCTGTGCTTCTGGGGACCACTAGCATCTACAGGCTACCACAGTAAGGATACAGGTAGAGTGTCATTAGGACTTGTAATTTTTCTCTTATATAAGTAATCTGAAGAAAATTAGCAAGATTTAAATTTTTGATAAATTATCTGGTAAGAAACCAGCTATATGAGATATAGATATATATTATCTTATGAATATCTGAAATATTTTATAAGGAAACAAAGCTCTTAGAGGTTGATTGTAGAAATAAAAACAGAATAAAACTAATTATCTTGAAGTAAATTTAATTACCTTAAATTGAAGTTGTATAAGTTCATATCAAAAGGTTCTTAGTATTTATTACAAGTAGATTTCATATTCTTTAGCATCAAAATGGTCTTTTTCAAGCACACGTGCATGCATGCATGCATGTTTATGTGCGTATGTGTATGTGTGTGTGTGTGTGTATGTATGTGTGTGTGTGTATGTGTGTGTGTTTGTGTGTTTATGTGTATATGTGTGTGTGTGTATGTGTGTGTGTGTTTGTGTGTGTATGTGTATATATGTGTGTGTGTGTATATGTATGTGTGTGTGTATGTGTGTGTGTTTGTGTGTGTATGTGTATATGTGTGTGTGTATGTGTGTGTGTGTTTGTGTGTGTGTGTGTGTGTGTGTGTGTTCCTTCTCTTGTCTTCTAGCTAACCGTTCCTTTCACGTTGCCAAGCTTTCATTGATTTGAACTTGGTAGTTAAATCACTCATTCCTTCCTTTCCTCTTGTGTAACCAGTGCAGATTCAACTCATTGTAGGTTGCATGGCGGGTTCTAACACCACTCTTAACTGTTGTTCTTCCATCAGAAACCCACATCCGAGCTAGTCTGATAGATGGGGATCCTTATTCCCTGGATAGCTTGCTGTGGAAGCTTTAGATTCCTAACTTGCGGGCCACAATTACCTGAATGCAGGGTTGAGGAAAAACTTGGCAACAGTAAAGGATTCCTGAACTTGATTAGCCAAAAATTAATTCAGAATTAAGCTCACAGTGAATCCGGCATGTTTCATGCAGCGTTTGCCCATGCTGTGTTTATTTCATGACTTCATTATCGCCTTGGTTATGAACCCCCTAACCTGCCTTGGTGCTGCACATACATGCATTCATATCACACCATGCCGATGCACAGCCCTGAAACACCTTGGCTCAGATGCAAATTTATGTTATAAATGCCAGTGTTTTATTGTGCGTATAGAATGTTCTGCTCTTGTAGAGACATGATGGTCTAATGGCAGAAAACAAAGATTTAATATTTTGCATTATCCTTCCTCATAGTGTAAAGTATCAAATCAATATATCTTAGGTTGGACTACTTGAATGTTTGATCTTTCTAAATTGCTATGTGAGTTTGCTGACTTCAGTTTTACATACCCCCCCACAAAAAAAACTTTAAATTAATTTTAGCTTGAGATTATGATAGAATTTCCAATATTTTTTGAAATGGCTCTAAATATATTTCTGTGATTCTGTACTGTACATTTACATGGGACAGCAGTCTTGGCATTAATTATTATAAAACAAAGCACAAATCAACTAAAAAAATATTGAAGCATCTCTATGTTTTACACTTGGAAATGTTCAGCCAAGATCTAATTCTCTGTGTAAAAATCAAAACAACAAGTATATCCATCCATTGTGTGCAAATTCACTTTAGTCTCCAAAATAAAATTATATATAAATAAAAATTGTTTTAAAATAAATTTGATTTATTATCAGTAAATGTCTGATCTATGCACTTATTTAGTGACATCTAAAGGTTTTTTTGAGCAAAAAGGACTGTTGGTCAAAAAAAGAAGGAAAAAAAGAAAGAAAGAAAAGAAAAGAACAGAAAAGAAAAGAAAAGAAAAAAGATTGAGAAGCCTTGAGCTTAATGATCCTGCCTTTTGTCTGGGCATGATATTTCAGAGAGTAAGTACTCATGCTGAATATGTGGGGATGAGTGTTTCGTTCTTCGGTTTTAGGGGTGTGTAGCTAGATGGGTATGGGGAAACTGCTCATTTTGTAAAGTGCTTGCCATGAAAGCATGAGGATCTGAGTTTGAGCCCCACAAATCAGATTTAGAGGCCAGGCTTGGTGATGCATCCCTGAAATCCCAGGGCTAGGAAAGCAGAGACAGGCGGATCCCTGGGGCTTGCTGGCCAGCCAGTCTATCGCACTGCGTGAGCTCCAGCCCAAGGAGAAGCCCTGTCTCAGAAGACAAGGTGAACAACTCCTGAGTATTGACCCTGGCCTCCACACTAAAGCACCTTACAAACACATGAAAACACTCACATGCATTCATATATGTATATACGCAGGAACACAGAACACTAGGTTATTGTATTGTCTCCTCTAAGGCATATGCCCATAGCAAAGTACTGTCTCTTCTAAGGTATAGTCCCATAGTTGACTAAAATAAGGGAGGACAACTGAGTATTGCATGGGCACATAATGACCGTTTTAGCATTAAAAAAAAAAATGGTTCTCATTTATAAGTCATCCCCTTCTTCAAACATGTTCATGGCCTAGCTTCCCTGTCAGCTCAACAACAAAGTACATCTTGATTTTTCTATAAAATGTACACCGACCCCATCCTCCTACTGATTTTGCTCATGTGGCTTGCTTTGTTTCCCTGTCTGGTAGACCCTACCACCATAACCAAGAACTTCAGCCAGTTAGCTCTGCCTGCACTAATCCCTTCCTCCAGTTGGGTGGAGGGCCTGGGTGTGTGTATTCTGGTTCCCATGTGCCACCTGCTGGTCTCCTGTGTCACTACCTCCAAAATGCCGCCATAGTGCCATGTTGTGGCTGAAGAGAAGCAAGGAGGAGCCCTTTACAGAAAAACACAAATAGACCCCAGAGTCTTGTTTGGAGGTCTATAAAGTCATTCTCACTGTGTCTTAACAGAAAGAAGTCCCCCAAACGTGTAACCCATGTTTAAAATGTCTTAGTCCTCAAAGCATCTCTAATCATGCATTCCCCCTAATCTTCAGTCCAATGCCTAAAAATAGAGAAAGCAAGAACAAACATTCTGTATTCATATAACAGTTGAGGTTTGTGTCAGATGAACAGCCCAAGTAAGTAACAACTGAGAGTCTTTTCTGAGCCTTTGCCTGTCTCTCTCAAATGAACTAGAGGGGATGGTGGTGGAGGGAAAAGGAAAGCCTAGAAAAACACATCACCAAAATTATTACTTAATATAAATTTAATTATCCCTATTTAAAATGTTGAGCTTTTTCTGTCATTTAAAATAGCGTGTCTAAAATTTTTATGGAGCAATAAACTAAACTAGAAGACTCATTGATTATACATTTATTAAGAGTCAGATAAAATCTCTAAGATAAAAGGAAGCTATCCAGCCAAAACAAAATCAAGCCAATGGCAACAACTCAGCTCATAGCCACGACCATGAGGTTGCTCAGAGATCTCCTGGTCTGACTACTCACCTCTCCCTTAACCAGGCCCTGTGCTAACGTAACAGTCAGCACCAGTGACCCCGCACAGATGCTTGTGTTTCCTCCTGAGTAGTCTTCATCTTGGTCATTCCTAACCTCATTTATGATTTTCTAGATGTGCATTTATGCCTTGTTTTAAGAAGTATTTATTTCTTCCACACTGTGATATATTTCAAACGTTGGTTTATGTAAAATACCTTCTCTCCATGACAAAGAGAAATAAATGAGTATGTTTTATTTCTTTCTCAAAGACCAAAGGATCTACTCAGGAATACCATTCCCCAGCATCCTCCCACCTGGACCCACACCAAACTCCGCCTGCTGAGACACAGGTCTCAGTGAGGTATAAAATCACAGCCCCCATCCCCATACTCAGTTTTAAAATTCTAAATGAGGTATAACTATGTCAGCTTCTTTTCTCAGCACTATTCTTCTGGGTTATTCCAAGGGCATTGGTAATTGGAAATTGGCATTCCCGTGGCATCTTAGTTTCTCTGTATTTAAAGTGGGAACGCACATCAGTATATTGAGAGAATTACATAACTGGAGTGTGATAAACACTAATAATGGATTACATCTTTTGAGGTGTGTGATATTTTATCCCCATGTCACTGATAAGGGGAAATGTACTCTGGTGACCTAAAGCCCGTTAGCACCCATCCTTTCAGCATAAGTAAACACTACATGCCAACCAATGAGCACGGGGTAGGAGCTCAGGGTTAGATAGGTTCAAAGTCCCTACCCTGACCATTCCATAGGCTAATCAGGACCAGAAAGATAAACTGTACAGTTTTGAAGATACACAGTTATTTCTTTTTTAAAATGCAGTGTATCATGGCAATAGCAGCAGCTTTCTGCTCACAAACTATGGTCCAATGAGCTTCATCCAAAGCGTGTGATTCTAACCTTAGTTAGAAAGAAGCATACGGTCAATCAAGTGGGGCCTCCTAGAAGAGACTGGGAAGTCTTTGGTGGAGGTGGTCATGAGTTCTCAAGATAAAAGCTATTTCAAGGGCAGTCTTTAGCTAAGAGAGGAAAAAAGAACCACAGAATTCTGCTGCTCAAAAGAGGCCTTTAAGAAGACACATCCCAGCTAGGTGTACTGGTACACACCTTAATTTAATCCCAGCACTGGGGAGATAAGAGTGTGCAAGTCTCTGTGAATTTAAGGTCAACCTGGTCTATATAGTGAATTCCAGGCCACTCAGTGATACAAAGTAAGATCCTACCTCAAAAATGATAAAAAATGAGAGAGAGAGAGGGATATATATATATATATATATATATATATATATATATATATATATAGAGAGAGAGAGAGAGAGAGAGAGAGAGAGAGAGAGAGGTTTCCATGTTCAGATGAGGACTCAAGGTCAAGGCTCTGGTTGATGAATGCCGACCTGTAAGAAAATGCCTGATCCTCTTCATCACAGGATGGCTCAGTGTGAAGATTCCTTACCACAAGCCCTCTAACCTTCCAGCGCCCAAATACAGGAGAGGAAATAGAATCAACTGGTTATACATTCATAAGCTGAAGTGAGTAGCTTTTTAAATATTTCAAAATTAACCCAATTCCTAGTTTTAGTTGACGACTTGAAACAGCCTGGAGTCATCTAGGAGAAAAACCTTAATTGGAAACTTGCCTACATCAGATTGGCCTATGGGATGTCTATGAAGGATTGCCTTGATAACACAGAAGGGAACAGCTGCCTGCTGGCAGTGTCATTACTTGGACCAGTAGTCCTTGGTGGTAAGCACCAGCCAGTGAGAGAGCAGGCAAACTTTCTCTGTGGTTCCTGATAGAGTCTTGCTTTGAATTCCTGTCCTGACATCCTTTAGTGGTTTGTGACCTGGATGTGTAAGTCGAATAGGACTCACCTCTTCACGTGACGTGTTTGGCACAGGACTTGGCACCTGGTACATGCTCATCAAAAAGGAAAAAGGAGATCGCGGCTTGGAGAGCATGGAAATCAACTCTCCAGCGTGTCTCCCAAGACTGCCTCCAGATCCACATTTTCCAGGGCAATCTATTTCTGCCCGGGTAGATGGCTTCCCCTGTAGCACAGGAAAGAACTGGTAAGATCAGGAAATGAGCTCTGGACGCCTTCTGAGAGGTCTTTCCTTTAGTGTGCACTTCCTCGGGCCCCTGCTCCCCCCTCTAGAACTTTGCTTCCAAGTGTGAAAATTCATTTCTCAACCCTCAGTCGTTGGGCGGGGGTTGTGGAGAGAGGAAAGGTCATGAGTGGAAAGGCAATCGCTCTGGTCTCGGCGTTGACAGCTCCAGATCCCACAGGGCTTCAACTGCTCTCAGATTTATAGCCCCATAACAGCAGAAATCTGCCTTCTGGTTAAAGCCAGTGCTGCCTGAGGCCCAGGGGGCTCCTGGGTGGGGCTGTTTGTGAGCTTCGTTATATCTCTAATGCCATGTTCCCTAAATCTGTGATATTAAAATGATGAGCAAGCCAGAGGAGGGTGATTCATGCCCCGGTGACACTGACAATGAAATTCACTGAAATCGAATTTCTCCTAAGCCTGACATCGGGCCAGTGCCTTCCTTGGCGGCAAGGCTGGATTTGTTTGCTTTCTACAATAATTTTTCTTTTTAATGTCATTATTTTTATTAGTTGGCCTAATGTTTTTATAATGTGCTTACAGTGCAGGCTCCGATCCTGCAAGCTCTCTGGGGACGCGGTGGCCCACGCTTAGTAACCCCAGAGACTGAGGTTTTGCACAAGCCCCAGACACCAGAAGAAAGCAGTCTCTACTCTCTTTCCTTCTCTAGTCCTGACCTGACAAGAAACCAATGATAAACAGATAGGAGCCTGGAATTGTTTCAGCCCCTTAGAGCAAAGCTCTGACATTAACTAATGGCCACAACAAGCCCTCCTCTTTGCCCCATGCCCATCTTCCAGTTATTAATAGATGCCTCTGGTTGCTTATATCATTATTTCTGTCTGTTCTGGCTCCAACACCCACCATCTGCCCTAACACAATATCCCATCCTTATTTATTTCATAAGTGTGAAACATGAATAAATGACACCCTACCTCCATTATAGAAGATTAACCATTTATAAAAATAATGTAGACCTGGTACATTTTCAAGTGAACAACATAAATTGGAGAATTATGATTTGGGCATATCCATTTAAAAGAACAATTCTAACAAAAATGTTACAAGCGTGTGTTTGTTTTGATGTATTTGTCTTGACTGACAAGATGAGACGCAGGTTGCCTACTTTGGATGTACTAAAAAGGCAGACTACTGATTTTTCAAGTATATCTATAATGCTTAATTTACTTTTATCATAATGATTATATTTAAAGAGAAATTTGATCGTTTTCAATTAATTCACTCATCTAACATAAGTGATATGTGCTTTTATTTGTATTTTAAATATGACAAAAGAAATTAGTCCTGCCGACGAGGTTGCACCTACTTGGGACTGGGTGATGGATTCTGTGCCTCTGTTTCATGCACAGCCATCAGCATCACCTTTTGGTTGGCTCTCATGGAGGCTATCATCAACCAAAGTCCCCAGAGTTTCCTTTAGAATGGCCAGAAGGATCAGTCCCCTTCTCTTCCCCAGTGTGCTCATGTGGAGGCCAGACATGGATGTCTTTCTCTACTGCGCTTCACCACGTTCCAAGTCAGGTTTATCACTGACCCTAAACCAGGACATTGGTGTTTTCAGCTGTGCGGGCGGCTAGGAAGCCCCAGCAATTTCGTTGTCTCTGTCTCCCACGCCCTCAGCAGCACTGGGGGTACAGACATACACAGTCGCGCCATGCTTTATCTCAGATACCTCTGAGGCAGACTTTCATTTTCCCAAAGGGCAGGACCTCGAGTTTCTTGATTACATTTTCTCGCTGCTGGTTTTGGATTTTTATTCTATTTATCAAGACCTTTTAAAAATCTGTTTCTTTTATCTAGCCTATTAGCCATCTTGACCAACTTTGTGCCAACAGCAGATTTGATCATCAGCTCTTTTATGTCTTGATCTAAGTCCTTGACAAAATTGTTCAATGGGGCAGAGCTGGGGATGCAGTCTTGTTCTTGCCCGCTTTAGAGAAAAAGAAATGTTTTTATTTGTCTGTCAGTGTATGCATTGTATGTAACGCTCCCAATAAGCAAGATCTATCTGTGCTGAGCAAATCAATAACCATCAGCGTGACTGGACTCGGTGATGGTAACAATAAGCAGTGATCACAGTACAACCTGTGCCAATATATAACAGCACAGCAGGGCAAGGCAGCCACAGAGCATATGGCTGCATCCACCTCTGTGTTAGGGATCCAGATGGAAGTGGGAAGTGGGCTGGGGCAGAGTGAGCAGACAGGAGCAGGGCTGAGGGAAGGGGCAGCCCATAAGAGAAAAGCAGACAGAGGAGAGTCTGGGGACAACGTTTCCAAATCAGTCTCTAGGACGATGAGGTTAGTGTGCAAACGGCACGTAGCAACTGCTGACAGTGTGCATCCAAGACAACACAACTGCAAGACAAGTCCTACTGTTGCACCCGGAGCCGTGGCCTTTGGTTTTTGATGTGCCTACTCAAACAACTTCTTTACAGCCCTTTGTCAGGGATGTGTGGGAATGTTTTTCTTCCTATGCTGCAACAGAGCAAGAGGCCTGTGTCGCCCTCCTGCACAGCTTCCCAGAGACGGCAACTCCTGACTCCTACATCCCTCTATATTCAAGAATGAATGTTCACCCAGATGAAAACAGGGGCACATTCGTGCATAGTGCTTTCTCGGGGGTGGAGTCTAGATTGAAGCAACATGGAACTTTCTGCACTGCAGTCTCACCAAGTAAAAAAGATAGTATCACCACTTTAGTATTTTTGAAAGACTAAATGAAATAGCACATAGCAAAGAAGTAAAGAGTAACTACTGGCCAAAACAGAATTGAACCTCTAGAAGACACAGGTGAGGCTTACTTCAATACTCTGGTTTCCTTAGTCTGTAAACCCAGGTAGGATTTAGAGGGTAGTTGTCAGCTCTCAGTGTTTGGCCATTACTCTTCTTCCCTGAAATGCGTAGAACCTTTGCAAGACTCCCAACATTTATCATGATTCATTCACCCAGCATTTGTTGACTATGAACCTTGACCTACCCTGGCTTGGATCTCAGACATGCATGATGACCAAAGCAAGATCTTGGCATTTAAGTAGCTTGTGATCTAGCACCCATCACCATGCTAAGAAACAACCCCAGACCCAGTATTCAAATGTGGAAAGAGAGAGAGAGAGAGAGAGAGAGAGAGAGAGAGAGAGAGAGAGAGAGACAGAGAGAGACAGAGAGAGACAGAGAGAGAGAAACAGAGACAGGAAAAGAGAGAGACAGAAACAGAGATACAGAGAGAGACAGAGGCACAGAGAGACAGAAAGAAACAGATACAGAGGCAGAAAGAGAGACAGAAAGACACAGACAACACAGCAGCAATAAAAGCCCACATATCAGACTCTTACAATATGCAATAAACTCTAATGCTTTCTCCTCTTTTTAAAATTTTTAATTGACTTCACCAATTACTAATAGGATGTTGAATTGCAGTTTTAAAATTCCATTCCAGAGCTGGACAACTGTGCCAAGTTCTATTACCAATGTTTATTAGACTGCTTTGGGAATGCCAAACAAGAAGCTCCAGGACCTGCCTTGAAAGCCTGAAGCTTTCAGGACAATCAAATCTGCACAGGGCACTTCATGTTCCCAAAAAGGGACACAGCATGGGCAAGTACATGGAGAAATGAAAATGAGGGTGTTCAGGGAACTATATGACCTTTTGAATGGATAGAACACCAGGGAACTTTGTGGCAATGGAGGAAGTATGAGACTTGGAAATAAATAGAGATTTTATTTATAAGTAAAAATTATAAAAGCAATTGCCAAATATAATGGGAAATGGAAGATAAGATTTCAAGAAAAGAAGAAACTGGATAAGTCTTTATTTTGAATGTGTGTATGCATGTGTGCATGCATGTGAGTGCGTGTGTGTGCGTGTGTGTGTGTGTGTGTGCGTGTGTGTGTGTGTGTGTGTGTGTGTGTGTGTGTGTGTGTGAAGAGTACATGTGCCAAAGGTTCACATCAGGTGACTTGCTTCATCACTGTTATTTTTTCAGACAGGGTCTCTCACCAAACATGGAGTTCACCGATCTGCTACATTGGCTGTTCAGAAAGCTCCAGGAGTCTTATTCCCCAACTACCACCTCCTAGGAGTGGAGTTATAGAGGTAGGCTACCGCACCCAGCGTTACATGCTGCTTAAGATTCAAACTCAGGTTCTCATGCTGGCACAGCCAGCACTTTACAGACCCAGCCACCTTTTCAGCCCTCATGGGCTGTGCTTTCTTAAAGCAAAGTGACTATAAATATCCATACCCAGATTTAAAAGGTAAAATTGTCTTGACTATAGCTAGCTGATATAGCTAGTCGGCCATAGGTAGATATATGGGTTTTGGTAAGCACTGACTGGGTAGAAGTGTTTTCAGCTGGGTGCTGGAACACCCAAAGGTGCTTTCATCAGGGTCCTGTCTACATCACTGAAAGCAGGCTCCACAGACCAGCATGAGAAGAGTTTGGACATTAAAGGGAGATAAGGAAATCGGGTGAGACTTAAAGCAGAAGATATTGAATAGGTAAATTGTGTAGAACACCCAGTTAGAACACCAGCATCACAGTACCACAGCAGATGGATCGGAAAGAAGCCTTGAGGAAGGTAGTCAGCCTAGAGAAGCATCCAGTGTTCCAAGCATGTGAGTGGTGGTGGTGGCCAAGAGCAAAGCAGGTTCAACGATGGTAAAAAAGATGGATTAATAAATACAAAGATGGAGAATCAACATGAGCCAGGAACTAAGTGTAAGGAAAGAGAGCTGTAATCCCATATTGGTGCCTCGGATCAGGGAGGACTGTGAAGCCCTACAATGAAGAGATTTGGCATGATTTGAGAGATAACAAGATAATCTTGTCAGCACAAAGACACATCGCTGATCCTAGACTGTCTTCCCATGCATTGTGGCCAAAGATAAACACCCAGGGATTACACAGCTACCCCTCTTTCCTAGAGACCAGAGAGATCACTGTCAGATTCCCACGGTCAGTCATAAGAACAAATATACAGGAAAAGCATAACAAGCATAATGAAGAATTTGTCGGCCAGGCAGTGGTGGCGCACACCTTTAGTCCCAGCACTTGGGAGGCAGAGGCAGGTGGATTTCTGAGTTCGAGGCCAGCCTGGTCTACAGATTGAGTTCCAGGACATACAGGGCTACACAGAGAAACCCTGTCCCCCCCCCCCAAAAAAAAAAAAAACAAAAAACAAAGGAAGTTGTCACTTCAGCCTTCAGAAACATCATTATCTCTCCAGTCATAGGAGAACCTAAAGTACAGGGGATCTAAGCACAGAATCATCTTCTTTTAGGGGCTTCAGGGATCACATCCACAAAGATAAAATTGTATCTCTGAAAAAGATACATCCAGAAGTAAGGTCTTTTAGACAAGTGATCAAAGTTCAGAGATATATCTTGAATTTAGGAAAAAACTTAAATCTATGACTGTTACCCTCACAAAAGAAAGAAGAGGGAAACCCAAGACACACAGACACAGAGACCCAGACTGACAGCATCCATGAACAGATGGAGACAGAGCTCAGCTGTGCAGCTGCAAGGCAAGCGCAGCAGGTGGTCAGAGCAGCTGCCAGATGCTGGAGCCCACCAAGGGGCAATTAACCTTCTGGGCTTTCAGGAGCCAATCCTACAGGCCCTTTGTCTTAAAACTCCTTGCCCTCAGAACTGGAATAGCAGAAGTTTTAAGTTGTTTAATGTTACCATTTTATGGCAACTTTTTTTTTTTTTTACAGCAGTAGAAAATGAAACAGTATCTCATTTTTCTAGGCTGTTTGGGTAAAGGAGGCCAATGACACCTCAGTGTGGTAATTGTTCTCTGGATGTTTGCCTCTTCTCTCCAAGACATTTTCCACTGAAGAGGTATTGCTTCAATCTGGTCTTTGTTTTTCATCATTTTATTTAATCATTCAATAGCAGCACATTTTTCTTCCCAGTTCAGATTTCCTCCCGAGCTCAGGATAATACCTAAGTTAGCAGGTCTTTACTGTGATATACTGAATGCTAAAGGCACTTGCAAGTCCCAAAGGTAATGAGGACCAGGAAACACATTTTTGTCAACATTTAGTAAGATGCTGGGAGCCTTCTTAGTGCTCCTTGTCACATTTCCACAAGGGGCTCTAGTGACAGGTACTGTGTATATGATCAGTCCTAAATTTGACCTCACATAGATCATGGCAGCTGCCACCCCAATTCTACATTCCTGGGAGAATTCTCCTGGAAAATGATCCTGACCCAAGGCCTTTCCCTGCCCAGAGAATTCCAGAGAAATAACTCTTAGGTTTCAGAAACCATCAAAAATAGCTTCTTAAAGGAGAGGTTGGGCAGCCCTGCCATGCATATGCTGCAACCCCAGCACTCCAAAGACTAAAAGAGGCAGCAGGATCTCAAGCCAGAGCTCCAGAGACCTTGATAAATACGAGGTAGATCGATACACTTAAAGGTTTTGCCTGCACCTGTCCTGACCTAAAGAAGCCAGAATCTCTTCCACTTGTAAACATAACGCTACACACCTGACTCTGTAGTGTGACATTTAAATAGAAAAAATAATGTTGTGTGTGCTGAAACTAAAAGCTCTCTCCTCTCTTGGTTGTTGAAAAGAAAATGAATTGAATAGATTTAACCTGATGTCTATATGGCCTTGAGCTAATCGCTTGACCTCCTTTTGGTATTCAAGGGGGATGGTGAAAAGACATGTGTGAATAAATTCAACACAATTGAAAGGGACTTTAAAAGTCCTGTGTAGATGATAAGCATTTCTGTGAGACCCATGAGAACCCTGACATAAAGCAAGGAGCCAGCTCCAAATTGGGGATTATAACCACCAAAGAATGTAAGCGCCGTGGGATGTGAAAGAACTGTTCGTGTTGCTCACCAGATCCAGCGATGAGAAACTATTTAAATGTGGCTTCAGTTTTAAACCCCATGTGGGCCCAGATGCTCTCTGAGTGGCTACACTTCAGCAAACGCCTGCACATTTAAACAAAAGCAGAAAGATGGAAGCAAGCTGGAACTGGAGAAGAGGCAGGTGCGTAAAACAAATGCTGTCGGCATATGTGTGAGCACAAACAGTTCATTGTGCCACCTAAGTCATGTGATTGGCATTTGCAGACACACACGGATAACTGTAAAATAAAACCTCTTGAACCCACCTGTCTTTAACACTAGACTCATTAGGAAGAGAAAGTCTTTATCAAACCACGAGTCTGTGTATAAGGAAGCCCCCCAGGGAAAGCAGACTTGTTTTCTATGCCTCGGTGAATAGACCCCTGGCTTTCCAGTAGCCTAGGGCAGCTGCTGATCCTTACAGTTACAAGTAAAATGTAGTGTTAATTCAGCCCTTTACAAAGTAATTCAAATTAAGCTATTAAGATGGGGTTATAATGTGTTCTACAAGAATGAAAAGCTATCTTGACAGTAACAACAACAAAAATAAACCATTTTTCCCCAATTCAAAGAACGCCTGGCTTCAGTAATTACAGAAAAACAAACAAACAAACAAAAAAAAAAACACAGCTTTAAAGATCGAAAACAAATCCACACAAAAACTTGCCACATACACACCGGAAGTTAGTTTTTGTTTGCCTGTCTGAGTAGCACTTGAGAGCTTCTGGCATTGCACAGTGCGAACTGCATTTTCTAGACTGGCATATTCTCCTCTGACATAGTCATGATACAGGGGTAAGCAATAGTGACAACAGAGCTCAGGGTCTCCTGTGACCCTAGATGACAAACCACAAAGAAAGGCCAGGAACTCTTAATTCCCAAATATTTCCTTTCAGTGAAAGGAAGTATTCATTCTTTATAGTCCTGTGCCTTTATAGTCCTTGATGGTAATTCTTATCCAACCAAATAGCCATTTATGGCCAAAGGTATACTTGGGGTTGCCTGGGATAGAAATGTTTCTGTATCCGTGTAAACTATCGAGTTCTCATGGTTCATAGAGGAATCATAGCTGCCTTCACGTCACTTGCTATCTCCACTCCTACACAACTACATACATGCTGCAAAGACAGTGCTCAAGGGTCCAGTGAATCTTGTTTACAGGTGCATGTTTTGCATGTTAATCATAGTGGCAGCCAGTGGCTGCACTGCCATCCCAGTACTTGGAAAGCAGAGGCAGAGGAAGAGAGAACAGGAAATCAAGATCACTTTGGCTACATTTTGAGGTCAAGGCTTGGGCTATCTGAGATCCTACCTATCACAAATACATGATAGATAGATAGATAGATAGATAGATAGATAGATAGATAGATAGAGGATGGATGGATAGATAGATAGATAGATAGATAGATAGATAGCGATAGAGAGCGATAGATAGAGATAGATAGAGATAGATAGAGAGATAGAGATAGATAATACAGGTCTGGAAGGTTATAGGCTATTGTGGGATAAAAATTACCACCATGGATGCTGTGCAGTACCAACCCACCAAGCAAGATTTGCTAACTGGACTAACAGTGGCATGACTGGGGTAAGCAACCACTTTCTCACTGAGCTTGCGGACTGCTCCATAGGGAATACATGCCTAATACCTTAACCTAGTCAAAGGCTGGGAAGGTCATAGGACTGAGAGGAAAATACATGGTTACTGGTTTGTTGGATGAATTTATAACCAACCTGTCCTTTACATACTTGTGTTTACACTCACATCCTAGCACTGCCTTCAGCCTTGGGCACAGAAGCATTTTTGAAGTGGACAGAATTTAATACAGAGATTCAGAGCAGGTTAATGTGTTGAGACTAAGTGACTGTTAAGTGCTCAGTCCTAAGTAGAAAATGAATATCATCCCCTCTCAAACCCAAGGAACATTGTAGAAGAGGGTGGAAAAGGAATATAAGATTTGGAAGATAGGATGGGTGCTAAGAAATACTGTCTCCAATTTATAGCCGCTTAAATTAAGAACACACAGCAACTGTGGATACCATCACAAGATCTACACAAATTGGCCCCTTCAATGTTCTATCATGGATATGGGGTTGGGAGAGAACATAAAGCCCTACTGTAGGGAGAGGAAGAAACCCATTATTGACGTGAGTACAGCCACATCAAGGACCCCAATACCTCAGCCCAAGGGAGTGGTGAATCCTTCCCCTGGCGAGGCTTTGATGGATGGAAAAGGCTTCCTTAGAGGTTCCAGTGTAAATAATTGATAAATGTGTACAAAAACTATTAACTGCAGCCTTCTCCTCCGGATATTTATAATCTGAGACAGGTGGCCTACAAAGAGGAGCTAACACCTCCCCTGTGCTGTATATAATAATCAACTGAACTTCTTGGCTGTTGTGGTCATTTGTATAATTCCATCAGAGTGTTCACATCCAACCTGACCTCTGCCTTTCTGTATATGTGTCTGTGTGTCTGTCCTTTGCTCATTGCGGTTCCTCAGGGTTTCAGAACCAAGCTTTGAGTATTTCAGTTCTCTATTCCATACCAGGAATAGAGACATTTTCTTCAATGGTGTAGCCATTGGTAAGCTGCCCATGGACCAGTGAGTAGTTTCCTCTGTATGTTCATGCATTCAACCCCTAATTTTACAAAGAGACATAATAACAAGATGGTAACTAGTTAAGAGGAAGGAAGTTTGCAGGGGTTGAGGGGGGGAATACGAGAGGGGAATGAAGGAATGAATATGATTATAGTACATTGTATACATGTGTGAGCTTGTCAAAATGATGCTAAGTAAGAATAATTAAAAATTCAAAACCCTAAAGAGTACTCTCCAGGTACAGGGACTCTGCTGTAAGCATCTGGCATCTTTACAACCTTCTTGGGCACAAAACATTTTTAGTATTCTCTTCACTACCAAAAAAAAAAAAAGGCTAATGTGGCAAGTCTCTTGAATAAAATTGCCCTGCTACATCCTTCCTAACCCTTTTTTAAAATTAATTTTATTCATTTACATTCCAACCGTTGCCTCCCCCATAGTCTCTCACCCCATTCGTCTCCCCCTTGCCTCCAAGAGGGTGCTCCCCACCCCTGTTTCCTTCTTCCTTGGGGCCTCAAGTCTCTTAAGGATTAGACACATCTTCTCCCACTGAGGCCAGAGCAGGCAGTCCTCAGACCAGCTACTGCATGCTGCCTGGTTGGTGGCTCAGTCTCTGGGATCTCCCAGGGGTCTGAGTTAGTTGAGACTGCTGGTCTTCCTATGGGGTTGCCCTCCCCTTCAGCTCCTTCAGTCTTTCCCCTAATTCTTCTATAGAGGTCCCTGACTTTAGCATAATGGTTGAATAAAAGTATCCACATCTGTCTCCAGTCACCTGCTGGTAGGGCTTGTCAGAGGACAACCATGCTAGGCTCCTGTCTGTAAACACATCATAGCATCAGTAATAGTGTCAGGCCTTGGTGCCCCCCACCACAATGAGATGTACCCCGAGTTGGGCAGGTTACTGGACATCCTTTCTGGTGAATGTGACACCGCCTGACCACCATGCTCTATTATATGTGGGCAACCAGCATTCCTCCTCTGGAGGAAGAGGTGAAAATGTAGAAAAGGGACAGGCAATGGTGGCACACGCCTTTAATCCCAGCACTTGGGAGGCAGAGGCAGGCGGATTTCTGAGTTCAAGGCCAGCCTGGTCTACAGAGTGAGTTCCAGGACAGCCAGGGCTACACAGAGAAACCCTGTCTCGAAAAACAAACCAAAAAAAAACCCAAAAAATGAAAATGTAGAAAAGAGAGATGAATGACAAAAGAGAAAAGAGTCATCTGGCTCACAAGCTCAAGGGCACTCCAGTACAGTATCCACTACTCCTGTCAGCCATGCTGTAGCAAATCTTACCTGTAAGTTACCCCATTTACACAACCCAACAAAGGGGGACCAAAAGATGTATGTTTATACAATCGATATTTTAAAATAGCTACAATATGTTCAACACAATGTCAAACATTTCATGTATACTACTTAGTTATAATTTTACCACTAGGCAGAAAGTGTAATATTTTATAGATAAGAAATTATGTAATTTGCTTACAACAATTAAGAACTAAACCCACAAGTCAAACCATATCTGACTGACATCAGAGATCTAAACTCCTATCATTTTATTAACATTATCTTTTTATAAAGCTTTTGTTGCTTTTAATTATTCTAACACGTTCATCATGACAAATGTCAGTCAGATGAGCTGCAAGTTCTTTTTAAAACCATTTTTATAGCATGTTAATAACAGAAATGAGAGCAAACTACTTATTAGGGCAGCTTCTTCAGAATTAGCATGGATAGTGGACATGAGAGGCTGCTGGGAAGATGCTACCAAAGCTGAGAGTCACTTACATAAATTACCTGGAACCAGATATGCTTTACCTTTCAGATTCTTTAAATTATTCGCATATATACAGTGAGATACTGGGTTTGCGATATATTCAGTCATTAAATTGAAAGCCAGATCTCCTTTGATGCTACCTAGGAAGAACCACAGGAAGGTATCCAGAAGGTAGTATCAGGACACTTTCATAAAAAGCATTTCATTTTATTCACAGATGAGGACAGTGAGAGAAGCCAACACACTGACTTTCCTACATGTGACTCTTATTACATTATAAAACATGACTATGTCATAAAACGTGTGAATATTCATGCTTTCTTTTCTTTTATGGTTTATACAATTAGTGCTACATCTTAAAAAGAAAAAAATAGTAATGTTCATAGTAATGTTCTCAGCATCGCTATTTTTTGCTTTAAGAAAGTATGCATCTTCACGCCTAGTTCAGATCCTAGTCTTGAGGAGTTACTGAAGGTTACAGGTTACTCTAACAGTCTTGCTGCATGTGTGTGCACACATTTTAAAGTGTTTGTTAGGTACTCTTTCATTACCTCA
Source organism: Rhabdomys pumilio (assembly GCA_030674055.1). NCBI lineage: Eukaryota > Metazoa > Chordata > Mammalia > Rodentia > Muridae > Rhabdomys > Rhabdomys pumilio. The sequence goes on along the minus strand of JANHMN010000004.1, from coordinate 103,299,303 downwards.
AAGTATGAATCACTGGTGGCCAGCCTCCATTTTGCATTAACAGGAAGTCCTGGAGTGTGATTGTTCTAGGGTTGTATTTAAGCCCCGTTGTTAAGCAGAAAGGTGGGTTTCTGTGATCACAGAGGGAGCAGAAAAGTAAGTGGGCTTGCTGGGCCTCTTCATTTTAAAAGAAGCCACTTTCATTTCGCTGTTCATTCAGAATCAGTGGGATTTCATAGTGCATTCACTACCTTGAGAAAGGGGACCACTGGGTAGAAGGCACATTTTACTTAATATTTGATGCCAGAGCAACAGGAGGCAGTAGAGACAAGTTCTACGTGCAGTTGTGCAGAGCTGAGATCTTACTGTTCCGTTATATTTTTGCTCATAATTATCGAGTTTTATTATAGAGATAAACAGAATTCTCATTCCCAAAGCCGAAAACTATTAACGTGCTTAATGCTTTAAAAAGACACATTCTTGTCCTCCCAGTCCCACAACCTCTGTCTCTCTGCTCATTATCACCAGAAAGGGAGAGAAATGGTGATTAATGAGGGCCTACTTCCCCTGGTCACTATATTGCTAAGATGCTGTAGTGGTTTGAACAGGAATAGCCCCCTTTAGCTTCAAATATTTGAAAGGTTGGTCATTAGGGAATGGTGTTACTTGAGAGAGATTAGGTGTGGCCTTGTTGGAGAAAGTGTGTCACTGGAAATGGGTTTTGGGGTTCAGTGGCCTTTCTTCTCCTGCTGCCTGCTGACCTAAATGTAGATCAGCTTCCATGTCTCCCTGTGTGCCAACATGCTCCATCATGAGGATACTCTGAACTGTAAGCAAGCCCCAATTAAATGCTTGGTTTTCTAAGAGTCATCATGGTCTTGGTGTCACATCACAGTGATAGAACACTGACTAAGGCAGAAGTCTCAATTGCTCTTGGAAAAAGCCAGGAACAGAAGAAGTTGGGAATGTGGGCTTTGGCCAGAACAGATAAACAGCCAATGATTCTTGAGATTTGCTACAAGGATTTTCAGGGAACCAAGTAACTCTGCTGGTCACAAACCCAAGAATCTTATAGCAGATCTTCCTCAGTTTGACAGGGCTCTCAGTCCCTCCCTGGAGTTAGTGAAGATACTGGATCTGGCGATTTGATGGCTTACTTGACCATCTCACCCCACTGCTCCTTGGCCAAACCATACTGTCTGCCTACATATACACACACTGGTTTTCCCATTCCTTCTTAAGATTATAGAACAATCTTAACTAAAATTACCATCAGGTCAATTCAAGTTTGAGACTTAAGGGCTTGAGTCTTAATGTTTAGGGTCTATGCTGGTTAGTTGTTGTTGTTATTGACTTGACACGAGATAGGGTCATCTGGGGGTAAAGAACCCCAATTGAGAAAATGCATCAATCTGATTGCCCTGTCTGGAGTGTCTATGGGGGCATTTTCTTGATGAATGATTGATGTGGGAGGTCCCATCCCACTGTCAGTGATGCCAGCCCTGGGCAAGTAATTTTTTTTTTATGTGAAAATCTTTATTGGATATTTTACTTACATTTCAGATGCCATCACCTTTCCCCATTTTCCCTCCCTAGAAAACCCCTATCCTACCCCCACTTCTCCTTTTTGCTTTTATACTATTTTTTAATGTCAATCAAAGGCTTTATAAGTTTGGTAATGCTCAATATCAATCAGAAGTGTAACCCAACACCCAACCTAGATATATCAACTATCTTTGACCGGCGGGGACACTCAAACATCCACCTCCGTGTCCCCTCCCCTCTTGTCACCTAGCTCCTCCTCTTCTTCTCCTTCTCTTCTTCTTCTCCTCTCCTTACTCCTTATCTTCCTCTCCTTACTCCTCCTACCTTAGCTCCTCCTACATATCACCCTTCCTGTTAAAATAAAATTCTCTTAGAATACAATTAGAGCATAACTATACCAATTTGTATCAGTAAGGTACAAGATAGACCTAATGTCCAATCCATCATTTTGTTGACTAAACAGAACCTCTGTTGTCCCTCCTAACTAAAAGACTTAATTCTGAACCTGGCTTTTTTTCTTGGCTTTAGAATGAATGTCAGCTGAAAACCATCCTCTCAAATCTTTTCTCTCAAAGTAAATAGCCAGGATTGGCTATGAGACTATAAGTCTTCAACCCCATCAGAAATTCAGAATGACCTAGTTAACTGAAATTATGGGAAGCACCAAGAATAGCTTCTAAAACTTAGCCAACTTATAGAGACCGCTGAATACCTGGAAAGTCCCTATACTACAAAACATTGGAGCATTCGATCTTCAGCCTTCTGGCCCAGGATCATCTGACAGACCAAGTGATGCAGAATTATTAAGGGCTGATTACTCTGTCCTGGCAGATATAATCAGTCGACTATTCCACAATTGTGTCCTTTTCTGGACAGTGATTTGTCTGTAGATGAAAACAGGCAATTCTTGCCTAGTGGCTGTCTCACCACAACTGGAGTAACTCCAAAGATGCTCAATTTCTTCTTAGAATCCAAGACAGAAAACTGTCAGGAGCAGACAGGTCTCTAATCAAAATGGACATTAATACAGAAATGTTTGTAACGTCAATTCTGTGGACTTCTGACATTTTGAAAACCAACTATCCATGTAAGGCAATCTGGACTATTGTTTGTTAACTCCTCTCAGGTAATAAAACACAGAAAACACCCTAACAATATACTCAGAGCCATGAATTTGCTATAGGCCCTTAACTCACAGGCTAACCATCTCAAATCAGTTTAAAAAGTTAAAGAAGGACTGGGTCTAAGCCTTGTATTTCTAAATGTGTTATAAAGACACAATGCCTATGAGAGTAACAATATTAATCTCACTTTATATCAATAAGAAACTGGTACCAATGAAAACCTTAAATTAGAAATCAAAGTAAATTTTGTACCATTTAAGAAATTATAACTTCATCTTAATAACAACTATATATATTTCTACCAGTAGGTTATGGCTATGCAATAAATTCTAACTAATCCTCCCTGTTCCACCTAAACCACTACTTTTCCCTAGAAAGACAGCCCAATATTAACTACCTCAGTCCTCAAGCCCAGGGAATAAGGGTGCCAACTCTTCATTAACTTCTTCAAGCTGATTATGGGTGTTGAGATATTAGAAGAGGGGCAGAGAAAAGAGTAAATTGATAAGCCTCTGACATCTGTGTCTTCACTACATCCAGCTGCAATTCCAGAACATCAGAGGTTCGAGCAGGTCTGCTCAGCTCACTTGATGAGTAGATACACTGAGGCTGTGTATTCTGCAATATATAATTCTCAAAACAAATTTTAGTATCAAGATAATTTTTTGTTTGAATTCTGGAATCTAGTCTTCTGGTGGCCTGCCTCTGTCATGTCTAATCCACATAATTCTGGGAGTTTCTATGAGGGTGTGCTCCCACCATCCTCCCATTCCCACCTCCCTGCTCTCAAATTCCCCAACACTAGGGAATCCAAACTTTCAGGCACCAAGGCCCTCTACTTTCACCGTTGCCTAACTCTTTACCCCATCCCCCCTCCTCCAATTACTATGAGGGTGTGCTCCCACCATTCTCTCATTCCCACCTCCCTGTTCTTGAAATTCCCCAACACTAAGGAATCCGAACTTTCAGGTATCAAGGCTGTCCACTTCCACTGATGCTAGAAAGACTGGGCAAGTAATCTTAAGAGGTTGCTGAATGTGAGCCTGCAAGCAGCATTCCTCCATGAGACCTACGTATCCCTGACTCCAGATTCCTACCCTGCTTGAGTTCTTGCATTGTCTGGCTTCCTCTAATGATAGATATAAAGTATAAGATGAAATAAATCCTTTGCTTCCCAAGTTGCCTTTGGTCATTGTGATAGCTACCTGGCTGTCAACTAGACTATATCTGGAATAGACTAAAATCCAGAAATGAAGGACACACCTGTGAGAGATTTTCTGCTTGGTTTGAAGTGGAGGAATCCACTTCTAGTCTGGACCTTTGAGATAGGAAGACACAAACCTTTCATCCTGATCTTGAGGCTAGAAAACAAAGTCCTTTAATTCAGATCTCAAGATGAGAAGACACATGCCTTTAATCCAAACCTGAGGCAGGAAAACACACCTTTAATATGAGCTATACCTTCTGGAGGAAATCTATGTAAGGACATAGAAGAAGAAAGCTTTTGCTCTTTGTCTGCTTGCCCTCAACTTGCTAGCACAATGATTCCTTTCCTGGCACTGGAGACTATTTCTTTGGGATTTCAGTATATACAGAAGACAAACTGAGACATCCAGTCTTGTGAGACTGTGCAACTACTAGATTCTTGGACTTTCCTGTCACAGCTTGCCAATGTTGGATTAGCCCTAAATCATTCCAATAAATCTTACACACACACACACACACACACACACACGCACACCACACATATATACATATACATCATATACATCATATACATCATATACATCATATACATCATATACATGTACATATACATATACATATACATATACATATACATATACATATACATATACATATACATATACATATACATATACATATATATGCAGAGACAGACAGAGACAAAGATAGACAGGAAGAAAGACAAAAAGAAAGAGAGAGAAGGAAAGAGAAAGATTCATTCCATAAGTTTTTGACTCTAGAGAGCCCTGACTAATACCGGCATGGTCTTTATTATAGCAATAGGCTAAGACAGAGTCTCAAGTTGGTATTCACTCATTTCTCTTTCATTGTTGAAATTGTAGAAAAATCATGCACAAAGAGGCAGCTGAGCAAGGATACAAATACTAACATTATTAATAAAGATATCACCTAAACATCATCTCCTACCCAATGTTTAGTCCTCTTGAGAAGAGGTAGACTGGATAACATGCCTTCATATCTCCTCTTCCAAGTTAAGACATATAGACTAACAGACATATAGACTGACAGACATAGAGTGATGGGAAAGAAGACATTTGGTACAGAACATAGGACTTAGTCTACTAATAAACATTGAAAGAAAAAGAGAAATCACAACACATCATCCCTTCTTCATAGCTCTCTAGCTGTAGGTAGAAAAGCCAGGGCAGAAAGTGAATGTATCCCACATCATGTTCATTTATATGGGAAAATCCTTCCAGTATGGGAAGAAAGCAAGGGAAAGTGACCTTTTCCCTAGTCAATGGGACAGAAAGAGAGGAATCTATTTCTTGTTTGTTTGTGTATATGTGTATGTTTGTGTGTATATGTGTGTGAGAGAGAGAGAGAAAAAAACAGACACACACACACACACACACACACAGAGAGAGAGAGAGAGAGAGAGAGAGAGAGAGAGAGAGAGGAGAGTGCATATATCTACTTCCTTTTGATGAATACAAACCTATTCTTTCATAACTTGCCAAAAATATTATGGATCTTGACTCTGTGCATTAGTCATTTATTCACCCAGAGAAAGGAACAAGTGGGAAGGTGGGTCTTAGGGAGGGTTACCTCAATGTATACTTATCTGTAAAGAGAAAAAAGTTCTTTTCTTAGTTGAAACATGGCATGGAGGCCAGAAAATATTCTCTTCACACAAACTGCAGCTCACAACTCAGTAAAACTTAGGGGACACTAGCATCTGGGAATAACAGAATACTCTTAAAGCTCCGAGCCAACCAAATGCTCTGAGAGATGCAAAAGAAGTCAACACTTTTCCCTGTGTAGATCAGGACATCAGACCCTGATCAGACTTATCAAGAGAGAGCTTTAAGAAAGAATAATATAACAATCAAGTTCAAATTGTGTGGCATGCGTTGCAATCATCATTAGGTTAAAAGAAGTGAAAGACTGTTGCAGGATATAAATAATAAAACTGAGATCTTTAGGGCAAGTGGAAAAAAAGGGAAATTATATGAAAATATAATTCACAAATACAGTTTCACAAGGAGGACAGTTCATGGTAGATGAGGGGCAAGGAGAAATGTAAGAAGGTGATGTCAGTGTTAAGTACTGAGACAGAACAGAGTTTAGATCAAGCCTGTTATTTGAGTTCTCTTGCACCTTGAGGAATTCTTAAGACTGGATGTGACAAGCCCTGGCGATGTGGTCGATGTCCTAGCACAAGGATCTCTTCTGAGACAAATAACTCTATCGAATTGTGCTGGGCCCTGAAACATGTGAAAAAGTGTGTTCTAGTGGGGTATGAGCTCTAGGATTTACAATTATTGAACCAAGTCGTCTAATTTTACAAGGCTTCTTGTCACTTCTTACAAAACACATGAGGACTGGAGAACAAGTGTTGGGCTGGGAAGCGTTCCATGTACCAGTTGCTAGTCGTGAGACTGTCTAGGGATGAAGAAATTGCAAAGCAGTGACAAGAGGAAGTAGTTTAGAACTCTTGTTCTCCAACCACCCGAGGGAAAGCCCCTACAGTGTGAAATGCCCAGAGTCAGCCCAAGGACCAGCATCCATGTATTTTTTGGTAATCTCCCCATAAAACACTGATCTTGCTGAAGCACAGCAATACCAGATGTTCTACAGTCATGTGTGAGCTTCCATGTATTTTTTGGTAATCTCCCCATAAAACACTGATCTTGCTGAAGCACAGTAATACCAGATGTTCTACAGTCATGTGTGAGCTTTTCTTCAACCTCAGCTTCCTCTGAGAATGAAACTGGCTGTCAAACACTTCCTTCATCATTTTAACACTCTAACACTCTACTCCCTACTTTACACACACACACACACACACACACACACACACACACACACACACCAAACAAAAAACATTTGAGTCCACTTATGCCACCTTAATTTTCCTGATCTCTGAATGGACCATCTACTGGACCATGCGTAGCCTCTCAGGGAGATCCCTCACTCTCCCTTCCCCAGTAGCCACTACTCAGGTAGGAGGTGGGACTTTATGAACCTCTCCCGTTTGCGCAGGGATTTGGGCTGGCTTGATTTTGTACTAGTTTTGCGCACGTAGTCCAAACTTCTGTGCATTCTTATATGAAACCACGCTATCACACCCCACAAATATTGCTTGACTGTAAACAACCGCTCATCCTCTGGCTCTTGCCATCTTTCCTGCCCCTCCTTTATGATGAATCTTGATCTTTGGAGGAGGAAGTGTGACATAAATATCTCATTTAGACTGAGCACTCTACTGTCTCTTTGTCTCTTTATATCTCTGAATTAGGCTTCTAAAAATATCTTATAGTTTTTACATCATAAGAATCACCTGTTTTCAGTACAAAATGGACAAGATTTTAGTAAATTTATAGAATTGCACAATCATCACCACATCTGAAATTTAGAACATTTCCAGCATTCCAACAAGATCCCAGTGCTGCCTGTAGGCTCAGTAGTTAAAAGTAAGATTATGACAAAAGCTGGGGCAGGGGAGATTTGTACATGAACACACTGAAGAAAAGTGAGCTTGGGAGATACAAGGAAAGGCCAACGGTTGTACATCGTTCACAGTTCTGCCAAAGGGGATGCTGGGACATGAGTTACTACATGACTGCCACAAAGTGGACAAGCTTCTGTTTCCCAGCCTGCCCTGTACTTAACACTATGTCTTGTGCTTCTATTTATCAGTAAATATTTATTGATTGGAATTGAACTAAGCTGAAACAATGCAGTATTTGGTGAAGAGAAAATACTTTATCATGAACGTTTGTCACTTAGGGTCCTTTCCCACCGGTTGCAGCCCTTGATGCTACCTTTCAGGTGACAAGCCCATCCTTCCACAGGTATTCTTATAGGAATGATCATTGCAGGAGTCCCAGAAGCCATACGATCCGAGTGTTTCTTCTTCCCACCTGAGCACACCTATGGATAACTTCAGGAAGACTGGTTAGACTTCATCTGTGCTCCCTGCCTGCTGTCCTGACTTCATCAGGTCCATCCTGCCACAGAGTAGATATTGTGCTCCGGAAACAGTTTGTCCCTGCCTCGTCACAAGCCAGTCATGTATGTGCACGTGTCTTTTAAATACTCAGAATCGGTTTCTGTTGCTTGCAACCAAGCACCCTAACTCTTTCATATACTATAAAAGCTACTGAAAGTCATTGAGGGCTTCCACAGGGAGGGAGGGAGAGGCATCTCAAAGATAAAAATCGTGTGTCTGTCAGGATGATTTCTACCAGAAAAGGCAAAGCAGTCAAATTTGGGCCTTTCATTTTTAAAGTCATCTGACAAGTTTTGGAAAACATTATCAATGATCATAAATAGTTTTATTATCTGGGGTGGAAGTTCAGCAACACATAAGCCACCCTACTTAGCTAGAGCTCTAACCTGGTAATCAAAATTATTTCAGCACATTCAGAAATTTACATGAGCACTGGATTCTGTTTAAAGTGCAATGAAATTAAGCATTAAATATTCAATTTTATTTTTACATTTTAAAAGTTAACCCCTTCATAAATTTTACTAAAATTTTATCAATGTTCTAAGAAAGTTTGATTGCTTTGAATATAAATCTAACTTTATGAACAAGTTTTTGGTTAGAGACAACAGAGAAATTTGTCCTATAAGACTTCTTCTTTTAAATGTCTTGTAACTGTGTGAAACTGTTATGAGTCATCCCAATTTTTAACATAATCTTTCGATTGCTATAATATGATATTATCTCAGAAGCCATATATATGCTATCATATCCTTAAAGTCATATGTTTTTTCTTTTTTTAAATTTTGGCTTGTGATAAGGAAAAGAAACATCAGTAAAATTAGACCCTCTGAGCTAAAGAATTCTGACATTATGTCCTAAATAACACTTAATTTTAAAATTCTTTAGAACTTTAATTCATGTCCAGACTTAGCCTGCAACCTTGGTGGTACCTCTCTAAATACTGGCCAGTTTTATACCTGGTGTTTCAAGGGTCGTGGTCATTTGAACTTTCACCCAGATAGGCTAAGAAAATTGTTTGCACGTTTCTTAAAATTGTACCAAGAGGGCAGACTATTTTAAGACCTAACATATGAGAATGAATAATTTTCACATCCTTTTCACTTTGCTGAGAAATCAGCCACCACGTCTTGTCAAGCAGTTGGTGTCACAGCTCAACCTCAGTCACATTCCGCCTGGGCAAGTGACTCAGTTTTCTCCAAACCTTACTTCCTGCTGGACCAGAGTGCCTAGGCTCTGAGTCAGCTGTACCAGAAGCCAGGAGCCTCCAAAGCAGTCTTATGCACCCAAGGGTTCCAGGGCTGAATTATTAAAATGTTCATTTTTCAAAAGACGTGGATCATGAAATGATTACACACCTCCAAAATAATAAATAAACCAAATGGAAGAGTGGAGACTCCTTCAAGAGAAGAGCAGATTCATAAATGGCCCAGAGTAGCATTATAATGCTAAATGCCAACTTCATGGCTCGATACACAATTTACTGTGATGAAGGAACTAGGCAGGAGACAGATGTCAGACGGAGTAAAGACAGCGCAAATGTGCTAATGCGTGGAAGTCATTTATGACTTTCCCTGCTGCTTGTCACTGAGTAGCAGTTCTAATCATTCGCTAGATACGAGTTCCATTACTGCTACTTCAGACTGATGCTACCTCAAATTGCTTCTTCCCTTTCAGGTGGGAGAAGCAGAGCGTCTTTGTTGTGATTTGATTCAGGAGAGCTGGAAGATCAGCAAAGTTGCGGGTCAGCAGGCTGATACTCACAGGGCTGTCATGTGTCTGTGTGGGGGTGTGGGGGTTACTTGCTTGCCCAAGTGTGTCTAGTATGTCTGATGTGGGGCTTTTTAGAAAGGAATTCTGCACACACCACCAAGGCCACCTGCCCCAGCTAAAGCTGCCAGGCACAACACAGTCATCAGATAACAGGCAATGGAGTCATATCACACACTAATGCTAAGGTAATTCTCTTAGCATTTCAAAGACTGAGAACCTGAGCCAAGCACAGGAACAGATTAGGAGAATTTACTTGCTTATGTCTCCCATTGCCCTCTCAAAATGGAAATGTGTCATCATAGTTCAGTTTCCTGAGGTCACAAAGATAAGACAGTATCTACTGTGATTTCAAACAGAATCGTTTATAGATGAAAGAAGTCCCCTCCATAAAATTAAACAGCTTTTCAAAAAGCCTCTCACCACAGTTAGTAATAATTTATGCTTAGTGAACAGGAAAATATGCTGAATTTATTCATCTTGTTGTGTGTGTGTGGCGCCTATCAAAAGGGCAAACTGATAAAGAAAAAAATCGAGGGAGGGTGACTTACTGGCATTTGCCGATCTAATATAAAAGGCTTTTATAATTCTTCCTCGTTTCAGGCAAAGAAAATTAATTTTGAAAGTGGCAAAACAGAAAATTCCTATTATTTTCAAAGTCATGGTAGCTGACATTTTACCACATAGATAATTCCGGGAACTGGCTTTTCCTTTGTCCTCTGAGATAAATGTTGCTCCATTTTTGACCCCTAATCAAAAAATTATTCACAGCAGACAATCTCTGATGATGAAACAAGAGTCTGGCTGGGTTTTACCCAGTCATATCTCATAAACACTACAGAGCAGAACAGTCATTATCTACATTTTTGTTTTGGGTTTTTTGTTTGTTTGGTTGGTTGGTTTGTTTTGTTTATTTGTTTGTTTTTACCAACCAAGATCAGTGTCATTTCTATTATTTCCGAGTGAGGTTTTATTTTCTCATCCGTTTTCAGGATACACTGTAAGGCGTGACACTCATCCAGTGCTCTCTCCCAGGGAGCTGTTGAAAGTCCTTACATTCCAATAATCGTTCAGAGAACATCTGTAATTTTCTGCTTCGTGTGGCAGACAGGACATTAGGTACAGTGTGAAGTTTGGGAAATTAAGTGGAATTAAAGCTCAGAAAAATGTCTTAGCTCATGAGACACACGTTTGTCTTTCTACCGTATCAGAGAATGAAGCCTTTACCATAAATTAAAAGTATTGCATGAAGACTTGGGAATTGTAAGGGAAGAAACAGAGTCTCAAGCTTAGACTTGACAACTTAAGTATATTTAAGCACATCCTAAAAGTATAGTTGAAAACCTTTGACCACTACACCTTAGCAACATTGCTTTGGCTCAGTTATTTTTATTAAAAAATGTAATTTAACCATAAAATGATTAAGTTTTGGAGTCAAAACTTTTTTGAGGCTACTTTTTCCCCCTAAATTTAAATTGGAAAGAGTCCAGGTAATGTTATGTACTGAGAATTTTTAATGGTGCTTATGTTACACCTCAAATACAGAAAAACCTACATTGAAGCAAACATTTACAATTATGAATTGTGAGAAGCCAGGAAAACCCCATAGTGGGAGGTTTTTGGTGTTTTGTTTTGTTTTGTTTTGTTTTGTTTTGTTTTGTTTTTTTAATCTGACCATATAGAAGAGAAGGACTGCCCCCTGTGTAGCATGACTCCTCTGGCCTGAGGATTCTTCGACCTTTCTTCTCCTTAAACCATATCTCCAATTATAACTGCAGTAGCCTGTGGCCACTGGAGGCTTTGTGGGGACCAGTTTACCTGGGAGAGAGAAAAAATGCAAAACATCACAATGCAAATTTACAGCCATAAAGAAAAAGAAAGTTTATGTTGCTTACAGAAAAATAGGTACAACTAGGGATGAGCATATTAAGCAAATTAAGCCAGTCCTAGAAGACAAACATATCATATGTTTTCTCTAATTTGTGACACCTAGATTTCATATCATCACACAGAACCGTGTGTGTGTGTGTGTGTGTGTGTGTGTGTGTGTGTGTGTGTGTGTGATGTATTTAATGAAAATGGAAGTAAAATTGTCTAGGGAGTCATACATGGTTGTGGTAGCAGAAGAGAAAAAGGAAGGTGGGGGGAACCAGGCAAGGGTGTGGGCAATGTGCTTAATATATCATATACACTAGTAATAAAATTAAAATATGTATATAAAAGACCAGCCCCAGAAAGAATTGCTCTCAGGAGGAGTTGTGCCCTCCACGCATTTGGAGGCTGTGGGGAGAACAATTTAGATTCCCTTACTGTAATTTCAAGCCTGGAGGCAGCCTGGATGCCATTGAAGGACTTTTCCAAAGTACCACCCAATCAAGGCTTCCCATGTCCTCCTGAGACTTGGTTGTCACCTCTGATCCATAAGCTAAAGAGTCAAGGGCATCTTTTCTACCTGTATAATTATTTCATACAAGATGGAAGCCTAGGAATGAGACTTGCTCAAATCCTTCCTTTCCTTGCCTTTGGCTTAGTCCCTTGGGTGTCACAGAAATCCCCAATTCAGGAGCTTTCTTTAGCGGTACGTTTAATTCTTTAATGGTACCTTGAGGAATTGATGGAAAGATCTAACCTGAGTACATGCCAGATACTCGGTTTACCCATCAAACTCGACACTGACACCTGGCACGCCTCCCACATCCACCGTTTTCTTCTTAAGTGGAGGAAGCACTGCTGTACCAGAAATCCCGGGCTTTGGATCAAGCATATTTGGATTTAAATTTCAGCAACTGGATCCAAATATGTTGGAGTTCAAGATCCTTGAATAAATTATCCCCCTTGCTGAGTCTTTTTCCTCAATTACAATGATGGCAACCAAAAGCCAGCACTTCACTCCGTGTCAGGCACATGATACAGAAATGGAGACGGTTGCTGTTACTAGCATTGCATTCTCAGAGATCCTGAGCAAAAGTAAATGAGGTAATATCTGCTGAGAATCTGACCCATAAGTTAGAGCCCCACAAGCATTAGTTCATCTCCCTGAGGGAAGCCTTAAATCTAACCTAAGTTAGCAGAGGTTTCAGGAGAGATTTAGGACCTGAATCCAAGGAGCCTTCCTGCAGTAGCCTAACACCAAATGCCCTAACTGTGCCCTCACCCCATAGGAAGCCACTGGAACACCTTTCAGTCTTCTCCCTTCCCATAGTGTGTAAGGTTGTGGGCCCACATCCACTCCACCATTGGGTATGACCACTTGGGGAGGCGGGATGTGGGGAGTTTGACTTTGCTTGTGCCTCGAGCTGCTGGGCAGGTATTGGGCTGTAGGGAAGGAAGCTCTGAAACACCACTCCTGGGTGGGGAAGCACAGTCTGAGGTGTAGGAAAGCTGGAGCTGGCTCAGGGGTCCCAGAGCCTGTGGTGACGGGGG
>JANHMN010000004.1:103274050-103286231 GCA_030674055.1 Rhabdomys pumilio | reverse complement strand
TGCCTCCTAGCCTGATTGATGGGAACTTCACATTCAAATTGCTTGTTCTGTCCCAAATATGGATAATATATAATTCACAGTTGAAATCAGTTCCCTTGAGTTTCTTGAGATTGGATAAGTGTCTTAAAAGATCAGCAAATAGTCCTTAAAATGAGGCAGAAATCTATAAACTATTCCATGCCTTGTCAATAGTACGAGGAAGACAGGATGAGATTGCAAACCAAGCAACCTTTGAATGACCTTTTCCTCCCCCAGCACCAGGAAAGCAATGAGTGCACTATTCCTTGGGCCGTGGTTAAAGGATGGAGAAAATAAGAATTGTGAGTTCCTGTTCTCCCACAGATTTAAAGTAACCACAGCCCTTCTGTTCAAAATTGTTTTATACTTGATACCCTGAGGTCCAAGAAGATATTTTTTGTGTTCAAGAATTCAGAAATAATTCACACAATCACTACACTAAGCAACACAACCAATCAGGGAAAGTATGACCCGTGGGAGATGAGACAGGCAGGCTGGAAGAACATGAAGATATATTTCAAAGTGGAAGGTGGACTGAACAACAGAAATGAGTAACTGACCCTAAGTATAGATTACTCTCATTTTTCAAAAGTCTATAATTTTGTGACTGTTACTGATATTGCCTATAATAATACAAGAAAGAGAGAAATGAAAGAAAGAGAGAGGGGGAGGAGGAGAAGAAAAGAGAAAGGAAGGGAGAAAGGAAGGAAGGAAGGAAGGAAGGAAGGAAGGAAGGAGGGAAGGAAGGAAGGAAGGAGAGAAGGAAGGAAGGAAGGAAGGAAGGAAGGAAGGAAGGAAGGAAGGAAGGAAGGAAGGAGAAAGGAAAGGAGAAATAAAGGGAGGAAGGAAGGGAGGGAGGGAGGAAGGGAGGAGGGAGAGGAATAAAGTTAGTTGAGTCTCCTCGGCCTAGCTAACGACACTGCTGCTCAGCAGCAGGGCCTTCAGCAAAAAGCAAAGGAACAAATCCACATCTTCAGTCTAATTGAATGTGGATGATGCCTGCGTATCACCATGGAGACCACAGGGAAGCTCGCTCTAGTAAAGGTCAAAGACTACAAGAGAAGGCATGACATTATGATAGATTTCTCTAATCCAACTAGATTAACCCCCAATGCATTGAAACTCTTCTTGGTTTTTAAAACAATTTCTCAAAGTAGAGGCCAAATACCACCTACTTCAGAGTTACCTAATCACCAGTAGAAGATTACAACACACCCAAAACCCTCGGGTGTGAATCTCTAGAAAAGGACTAGGCAGACTGCATTTCAGAGTTCTTCTGGGTGTTCTTCATTTGATTATAAAGCTTGTGAATGACTTGTCTAACAAATAAAGAAGAAAAGGGGAGGAAAAAGAAGAGTGAGTATGGTCATAAACACAGCATAGTCATGAGAAGTGCCAGCAGTGAAAGGTGGTAATGGCAGTTGTCTTTAAGAAGGTCTGAGGTGCCCGGAGAGATGGCTAAGCGTTTAAGAGCAATGGCTGTTCTTCCAGAGGTCCTGAGTTCAATTCCCAGCAACCACATAGTGGCTCACAACCATCTGTAATGGGATCCATTACCCATTACAAATTCTGGTGTGTCTGAAGACAGCGACAGTGTATTCAAATATATATATCTTTAAAGGCCGGGCAGTGGTGGCACACGCCTTTAATCCCAGCACTTGGGAGGCAGAGACAGGTGGAGTTCTGAGTTTGAGACCAGCCTGGTCTGCAGAGTGAGTTCTAGGACAGCCAGGACTACAGAGATAAACCCTATCTAAAAAAAAAAAGAAAAGAAAAGAAAAGAAGAAGAAGAAGATCTGAGGTTCAAGATAGAAGAGAGATCTTTTCAAATAAACTCTTTTAACAACATTCCAGTTTTATAATGACTAATAATATTTTTTAAAAATAAGTATTTCTAATCCTAAATGTCATAAAGATACAAATTAAATGCTTTTACTCTTCTTCAGTGTTGGAAAAACTGAGTATTGTTTTCTTAGGCAAACGCCTACCACCGAGCTACACACTCAGATACGCTCTTCTTTGTAAAAAGAATGTTTATCAAATAAATAGACTTGAGGATGTTAAAGAATCGGCTTAATTATATGAAATGAAACATACCAAGGAGGATGATCAATAAGGATCCTTAATGAAGATGCTTCCTCCAACACAGCTGCTGTCTGGTTGGTGTCTTAGAATTGGTACTGTCTGGATGCATTTCACTGCTATGACAAAACACAAGCAGTACAGTACTTTGTCTTTTTATTTTTTATTTTTTGAAAAAGGTCTATTCAGCTCGTGTACATGGAGATGGCATCATCTCAGCTTCAGATATTAGGGAGATGGGTCAAAGGTGAGACAAGAAACAAACGAGATTTGGAAAGGTGCCAGGCCTACATTTAACAATCTGTAACAATCAGGAACTAATCTCCTTTGTAATACCAGCATTAATCCCATCACAGGCTCAGACACCATAGCCAGATTACTTTCTACTAGGTGACACTTCTTTAAGGTTCTACCACCCTGACATACCACAATAGGACCACACTTCTGGCATGCGAAACTTTATGGTACAACCTCAAACGATATCCAGTTATGGTACTCAGTTTGCTCCTGTTTGTTTCTGGGAGTATTAGCAATTCCTGTTGACTAACCTAAGATTCTCTCAAGCAGAGAAAATACCTTAAGTTCCTTCATATTCCTCAAAGGCCCTCACTCGGTAAAATTATAACAAATTGTTTTCTGTAACATAGTATTCTTCCCCCTTTGCAAGAAAATCCTGAAATTTAATCAAATAAAATGTTTGTTTGCTGTTTGTTTTTAACTCCAAGGTAAGACACAATTTGTGAGCTATAAAAGCCTGGAGAAAGAGTGTTGGAGGAACAAGAAGGAAAGCTCAGGACCAGAGATATCTTGCCCATTTTCACATCATTTCAGAGCTAAAGAAGTCTACATAAGAGAACTCCAGGACCAAATAGACTGTATCTATAGTTGGAGGAGACAAACAGACATTTTCTGCCAAAGCAACCGTTCTAAGAATACCATGAGCTTATGTGGGTTCATTAGAAAGTATTCAACTCCGCCACTCAAGCCACAAAAGACCCAAGGACAGGATACATGGTGCCAAGTGTAAAGTAAGAACTAACAAATTTTTATGAAAGGTAATTCAGTAACTGAACTGCAACTTTTTTAAACCAAATAGATACAATACATTCTAAAGTTATACCCTTTTGATCCTGACATGCTAAAGGAATAAAGATGTAAAATAAATCTTTGTTTTCTATAATTAACTATTATATTTCTACAAAGGAGAAAACAGTAAAACACTGGAAGGTATAGTAATCTTGAATCTGAACCAAGGCATTCTGCATGCTGTTGGCATCACTTTTATTAAAACATGCTTAGTACAAAGGGCATAGTGTATGCCCGTAGCCAATGCTGAAGTTTCATGAAGCAACATAAGTGAGCGTTACCAGAACACCTCCAATATGTTGAGTTTGATTCGGAGTTAATTTTGGTTATTGAAGGTTCAGAAAGTTTTTCTTATTGGCAAATTTTACATAATCTCCACATTTGGTTACAGATCTTAGTATGAAGCTGCATCAAGATCGTATCTAGATAAGGTCCGAAGTGGCTCCATCCAAGATGTGATTGGCAACAAGCCATCCTATTTTGACAAGGTGTTTGCAAGGGACAGAGAGTCTCTTATTTGTCTTTTAAATAGGGTCTTAGTCAGCGTTCTATTACTGTAAAGAGACACCTTGACCACAGCAACTCTTATTTTTATAAAAGCATTTGATTGAGAAGTTTAGTTATTATCCTTAGAATAGGGGAGCATGATTATATTAGAATAGGCAGACATGATGCTGAAGAGTCAGCTGAAAGTTCTCCATCTGGATTTGCAGGCATCAGGAGGAAGGAGCAAAGAAAGGAGCAAAAGCCTTTCTTGGGCTTTTGAAACCTCAAAGCCTACCTCCATACGTAAAGTAGATATACTTCCTTTAATAGTTCATACCTACCCCCCAAAAATGCCACACCTGCTAACACTTCAAAAGTAGTGCCTGATGACTCCCTGATGACTAAGCATTCTAATATGTGAGCCTATGGAAACTATTTTTCTTTAAACCACCACAGACAGAGTCTCACTCTGTAGCTCAGGCTAGACCTAAACTCTTAATTCTCTTGCCTTAGCCTCACAACTGTTGGGATTGTAGGAACATTCTTCCACATATGGTTCTAATGAAAGACTCATGTGACAAGCTTTGCCTACTTTAAGTGGGAAAATATTTATTCTTGGATTATCTTCTACCCAAGGCACACTTAAAAGCAATATCTAGTCAGGTGTGGTGACCCATGCTTTTAATCCCAGCATTTAGGAGTCAGAAGCAAAAAGATTGCTGCTTTGTGCTTGAGGCCACCCTGATCTTCAGAGTCCCAGATCAGTCATATCTATATAGTGAGACCCTGACAAAAAGGAATAGTAATATTAGGGGAGGGGAGGGTGGAGAGATGGCTAAGAACACTGATTGCTTTGCAGAGGACCTAGGTTTGGTTCCAACCATCTGTAATTCCAGTGCATAGGGATTCAACACCCTCTTCCTGCCTCCCTGGGCACTACACACATGCAGTGGATACACACATGCAGGCAAACACTCATGCACAAAAAATGAAATAAAATATAAGTCTTAAAAACAAAGCAAAATAATATCTTCCCTCTATTTTATTTCGGTGTTACGTGGCCCATGCCTGCAACATCATGTGGCTGCAAACCAACTGAAAAGTTTGTAAGTCTTTTGTGAAATATATCCCACAAAGCATCTAGGCTAGGAAATTCACGTGGCCTAGATTACAGCCTACAAAGTCCCCCAAAGAATATTGACGGACTAGGGTTTTTGGGGGGAGGGGCACCCAAAGATTCTAACAAAGGCTTGTCATTCATTAATACACATATCTTTCATGATGTTCACCATTCAAATTCAGACTCAGACTCTGTGTAATGTAAAAGCCTACATTTGTGTTCTTCAATAATTAAAAAAAAAGAAAGAAAATCAAACAGGGCTCTGGTTCCAGGAATTGACATACTGCAGCCGTATCCTGCACATTACAGAGTAGACAGATGGAGAACATGCTACAAGGGCAAAAGATAAAGAAGCACTCATTCCATCGCAATGCATATGAGGGACAGAATGAATCCCCCATTTATAAAAAGAGAGACATACAGAAGGGCAGGCTAACTTTATGCACTAGCTCATGCAAGGCCCTGAGACAGAATAGGACAGGACAGAGTCTGCTCTGCATCAGGTCCCTTGCCTGCAAAGACATTTAGTGCCACGATCTCAAAGCAAGTCCTCTCTTACTAAGTTTCTTGCTTTTTCCTTTCCAAAAAGACAAAAATGAAAGTTCTTAGCAATAAGCCTGCCAGTATCTCTGGCATATGTGTAATCGAACGGAGGAATATATTTTGAAGCAGCAAAGAACCAGTCCAATCTATAATTGGCCGAAGAGATAAACATAAAGGCTAGAAATTTTAGCTATCCGTTTTAGTAAATGAGCTATGAAAAGGGTTGGGATCATATTTCAGAGGTGCCAGACACCAGGAGGCTCTCGATAAATGCTTGTTGAATAAATGGCCCTACACTGGGCAGATACTTGGCCATGAAAACCTGTGCCAAGAATATTGTTAAAAATTCATTGGTTTTGTCACCCTAATTCAGTGACTCATCCTCTGTCCTTCCCACCCACATAAAGAGACTAGAAATTTCCCAAGGCTAAGCTAGAAAATGTGTATTTTGCAATTTTTAATGTTTAAAGGGCATTCCAAGCCAGGAGTTTCATGAATACCAAGTCAGTCCCTGGGCTCAGACTTCAGCGCTACCTTGCTCTCTCAGTCACCTGAAGAGAGCAAGAAGGACATCATCCTAGGTAACTATAGTCTCAATAAATGACAATATTAAAGTGCATACCATGATAAAAATCATTTATGGTGTATATTTTAAAGTCCTATATGCATAAATTAATTTATCACCGCATGGCAAAAAGTCTGACTGTTCTTTAATTTATACAAATACATGCAATTAAAATGCAATTACAATGCAATTAAAATGACAATATAATAAAAATGCAAGATGAGGATTTATAAATTTATAAATGAATCTCTTTGATTTGCTTTCGGTTCCATTGTGCCATTTCTGATGTATTCATTGAAAAAAATTATTTTAGGGTCATAAGGGCCACCCTATAAATCCATACACCTTAGCAAATGAGGCATCATTTAGACTCAGAGGGTATGTCTCATTCTGAATGTAGAATCAGAACTAGCCAAAGAGCTCTAGCCAAAGACATTACCCAAAAAAGATGGGGATCAAGGGCCTTCTATACAAAGAAGTGAAGAATGCTTTAAAAATTCTGTTTTAAAATTTGTTTAAAAATTTTTCCAGTATTTCTTTAGGATATATTTATATGCTTCTCTTCCTAGAGCCATGATGCTTATTTAAATTATCTCTCTGAAGAACTTTCTGTTAATAGAGACTGATTAGGGACATTGATCATCTTCAATAACTTAAAAACAAGAAGAAAGAAAAAAAAGCACAGAGGTAACATCTTTGTTGAAAGGTTCTCCTAAAAAAGAGTAAAGCATCTTTTACAGGGAAGAAAGTGGCATAATGCAAGGAGCAGCCAGCCAGTGGCATTCGGGAGATTCCAGTCTAATGAACTAGATTGGGTTCGTTACGTCTCATACTGCAAACAATGACTGAGCACATCTAGGCTTAGTATATAAGTTAGTATGTGGTCTTAGTCCTCTGGGAAACCATAGTTAAAGAGAGACAACAGGTGTGTAAAAGGTCATTCAATGGAATAAGTGTCACAGGCTCACACAGGTTTCAAAAAGTGATTAGTGATGAAGACTCTTCAGGAGGGAGAAAATGTGGACCTGTCTCCATTGGCAAGTGACTCTCACTTCCTAGGGGCCTTCACTGATGCCTCAGTGACTACACACAAATGAATTTTGTAGCTAAAGCTCAGAGTTGCTCAGTGTCCTCACCTAAGGGCATTCCCTATGCAAAGACTTGTCAGGACTTTCAAATATCAGATGTGTTGGGCATGTATAAAGTAAAAACTATGTCTGGAGCTGGCTTTGTGTAAGCTGAGCTCCTGGCAGGGAGGCTAAGGCAGGAGAATTATGAGTTTGAGGCCACTTTACCCTGGGGTATAGAGTGAGACTCTGATTCAAAAGAGAAATAAAGCCCTTGCTCCCCTCGTTTGGTCCTTTTGACTGGGGCAGACACCTAGCTGATCTGCTCCTGTAGAGACACATATCCTGAGACATCTTAGAGGATCCACTGCACTCAGAGCAGCAAGTAAGAACCCCCTCCCATTGCCCTATGCCCCAGAGCTACAACTGGGAGCCTGGAGCACTCAGGACCCATGAGCCACCCAAACCCCACCCGTCCAGAATACCACTCCCCTTCCATCTCTCACTTGGTCCTTTTGGCTGGGGCAGACACCTAGCTGGTCAGCTACTGTGAAGACACCATATCCTGACCTATCCTAGAGGAAACACTGCACTCAGAGCAGCAACATTTCAGGATCCCAGAGGTGGCCTGAGTCGCAAGAGTTCTTCCACCCTGGAGCTCAGGATCACTGGATCACAAAGACATCTGAACCCTGAGGAGTTCTGACACAAGCAAGATAACTGGAAAGACAAGCTCCAGTCAGAGACAGTGAGTGCAGGTAGCACTAGAGTTACCCAGATGGTGAAAGGCAACAGCAAGAACATAAGCAGCAGAAACCAAAGTTTGGTTACTTGGCATCTATAGAACCTAGTTCTCCCACCATAGCAAGCCCTGAACACCCCATCACACCAGAAAAGCAGGATTCAGAATTAAAACCACTTCTCATGATGATGATAGAGGACTTTAAGAAGGACATAAATAACTCCCTTAAAGAAGTACAGGAGAACACAGGGAAACAAGTAGAAGCCCTTAAAGAGGAAACACAAAAATCCCTTAAAGAATTGCAAGAAAACATAACCAAACAGATGAAGGAATTAAACAAGACCATCCAGGATCTAAAAATGGAAGTAGAAACAATAAAGAAATCTCAAAGAGAGACTACCCTGGAGATAGAAAACCTAGGAAAGAGATCAAGAGTCACAGATGCAAGAATCACCAACAGAATACAGGAGATAGAAGAGAGAATCTCATGTGTAGAAGATACCATGGAAAAACATTGACACAAGTGTCAAAGAAAATGAAAAGTGCAAAAAGTTCCTAACCCAAAACATCCAGGAAATTCAGGACACAATGAGAAGACCAAACCTAAGGATAATAGGTATAGATGAGAGTAAAAATTCCCAACTTAAAGGGCCAGTAAATATCTTCAACAAAATTATAGAGGAAAACTTCCCTAACCTAAAGAAAGAGATGCCCATGAACATACAAGAAGCCTACAGAACTCCAAATAGACTAGACCAGAAGCAAATTCCTCCTGTCACATAATAATCAAAACATCAAATGCACAAAACAAAGAAAAGATACTAAAAGCAGTAAGGGAAAAAGGTCAAGTAACATACAAAGGCAGACCTGTAAGAATTACACCAGACTTCTCATCAGATACTATAAAAGTTAGAAGATCCTGGACAGATATCATACAGACCCTAAGAGAACACAAATGCCAGCCCAGACTACTATACCCAGCAAAACTCTCAATCACTATAGATGTAGAAACCAAGATATTCCATGACAAATTCAAATTTACACAATATCTTCCCACAAATCCAGCACTTTAAATAATAACTGATGAAAAACTCCAACACAAGGAGGGAAACTACCACCTAGAAAAAGCAAGGAAGTAATCTTCCAACAACCCCCAAAAGAAGATAGCTACACAAACATAATTCTACCTTTAATAACAAAAATAACACGAAGCAACAATCATTTTTCCTTAATATCTCTTAACATCAATGGACTCAATTCTCCAATAAAAAGATGTAGACTATCAGACTGGATACATAAACAGGACCCAGAATTTTGCTCTATACAGGAAACACACCTCGGTATACAAAGACAGACACTACCTCAGAGTAAAAGGATGGAAAACAATTTTCCAAGCAAATGGTCCCAAGAAACAAGCTGGAGTAGCCATTCTAATATCAATAAAATCGACTTTCAACCAAAAGTAATCAAAAAAGATAAGGAAGGACACTTCATACTTATCAAAGGAAAAATAAACAAAGATGAACTCTCAATTATGAACATCTATGCTCCAAATGTAAGGGCACCCGCACACATAAAAGAAACTTTACTAAAGTTCAAAGCACACATTGCACCTCACACAATAATAGTGGAGGATATCAACATCCTACTATCAGCAATGAACAGATCATGGAAACAGAAACTAAACAAAGATACAATGAAACTAACAGAAGTTATGAACCAACTGGATTTAACAGATATCTATAGAACATTTCATCCTAAAACAAAGGAATATAACTTTTTCTCAGCACCTCATGGTATCTTCTCCAAAATAGACCATACAATTTGTCAAAAAACACACCTCAACAGATACAAAAAGATTGAAATAATCCCTTGCAACCTATCAGATCACCACAGACTAAGGCAGATCTTTAATAATGACAAAAACAATGGAAAACCCACATACACGTGGAAACTGAAAACGCTATACTCAATGATGACTTGGTCAAGGAAGAAATAAAGAAATTAAAGACTTTTTAGAATTAAATGAAGATGAAGACACATCATACCAAAACTTTGTGGGACTCCATGAAAGCAGTGCTAAGAGGAAAACTCATAGCTCTAAGTGCCTACAAAAAGAAACTGGAGAGAGCATACACTAGCATATTGACAGTATACATGAAAGCTCTAGAACAAAAAGAAGCAAATACACCCAAGAGGAGTAGACTGCAGGAAATAATCAAACTCAGGGCTGAAATCAACCAAATAGAAACAAAACGAACTATCCAAAGAATCAACAAAACCAGGAGCTGGTTCTTTGAGAAAATCAACAAGATAAATAAACCCTTAGCTAGACTAACCAGAGGGCACAGAGACAG
Organism: Rhabdomys pumilio; assembly: GCA_030674055.1. NCBI lineage: Eukaryota > Metazoa > Chordata > Mammalia > Rodentia > Muridae > Rhabdomys > Rhabdomys pumilio. The sequence goes on along the minus strand of JANHMN010000004.1, from coordinate 103,276,165 downwards.
TATCCAAATTAATAAAATCAGAACTAAAAAGGGAGACATAACAACAGAAACTGAGAAAATTAAAAAAAATCATCAGACCCTACTACAAAGGCATATACTCAAAAAAACTGGAAAATCTGGATGAAATGGACAATTTTCTAGTCAAATATCAGGTACCAAAGTTAAATCTGGAGCAAATAAACCATCTAAACAGTCCCACAATCCCTAAAGAAACAGCAGCAGTCATTAAAAGTCTTCCCACCAAAAAAAGCCCAAGGTTATTTTTCCAGGAATGAAGCTAACTTAGAAAACATATTTTTACCAAAAAAAAAAAAAAAAAAAAAAAAAATCCTCACATTTTATAGACTCTGGGCACTACTCTGCTTCTACTCTTCTTCTTCTTCTTCTTCTTCTTCTTCTTCTTCTTCTTCTTCTTCTTCTTCTTCTTCTTCTTCTTCTTCTTCTCCTTCTCCTTCTCCTCCTCCTCCTCCTCCTCCTCCTCCTCCTCCTCCTCCTCCTCCTCCTCCTCCTCCTTCTTCTCATTTCTCTTCTTCTTTGACTACTACTACCTTACATTTTCCTTTTCTTTTCATTGAAAATAAGTTTCTTATACAATATATTTTGATCATAGTTTCCCCTTCCCTAACTCCCCCTGATCCCGTCCACCTAGCCAACACCACATTTTTCTTTCTCTCTCACTTTGGAAAACAAACAGGCAAATTAGAACAAACAAAACCCAGATTTAAAAAAGAAAAAAGAAAAAAACACAATAAACACACATACACACACAAAGCAAACCCCATAAAAACATAAAATTGGAAGCTATAATATACAAGCAAAAGATCAGTAAGTTTAAAAAAAAAAAACCTATGAAATTACCAAGTTCATTTATTGCTGGGTATGAGGCTCACCCTCAAGTCTTACCCAGTGAGACTCCATTGGAGAGAACTAACTTTTCCTTTGCAAGTAGATGTCAACTGGAGATGGCTTCTAGGTTAGAGAAGGGAGCTTCTATTAACTTCCCCATTTCAGTGCTGGTACCCCGTCTGGGCTGGGATCTAGTCTGGCTTGAGCCTGGTCAAGCCCTGCATATGCTGCCACAGTCTGTGGGTTCATATGTGTGAGAGTCTTACTATGTCTGGAAGACACTGTTTCCTTGCTTCTATCCAACCTTTCTGCATGGGTTCCTGAGTCTTGGGGGATGAGGAGTTGATAAAAGCATCCCATTCAGTACTGAATGTTCCAAAGTCTCACACCCTCTGCACATTGCTTGCTCATGGCTCTGTGGTAGCTCCCATCTCCCGCAAGAGGAATCTTCTCTGATGATGGTTGACTGCAACACTGATCTATGGTATAGCAAAATGTCATTAGGAGTCACTTTACTGCTATGTTCTTTTAACAGAACAATAATATTTGGTTTTCCCCTACGCCCTTGAGCCATCTGGTCCTAGGTTCTTGGCCACCAAAGCAGTGTCAGACACTAGTCCATCTCACAGAGTGAGCCTTAAATCTGAATAGAGAGTAGCTGGTTATTCCTACAGCTTTGTGCTACTAGTGCCCCAGCATACCTTGAAGGCAGGTAACTGTTGTAGGCCTCAGAGTTGTAACTGGGTTGATGGTTACCTTTCCCTTCTGAAAGAATGCAAGGTACCTTCCAGTACCACAAACACTAGTCAGTGAAGGCTCCAGTTAGAAACCAGCTCAACTTCTCTGTGTTCAATGAGATATCTAATTGTTGTTTTCACAATAGAGCCTGGCCATAGCTTGTGGGGAGTAATCACTAGCATTACCAATAGCCTGAGTCGTTTGAGGGTTTCTAGGAGGCTCCTTTAGACAACAGTGTCATTAGAGTAACTCACTCCTGGCACTGGAAATTTAGTGGGGAAAGATGTCTAGTTTGGGCATTGTTCCTCCCATTATTTGGTGACTCTGTTTAGGGGTGTGTGTGTGTGTGTGTGTGTGTGTGTGTGTGTGTGTGTGTGTGTATAGAACCAGAAGTTCCCACAATACATAATGACCAAAATATACAGAACTAAATACACATAACCAAGAAAGATTAGTAAAAGCTGCAAGGGAATAGATAAAGATGAGATAGATAGATAGATAGATAGATAGATAGATAGATAGATAGATAGA
>JANHMN010000004.1:103220800-103273650 GCA_030674055.1 Rhabdomys pumilio | reverse complement strand
GGGGGGGGGGGGGGGGGGGGGGGGGAGGGGGAGGGGGAGAGGGAGAGGGGAGAGATGCAGGTCCAGTATTAATGTGTTAGCAGCACTACAGTACTACAGTAGTGTGCTTGTATGACCCCTCAAATGGTTCCTAGTGTTGGCTGTCCCTCTCACATTCCCTCTTTTATCTTCCTCTTGCCTCCCCTCCTCATTTAATCCTCCCAGTCCAGTCTTTTCCTGCTTTCAATAACTATATGTTTGATTTCCCCTTCGTTAGAATATTCTTCCCTCCCTGCTATTGCCTTATGGTATATCTATCCTCTGTAGTTTGATTGTAGTGTGCCTGACAAAGGCTGAAAAGCTAACATCCACATATAATACACACAATGTTTGCTTTTGAGGGGTGGGGTCTGGATTATATCACTATGGTATTTTGAATAAGAATCACCTCCATGGGCTCATATATTGGAATACTTAGTCTCCAGACACTGGAGCTCTTTGAAAAGATTAGAAGGTATGGCCTTGGATAATGTGCCATTGGGGTGGGCTCTGAAGTTTCATAAACCATGACAAGCCCCATCTCTCCTTCTTTCCCTGCTGCCTGCCAATAAGGATATAGAACTCTTAGCTACTTCTCCAGTGCTGTGTTCTGCCTGTGTGATGCCATCTTCTCCACCATGATCATAATAGACTACGCCTCAGATAGACCCCAGTTAAATGTTTTGTTTTATAAGAGTTGCCTTGGCCATAGTATTTCCTCACAGCAGTAGAATAGTAATCACTAAATACAATTTCTTTCCATCCCCATCTATTTAACTTTAAGTTTCATAATTTCATTTTTAACAGCTGAGTAATATTACATTATGTAAATGCAATACCTTCTTGTTATCCAATTATCTAGTGACAGGCATCTAGGATGTTTCAAATTTTCAGCTAAGTAATAGTAATTTATTCTCAAAAATGAGAAAAATGAGAATAAACAAATAATAAATAAATAAATGATAAAATAAGTGCCCCTGTAGTGCAATGTAGAGTCTTTGGGTATATATTTAAGAGTGGTATAGCTGGATCTTTAAATAGATCTATTCCCAGATTCCTGGAGAACTACTATACTGATCTCCACGGTGGCCATACAAGTTTGCATGCCCACCAGCAATGAATAAACTTTCTCTTTTCTCTTTTCTCCACATCCTCACCATCATGAGCTGTCATTTATTTTATTGATTCTAAATATTCTGACTTGCTTAAGATGAAATATCAAAGGAGTTTTTCCTTGCATTTCCCTGATGACTAAGGATGTTGAATATTTCTTTAAGTGTTTCTCAGACATCTGTTTCTTTTGATAACTCTGTTTAGTTCTATACCCCATTTCTAATTGTGTTATTTAATGAGGTGTCATTGAGGCACAAGAAGTGTACAGGACAGCAAACAAACAGGACCAGAAAAGAAGTTTCACACAATACATACTAATCAAAACTATGAATGTACAAACCAAAGAAAGATTATTAAAAGCTTCAAGGGAAAAAAGACCAAGTAACACATACATTAGAATAACACCTGACTTCTCAATGGAGATTCTAACGCTACAAGATCCTGGACAGATGTTTTACAAACTATAAAAGACTACAGATGCCAGCCAAGACTACTATGCCCAGCAAACCTATAGCTATAATATAAAGAGAAAGAAAGCTAATGATAACACTAAATTTAGCACTATTTATCTACAAACACAGCTCTACAGAGGCACAAGAAGGAAAACTTCAGTCTGAAGAGATTAACCACATCCAAGAAAACACAAGAAATAAATAATCCCAGACCAGTAAATCAAAAAACAGTACAAACCCACACCATAACAACAAAATAATAGGAATCAATAATCACTGCTCATTGATAACAATCAATATTAATGGTCCTAATTCTCCAATAAAAAGACACAGACTAATAGATTGAATTAGAAAACAAATCCATCTTTCTGCTGTATTAAAGAAACACACATTACCGTTAGGGGTACACATCACTTCAGGTTAAAAGAATAGGAGAAATATTCCAAGCCAATGGAACACAGAAGCACACAGGTATAGCCATTTTCAGGTATGCTAAAACACACTTCAAACCAAGCCAGTTCTGAAGAGATAGGGAAGAACACGACATACTCATCAAAGGAAAATCCACCAAAAGGATGCTTCAATTATAAACATTTATGTGTCAAACAGACGATACCCATGTTTATTTAAGAAAACAATTCTTTGGTGTATGTTCTCTTGCATAAATACAAGAACATATCTACAAAATTTAATTTTCAATTTCAGTGTCCTGACTTGGTAGTGAGACCAGAAGCCAACTTCTAATTCACAATAAGGCCCATACCTAATTTAAAAGAATTTAAAATATTAACTTAAATTATTTATATTTTAATTTTTACATTAAAATAATTATAAGTATTTTCCAATTATTTACAATTTTCCTATTGGTAACGATTACACTCCATATATACCTGACTCTAATTAGGAATACTAATTATCTAATTTGTCAAACAGTACATCTGTGTTAGTTTTTCCATTACTAGAGCTTTATGATCAACCTTAATTATAGGTAAAAGCACTTTCCCTCATTATTGTTCTTCAAAATTGGCCTAAGTGTCTTGCCCCTTTAACCTTGGGAGTTTCTGATTCAGATTGTCACATTCTCTTGAAAATCAAGATCATAGTTTTGCTTTGGTGTGTTGAATATAGACATTAAGTGGGTGAGAATTTATAACACCAAGTGTATTTAATCTGGAAATACAATACAGTCTTTCATTTATTTGATTTCTCCTTCAACTTTAATAAGTTATTTTCAGCTAGGTATGGTAGTGTGCAGCTTTGATTCCAGTAATTGGGAGGCAGAGAAGGCAAAGGCAGGGAGATCTCTATAAGTTCAAGACCAGCCTAATGTACATAATTATTTCCAGGCTGGCAAGAGCTACACAGTGAGATCCTGTCTCAAAACAAAACAAAAACCAAATAAATAAAAAAGAACAAAAATCAGTTACTTTCTTGACAAAAATTTCACACAACTTTTGCTGGATTTATGGTTTCAAATTGCATTTCTCACTCTTCGTTACTGGGAAACAATTTTCAATGTTATGATATTGTTGAATCAAGCAGTATAACTTAATTGATAAGTTCTGGCTTGTCAAATCTTATAAATTATAATATATAATTTGCAAACAATGACATACACCAATCAATCATTTTCTTTTTCTTTTCTTTTTAAAGGAAACATCAAGTTTAATTTAAAGACAAACAACCTAAAAGTAACTGCAAGAACAATGGGCAAACCAACTCCTGAAACAAGCAAGGCGGTCATACTGACTGGAGGACTGGAGAAACAGACAGGTCATTTAGCTGGAGAGCTTCTGAGTTACCAGCAAATGAACTTCTTTGAGGGTAGAGGAATCCTCGTGTCATTTCTGACTATAAGAATATCAGTGTGAGCTTCTCTCTCTGGGAGTGTCCTGTACATCTCAAGAGGTAAAGTCTCCACTTTCCTACACAAGACCCAACTTCTGTCTCAGTCAACTCTCAACGGAGAGGTGACTAGAACAATGCCATTTTCCCGGACAAAGAGAATGGAGATATTTTGTTTTGTGGATTAATATATCTCTTCATATGTTTCTTCATCAATCTCTATCGTCGTCACAGTTTCTAAGTCTCCCAGGATCATATTTAAATATTGATCATAAGCATGTAATCAAATCATTTCTCATTTTCACATAAATTCACTCATCCAAGCTGAGCCTGGTAAGATCCAGGGGTTCCTCTACGGTATTGGTGGTCTGTTGCTGATCTACGTCATCTGCCATGTTTTCCAAGCATTTTCTTTTATTGTTGTGCTTAGACCTCCAGCACAGTGCTATTAACAAGAGTAGAAGATGTCTTTGTCTTGTTCTTACCCATAATCCTTCTCTTTTAGGTATGATGTTTATTTCACATTTCTATTGTTTACTCTGCATCTGTTAAAGAAATATTTAATATTCATATCTACTTGAAAATAACCTACATATCCTATTCACATACTTGTTCCAGTTTTGCTACCAAAACTATATTAGCCTTAGAAATTCTCTAAAGCTCCACTTTACCTGTTGGATACCTCTAAATTCTTAACTGACCTGGTTTCATGAAAAATATTTTTTTTTAACTATGATACAATAATGATTTTAGTTCTTAACTTTTCTTTATGTTGTACATCCTAAAATACATTACTTATCTTTTATTTTTAGCTGCATCTTATCAATTGTAGGTGACTCTCTTTTAGTTATTTCATAACTAGATTTTTTTAAAAAATTCTCATCCAGTATTGCAACTAACTGGGATTATCTGTGCCTGTTATAATACAATATGTCCTTATATTGCCAACCCATGACTTTGGAATTTCTGTTAAGCAGTTTTTAATAAAGTTCCTTTTTTATTTTTTTCTACTCAATTATATTTCATTCTTCAAATTGTTTTAAGCTGTGGTTATTTTAAATAATTGAATTTAACTCTTAAAATATATTAAACTTAGTTTTATGTATGTTTGACTTAACAGATTACAAAATTACAATATTTCTTGACTCTTCCCACAATTGCAAATATTTTAAGTCATATTTTCCTTCACTCTTACATGGCATTTTTGCCTATTATTTATGTTCCACCTTAATTTTTAAGTCATGCCCTCAATTTATCTTTATTAGTCCTATTGTTTTATGTAGTTTATATCTAGTCATATTTTACAAAATACTTGGGTCACCATTACTTCTCATTCAGGTTTAATCTTCTTGATGAGACACACACTTTAAGTTCTTGTGGAAAGCTTTGTGAATGGGAGACTCCGTCTTGAGCTTTTTCATTTAAGTGTATGAGCACTTTGCCTGCATGTATGTCTATACACCTCTTCCCACAGAGAACAGAATAAGGCATCAGATCTCCTGGAATTGGTGTTACAGATGATTGTGAGCTGCCATATGGGTACTGGGACTAAGACCTGGGTCCTCTCAATGGGCATTCAGTGCTCTTAACCACTGATCCATCTCTCAGCCCTCTATCTTAATTTTGTAGTGTTTCTATTGTGCCCTCATTCTTGAGTGATGGTTAAGCCTAATAATTCTGAGTTACATACATTTTCTTTCAGCACTTAATGTTATCAGACTTGCTTCTGGTTTCAGCTGTTCACATTGAACACTCAGCTCACTATTTAGTGGCCTCTTCCTTTGTGTTTTTTGTTTTTTTATGTTTTTTTGGAAAACCTTATTTTCTCTGTTTTTAAGGTTTTGTTATAATATGTGTGCTTGCAGTTATTTGTGCTCTATTTATTCTATCTTGCACGCATGTGCCTTCAAATCAAGCCCTTGCAATGATATAAAAAATTCTCATTAGCTCTAAGTATTGCCTCATTACTTTCTCTTTTCCCTGCACTCTTGTTGGATTTGTGTTGGACTTTTTTCTTCTAGCCTCATATTTCTAAAGTTCTCTCTAATATTTCTTATTTGAAATGTCTTATCTCAGTCATGTAGCTAACTCTATGTGATGAGTATCCAGCTTCTCAGGCAGTGTCCTTTGTAAATTGTATTTGGTGTTTCATTTAGTGTTGCCAAAAATCTTAGGGTCATCGAGGTACAAGTCATGATATAATCTATACAAATAAAAATCTGTATGTATACTAAACTCCATGAGTTCTGAGAAGGCAATTCTCCTTCAACCACTAGCCTATGTTTTATAATTTATTAGCCAACACAGCTACACCAGTAACCAACCCAAACTAAATTGCAGTAAGTATTCTTCTAAGTCATACGGGGAACCTCCCACTCTAGAACCATAGTAGAAATTTCAAAGACTGTATTTGATTCATTTATATGTAGGAAAATTTTACCTGTATACATGTATATATGAATGTATGTATGTATGTATGTATGTATGTATGTATGTGTACCACATATATATCTTGTGCCCACAGAAGCTACAAGAAGGCACTGGGTTCTGGAAGCAGAACTTATGGAACTGGAGTTACAAATGGTTCTAAGGTGCCAAGTAGGTGATGGGAACTGAATACATGTCCCACACAGGAGCAATAAGTTCCCTTAACCACCTAGACATCTCTCCAGCCTCAGAATGTTCACTTTTTAAAGGATTTATTTCGTTGCTTATTAACATATGTGCAGGAGACTGAGGAGGAAGCTGAATCATCTGCAGCTGGAGGTACAGGCAGTTATGAGCATCTCTGTGGGTGACTGGAACTTAGCTCGGGTCCTCTAAAACATCACTAAATGCTCTTAGCAACTGAGCCATCTTCCCAGCTCCCAGTTTTTGTTTTTAAATGTTCTTATTTTATTGTTGCATTTGAGACTTTCACTTTCAGGGGTTTAATCTGTTTATCGTACCAAGTGACTCTCATAAAATATTGTTTCCTCTTCTGCTTTGCAGTCTGGTATTGTAAAGTTATCTTCAGAAAGATTTGGTCTATGGAAATATTCTGCTACAGACGTAAGGGCATACTCTTCCAGAGTAGTTTTAAAATTGTTTCAGTTTAATACATAAATGTTATCATCAGCTCACAGGAGTGTTTATTGATTGTGTTGATTGTGTTGGCTAATGGCAGCCCAATCCATGTAGATATTATAATATCAAACTTTGGGTTTCAGGTTCTTTGAGATTTTTCTTTTCTTTTTTCTTCATGGGCAGGAAATCTTCCTTATCACTGCTATCTGTTGGTGTATAGAATATCTTTAATTTTTTATCAAATGTATAAGCTTTTAAAACACAAGCTTTATAGGAGAGTTTTCTTTCAAACTCTCTGCCAATGGGAGACCAGTCTGCATGTCCTCTTCTTCATAGGCATTAGAGCCTCATGCCCCAACCTCCAGGGAAGGCTGAGCAGAAGCTAAGCTTCACAGTTCTTTGATTTAAAGTTCCTTGTTTTTACTTCTGGGATCTAAATGGTTCCATTTCTATAAATATACCTAAGCATTTCTGAGACATTTTGTTGTGTGCTGTCTAGCATACTGAGAAAGTTTCAGAAGAATTTTCAGATTGTTTTCTTTGCCAGGATTGCTGATACCAGAACTTCTCAATCTTATTGTTTACATACAATTCTCTTTAATACTAAAAATATAATTTTAGACTACTACACAATTATAGTAAATTTAATTGAAGTAAACACACACACACACACACACACACACACACACACACACGTGACTCTTGGAGAAACACAACTCAATCGGTAGCAGCAGGTGCTGTGTCACACTAAAGAGTAACTACTAGCCAAGTGTGTTTTGCAGGCTATACATATCAGATCTCACAGAAATAATAGAGAACATTGTAAATCCAAGAAGGAGGTTAAGCATAAATCAATAAAAGTATCTATAATAGTTTGTAGGAACTAGAGTACAAAATATTGAGAAATGAATCTGGAGAAACGTCTTAAGCTCATGCTCTAAAAGTACGCAAGTCCCTCTGTGAAACTTGTTCTCAATCTTCAGAAATTGATGGGAATGAGTATATTAGAGTAGGAAGGTTAGTGAAGACGCGTGTGCAGTTCCATGTGTGGTTTGGGGGATGCAGACATTCATGGTACTACTGTAGTACCTGTGAAGGCGCCAGACTCAAGCTGGAAATTTCTGCAGAAAGATGAGTGCCCTAATATTTATGGCTGTAAGACCTTACACTGCCTCAAGGATGTGGAAGATGTTCTTGAGAAGGATACTTATCCCATTCTTTTGGGTGTGACTCCTCAGTGAACATATCTGACTCAGCCATTGTAATGTTGGGTAAGGGAAAATCTTCCTGCAAATTTGCTTATTTTCTATGTGTGTGCTACACTCCTGGCAGTAAGGCCACCTAGGTTTGCCATTCATGCTTTCTTTAGGGTCCTTTTTACTCCTTTATTATGGTTTAAGTGTGGAGTATCCCCAGACCAGGTTATGTGTTCAGACACATCTGGTGCTGCTGCTTTGGTGAAGTAATAGAATCTTTAAGAGGTAAAGTCTGTTGAATGTTCTGCCAAGATGTGAACAAGCAACTTCACACTCCTGCTGCCACAGTCTCAAATCACTTCTGATGCTGTGCCTTCTCCTCCTCATGGGAGACTTTAAGTCTGTGAGCCAAAAGATTTTTTCCTTAATTTACTTTTTATGAATTATTTGATTGTAGCAATGAGAAAAATGTTTAACACACCCTTGGAGTTATTCTGTTCATAGTTAATAATTTGTTTTATGTATGCATATGTGAGCAGCTGTGTGTGGGGGTGCACATGTGCTCATGTGGAGAATAAAGGATCACCATAGGAGTCATTCCACCTTGATTTATAAAGACAGGGTCCTTCATTGGGAACTGCAACTACTTGTTAATTGAGCTAGGCTGGCTAGTCAAGTCCCAAAGATCTGTTTGTCTCTTCCTCTTCAGCTCTTGGATTATAAGGACAAAGCACCATATCAATCCCTTTTTACATAAATTCTTATAATCAAAGTCAGGTTTTTATGCTTTCAAGATAAGCACTTTGGTTACTAAATTATCTCCATATTATTGAGTAGCTAATAACTCTTTATGGTAAATGTTCTCTATCTATTAACTGTGCTAATTTCTAGTTTCTTCACTAACTCAGTCTCTGACTCACAAGGTGAGACTTAAGAATAACTACCCAGGACCACAAAATTACTCCAGTGTTCTCAATTGCATAAATGACTCTGATTCTATATAAATATGTGTCCTGGGAACGCTACACTAATATTACTGTGTTTTAGAGAAATTCTGACATGCAGTTACAGATTGTGTGTTTTCCTAGCTATAGACATAACCACTCTGCATGTGCTGACATTTCCCTGATCATAAAACCTACAAAGCACTGATTTAATTGGATAAAGAGCAAAATCACTTTAATTCAAAGCAAGACTAATCTCCTGTGGAATTAAGAGATAATATTCAGAATTACAGGTCATAGTTGTTTGAAATCAGTTATAATTATTCTCTTATGGAAATCTATTTTAGTTATGGAGTGAATATAGAGGTCAGAAAAAGGAAAACATGGAAGCTTTGTCAAAGGAATATATTTTTTGAAATAGGCACAAGATTTCACATAATATATATTATACCCATGTTATACTGAGATAAACATTGCTCACAAAAATTCATCCTCAGTTTGCTCACTGAATTAAAAGAACATTACTCAAAGTGACACACCAGTCGTTCACGCAATCCACTTCATCTAAAGGATTGGTCTGCTGAGGAGGAAGGCCAGAAAGGGCAGCAGTGGCTTGACACTGGTGCTCATTGTTTTCAGAATGATGCCTTTTCCTTTAGAATTGGCTGTCATTTTATGGACCTATGTCTTCACACGGACTGCTGTGTATTCTTCATCCCTAAACTAGAGTCAGCATGGTCCAGCATGGTGGCACACACCTGTGATTACAGCACTCTGGAGGCAGAGGCAGGTGGATCTCTGTGAGTTTGAAGCCAGAGTGGTCTAGAAAGTAAGTCCAGAAGAGCCAGGACTATTACACAAAGAAACATTGCCTTGAAAAGCAAACACATGAAACAAAACAACAAAACAAAAACAGAGTCAACATTTAAAATTGCTCTTGATATAGAGTCTTGAACTAATTGATGTATTTTAAAGACCATCCCTATCAACACTCATCAACTACAAAAATAACGAAGGTATTCCCATCTTTCAGATATTTTTTGACAATACTGACATTTATGTGAATTTTTTTTAGGCTTGACATTATTCTGTGTGAGAAAAAAATGACTAAAAAATGAGGCCAAGCCTGAGACAGAACCAGAGCTAATTACTCAGAAGACTGGGCACTCTTGCACGTCTGTGTCAGGCTAAAACGCTGGCTTCTTCCAGTCTTCTTGGCACGTAAATGTGGGCTGAAAACTAAAATTATTCTGGAGTCTAGCTTTTAAATCTTAGTTGCCTCGGTGCTTTGACATGTCTGTGATGTTTTGTTGCATATCTTACCCATTGGTTTTTCCAGGGGCACATACAAAGAACCCATTTTGTTTGTCTGTCTTCAGAATTTCTGACATCTTTCTCCTATAATATAAACCTTCTTCTGAACTAACCAAACTCAGAAAGAAAAAAAAAAACAAAACACATGTCTGCCTTCCTTCAGATATGAATCTCAGACTATATACATACATACATACATACATACATACATACATATACAAACAGCTGTAAATGTGGCTACAATGTAGCATTTAAAAAGAAGACCAAGAGAGGGTAGTAGTGGGTCATGAGGAAGGATGGAATGCATTCAAACAAGATTTATGAGTCATGAAGAAAGGAGATAGAGCTACCCTTGTTTTTCTAGTTTCAACTCTGCCATAAGTTTTTTTTTTCCTTTCTTTTGTGATGAATAAATGGATAAAAATGAAATAGGTAGTGCAGTGACTAGTTTTATATCAACTTCACACAAGCTAGAAAGGAGGGAACTTCAATTGAAAAAGTGTCTCCACAAGATCAGGTTGTAGGCAGGCCTATAGGCCATTTTCTTAATTAGTTATTAATATGGGAGAGCCCAGATCACTGTGTATGTGGTGCCCAGGCCTTTATGCATGAGATTACCTCTGGATTGGTGGTTCTACGTTCTATAAGAAAGTAGGTAGAGTAAGCCATGAGGAACAAACCAGTAAGTCACACTTCTCTATGGCCTTTACATCAGCTCCTGCCTTGAGTTCCTGTCTGGTTTGAGTTCCTGTCTTAGTTTTCCCCAGTGAACAGATTCAGGATATATAAGCCAAAAAGTCTGAGTTTCATATCTGAAGGAAGGCAAAAACTTCCCTTCTCAAGTTTCTTTTGGTTATGGTGTTTCATCACAGCAATAGTAACCCTGACTAAGATAGATAGTAAGAGTGTAAAACCGTAGGTGAAGCTTCATTATCTCAAAATTTCTGCCCTGTATATGAGTTCACTGAAATGTATAGAATTTGTGACTGGGCAACTATTTAAGTGGCTTCTTTTTTGTTTGTTTGTTTGTTTGTTTGTTTTCTTTTTATTTTTCTTTTTTCGAGACAGGGTTTCTCTGTGTAACCCTGGCTGTCCTGGAACTCACTCTGTAGACCAGGTTGGCCCCAAACTTCAAAATCTACCCACCTCTGCCTCCAAAGTGCTGGGATTAAAGGCGTGTGCCACCATTTAAGTGGCTTTTTTAGAGTAGCTGTGTGGTGATTTTGTTTGTGTATTAATTAGAATAATAATTTTGGTTGAATTTTATAATTTTACACATGTATATTTAAATAATGAATTACAGTTACATAATATATGTATCTTATGCCTCCATAAGATCAGGTTGTATTTATATTTACAGGTGTAAATATACGACTCATATCCTAAGTTCTAGTTGTTTCCTTGTGAAGAATGTTACAGGAATTTCTGACCAGATCTTATCTGAAAGACAAAAATATGTGATAATATGTTTCAATAGGTTAAAAAAAATCTAGTAATGAAACAACTTAATGATCTTTGTTGGTCATTCCTGCCTGTCAGAATGTTCTAATGAATCTAATTTTCTTGGATCCTCTGAACCTGTGAACATCAAATAATAACACATACTAATCCCCTGAGACCTTAAAAGATAGACTTTGATTCAGTAGAATATCCAAAAATTCTTTATTTTTAACATAGTCCTATGTGAACATTATCTACTAAATCTTGGGAAAACATATAAGCAAAAATGATAGCCAATGTCCAGGTCATTTGCATAAGATTTAGGTAGCTTGAAAATGACTTGGTCCATTGTAGAAAGGCATTTTTCTGTTAAAGGACAAAATTAAGGGACTGTCATCCTGGGCTAAAAGAACCTTGCCAGTATTATTAGGTAAGATTGGTCTACTAGAGCTACCATAACATCACCACATGCCAGACAGCCTAGAAGATATTTACTGCCTCATGTCACTGGATACTGTAAGTACAGAATCAGGGTATTGGTGGGATGGATTTACTCTGAAGCTGAAAGGACACTATCCCAGGCTCTCTCCTGGAGTTTTGAAAATTCTTGGCACTCATTGCCTTATGCTGCCTGTCCCTTACCTTTGCTTACATCTTCACACAGAATTCTGTAGGTGGTATATAGATGCAAATCTCCTGTTTATAAAGGTCTTATTCATATCAGATTAAAGACACCCAGGTCTACTCTGACTTTATCTTAGCTTGACTAATAAGAATTATAATGACCCTGTTTACAAATGAGCTCCCAGTTTGATGAACTGGAAGTTAGAACTTGAGCACATGCTGTTGGTTTGTTTGGTTTGTTTTTGTTTTAATATCTGAAGCTTTAAAGGAGCAAAATTTAACACATACTGGGTTGGTAGGATAATGTCAGTCCCTAAAAGTTTTTCTCCAGACCTCTGGAGACTGCTTGTGAGATTCTCACCAAAAAAAAAAAAAAAAAAAAAAAAAAAAAAAAAAAAAAAAAAAAAAAGACTTTGGATGAGAAGAACTTGGAGATTTCTAGAAATCAATTGTTTAATTACTGTGACACTGGTAAAAAACCTTTTGAAACAGAGATAGTGAAAAAGGACAAGCTATAGGAAGAGAAGACAAAGGGTCTTTCAAACCAGACTCACAGATAGCATTTCTGCAAAGTCATGAAAATTAACAGGAAGCTATTGGAGACAAAACTGTCACCAGAATGAGATGGCCTAGGAGAGGAAAAATATGTTAACAAAGTCCTAAGGTATTTGGAGGGATTGGTGGATCAATGGGATTCAAGCTCTGTCTTTGTAAACAAATTCACTTAATGCATTAAAAAAAAAAGAATAAGAAAGAGACACTTGAGAAAGTAGCCTCTCCACCTTAATTTAGGGAAAGGGGGAATAAAACCTCAAAAGAAGTGTGTATGCCCTTATTTAAAAGAGTACCAAAGCAAGAGACAAAGCTAAGGAAGGGCCTGGTCTGACACTATCTGAAAGATCTCAAGCAAACCATTTCGTCTCTCAGAGCTGCACTGCTTTTACTTAAAATATCCTTTGCAGGGTAACAATGGATTAAAAGATAGTGGTTGGGAAAGCACCGATCAGTTCTAAGAGAAGGTTCTATGAATTCCTGAGAACAATGATCAAATCTTCTCTTTTTTTAATCTGTAGAATCTAGCACAGAGGAAATACTCTGCAGTCAAGTATTGGCCCTTTAAGTGTATTCAAAAAGCATCCTGAAAACTGACATCTCTGTGACCACCAAGGTCTACCTAGCTCAGATACACTATAGAATATCAGAATTTAGAATTTCTAATCCTCCTGAGTTTTGTTAATTACAGGTGTGTGCCCCTGCTTTGTGCAATACTAAAGATTGAATCAAATGATTTGAGAATTCTTTCCAACTGAGCTACATCCCAGAATGCTGACTTTCTGAGGCCTTGAGCACAAGACTTTCGGGGAGGGAGATGGCTCCGTGGGTAGAATGTTTGCTGCTAAGGCACAAGAACCTCAGATAAGATCCCCAGTTTCTCTCTAAACCTGTATGTATGGTGGTTTGCACCAGAAACCTAGTGCTGGGGATGGAGACCGCCAGATGCTGAAGCTTGCCTGGCAGAAATTCTATATGAACCTGTGAGCTCTAGTTCAGTGGGAGGTCCTGTCCAACAATTAAGGTAAAGATGTGCACACACACACACACACACACACACACACACACACACACACCTATACACACATGCACAAACAAGCAAAACAAGACTTCCATTTATCCTAACTTGTAACAACCTGACAACCCCAGAATCATAAATTCTAATTGCAGTTAGAATTTGACCAGTCCAAAGCAACCATCCTCATGTGAATGCTGCTTGGATTCTACACAGCTGAGAAGACCATACCCCCTTGGAGAAATTCACCAGAGTTCTCTGACATCAGCACCTCAGGATCTGGGAAAGTCTCTTTTAGTACTGACTGAACATCTGCTGCACTCCTCCAGGAACGAGCAAATTAACTCAGGAAACAAATCCAAATCAGCCATCAAGAACCTTCAGCAAACGATCATTCTGCAGTCTGTGGCCATATGGGAGAACTCTGTATCTGTCGTTAAGGCTGAGTGTTATGACTGCACTGCCTCTGACCTGAGGCTGCTTTTTCCACCTGGTGACTTACTCTTTTTCTTAGTACCAACTGTATTATCCCTTGTAGACTGATCAATATGTCAACATAAAAACTTTTTAATACCCAGCCAATGGTTAGGGGCCAATTTTAGTACAAACAGAAGAAACTGCCCTAGTTGTTAAAAGATATATGTGTAGTAAATTTCACAGGGGCAAACAAGAGAAGCTACCCTTTAAAGTACGGATGATGATCAACACAAAGAAGCTGTGGCGTCATGTCTTTAAGGAAATTTAACAACAGCACATTTTCCCAACAAGTCACACTTAGGAAGAAGATCATTAGAGCCTGAAGGGACGTACTTTACAGCATTTAAACAAACCTGAGTTATTAGGCCCTAAACAGCATAAGTGATCATCATTTTTCATTCACTCAAAAGAGTTTGCAATTATTCCTGCTGGGAGATTTATCTATCTGCATCTTCAGTCAGTTTTAGAATTTTATGCCTTTAATCTTGACATAATATCATGATTAACTGACTAGTTCAAGGGTTCAAAAGTCAATAAACTCAGCATTTGTTATTATTTATTATTTAACTGGTCCGGGTGAACTGCCAGGCATTCAGAGACTAAAGAAATCCAGTCCATCCTCACAGCATCTTAAACTGATTGTGTAGGGAAAACAAAAGCACCCATTATTTTAATGCCACTAAAGTGCTAAGGGCACAGAAGCAATCACCAATGCACCTGTGTTTGTAGTATCCATTGTTTAAACAAGTTGCAGAGGTGCAAATTGTTTCTTATTGGTTAGATTTTGGTGTCTGTGTTTTTATGTGAATCCATATTACACGTGTACTTTCATCTAAAACAAAAGCTCCAGCCTTGGTTATTCCTCATATTGTAAAATTACTCTGCTTGGACATTGCTCAGGAAATACACAGGCTCACAGAGGAATGGAAGATAAAACTGATCTCAATTCAAAAGATTAAGAAATATATAAGTTGGGGGCATTGGTTATGTCCTGGAAACCCACGTGTTTTACTTTAATGAGATATAAGTCCTTTTGTCTAAACAAACAAAACACTTCACCAAATGGATTTAACAACAGTGAAGACTGGTTACTATTCCCAAGAGAACATACCTTCATGATGTCCAGCCTCTGGGCAAGATGAATTCTACCAAAATTACCAAACTTGGGGGTTTGGAGTTAATATATGAGTTACCAAATATATGGTATAATTCTCAAATCATAAATTTAAATATAAACTATAGCTGAAGTGTGTGCCTTGAGTAGAGTGACTTGCTTTGTGAGTCATGTCCTGGTGCCATTCATTGGCAACAGAATGGCAGCATATGATAATATTAAAAAATAATATTTATTTAGTCCCTTGCAAACAGGAAAATAGCATATGACAGCTATTTCCCAGTTTGCAAGGGACTAAATAAAGATGAAGACATCTCAGTAGGTTTCTCCCAAGGCCATTAAAATAAAGTCAGCATTAGCACCAAGATACAAAAATCCTCATCCAGGAAACTGCCTCTTTCTAGACCACATTTCTAACTGTAAACTGTCAAATTATACCAAAATGCTCTTATACAAATACACTACTCTCACTGGAAGCTCCAGGAGAGATATTTGCATAATCCAAAAATGGAATCCAATAAAAGCAAAAAGATGTAGGGATACTCCAAGGCTAAGGTTGATAGTATGTAGTAAACTCACCAGCAGAGGAAAGTCTGAAACTGCCTGGCTGGCTGCTGTTTCTATGGAACCTGATGGGTATCTGCAGGGCCACGTGTCCTCCATGACAAGCGAGACGGCGATGGTGGCAAAGATGTTCTTCTCCTTCTCATTGGCATGGTTAAGACATATGTCAGTGAGAAAGAATGAAGTCACCTCCTAAGCAGTGATACAAATGGCCTGAAATACATTTTAAATCATGCACTCTACACCTGTCAAGAAGCAACAGTGTTTAAACTTTTGAAGACAGACATGTTAAAGATAACCTAACTTTGTGTCATATGGTGTTTTTATGTGTTACTACACATTCCCCATCTCTGAAGTAAATTACAGCTCTTTGAATAGGCTGAGAGATTGCATAGTTTGATTTGGAGAAGAGGTCTGATTTCCTTATACATGGTAGACTTGGGAGTATTTCAGCACTTGCAGTAGCAATATTTGGATGTCAGTAAAATCGAGATTTCAGCACCAAGGGATGATTTGGTACATGAAACATCTGGTGTGTTTGTGAGAGAGGCTCAAATATAAGTCATCAGTATCCTCAGTCTCTCTGGGTAAATTTGGTTTCTGGTTTACATACCTGCCTTTCTTGATGGCTAAAGAAAAACATATTTTAAAGGCTTCTTTGAGTAAATATAATTTTATCAAAAAAAAGATTAATTTGTTTGTCATTTTGAAAACATGAGATGCCAGATCCAGCTCCAGTGATTCTCAAACTCAACCCAGGAGTGCGGAGTTTTGGCAAGTGACTTACTCGGCACAAGTAAAACCAAAACCCATGAAGTGTGGCATGCTGGGAAATCCCAAGAAGTATGTAAAATTAAGACTCAGTTGTCTTAGATTAGGGAGCGGAACAGATCCATTTGTCTTCTCTTGTAACATAGCTGACTTCCAGAAAACAGTGCTACATGTGTGGTTTCAAGACTTCTGTTGTGACAACCCTAAAACCTTAGTGATGGCAGCATCCCTAGAATGCCTTGAAGATATCACATTAAAGGTGAGATATATTGTAATTGGTTTCCTAAAAACCTCCTTTGGTTGGCTTTATAAAAGCTCATAACACAGAAGTATTCTGCATCCAACAGATGAGCAAAAAAGGAAAGAAAGGCTTGAGGTTCTATCCTCATATAAGATGTTCCAAATGGGTAAAGCTTCTGAGTTAAAAACATTCCTCTAAAATAATAAGCTTAGGATTAGATTCTGCAACGAGAGAACAAAAAAAATGATATCCAGCAAAATCCAAGAAAACATTCAATGTTTCTGAAAAAGAACCATACAGGGGAAGAAATGAACTATACCAGACATGTCACAACTGAGAACCATAGGCCATCTTTGCTGATGTTCACATCCTCGGTTGAATACGAAATCTCTGCTACCTTGAATTAGCCTTTATAAACACTCATAATACAGGTAAGCATTCTGGGACCAAAACAGTCCTAAAAAGAAAGCTTGGGAAAGCAGTTATGACTTATGGGTGCAATTGCTTATATGCAGATATTGCTATCTACAGAGCAAGGGGCAGTCTCAAAACTTCTATGATTAGAAGGCTCCAGCGAACTCTTACCAATCACATATTAGTTCTCTGCTTTTCATTTTCAGGGTTTTTTCTTCAATAACATCTATAACATGGTAGAGAATGGCTTAGCAGTTGAGCATATGTAAGCCTCATCCAGAGGATTCAAGTCCAGTTGTTAGGACCCAACATCTTCTTCAGGCAGCTATACATCCAGCTCAGGGGCAAGTCAATGTCTCTGGTCTCTAGGGGAACCTGCCCAGACATGCACATACCCACATGTGGATGCACGTTACTAAAAGTTAAAACGCTCTTTTTAGAAAAAAAAAATACATTTAGTATAGGTGTCCTTCCTGTCTGTGCCAGTGTTCTCCTGACAGACCATGTGCTCAGCAACACTACCTGCCACTCCAGGTCTCTCATGCATGGTTTTTATTCAGTTGAAAAGTTTTCTACTAGTCCTCATTTCTTCAAGTGGTTGGTTGGTTGGTTGGTTGGTTGGTTGGTTGGTTGGTTGGTTGGTTTGATATGGTTCTGTTTTTCTCATAAGTTGTACTGGATTTTGTCAAATGATTTTTCTGAAATAAATTGATATGTTCATGTAATTTCTCTTCTTTAACTTGTTTTATATAGTTTATTATTTGGGTTTTTCAAGCAGCCCTCTTTTGCTTTAAAAAAAAACATAAATAACGGGACAAATTTCTACTCAATGAGTCAAATAAGTAATAAGAGTCACCTTAATATTTTCTGACGCAAGACTGAGAACATTTCCTAATATTGTTATTTTATTGAGGACATAAAAACATTTGAGTAACAAAGAGAGAAAAGACTATTGCTAGATCTCATTATAAAGAATATTTTAGAGGGTGATGAGATTGCTCAGTGCGTAAGAATGCTGGGTTTCAAGCCTAATGACCTAAGTTTGATACTCAAGATCCACATGGGAGACCCTCAGATCTATACACACACACACACACACACACACACACACACACACACACCACAATAAGTAAATACATACTATTACATATTTTAAAGAATATTTCAATTCTTTCCTAAAATATTAAAGTCCCAGGATTTCTTTGTATGACTATCTTTTCATGTAAAATTGTCCTGTGCTAGAATATCAAAAGTAAAAAAAAAATTGTATTTTTATTTCATAAATGCAAAAAAGGCAGGACACTCTTTTCTGCAGGAAATGTCCCATGTTGACAGAGTTACATCACTAATAACTGAACACCATTACCACCAAGCTTTTAAAATCTTACTGTATCAACTAGAAAGCAGAAATAAGAATATATATAGGGAATGTTCTACAAAATAGATGAAGTAGAGCCCCAATCTGACCTTGTTCAGAGGAATCAACTCCCTTCCACTGAACTAATTTATAATGAAATATCAATAGTAGAGTTCAAGGGAGTTAATACTCCAGGCCAAATTTACATTTTTTTCAGTGAATACTCTGCAGTGGGAGTTGATTTCCAAGGCAAATTTCCAGACACTGGGCAGACAATGTGTAGCTCAGATAGACAGGGCTGGTAGCATTTGGGGACCCTCCTCAAATATACCACTCATTGTCTGTTTCAATGAGACGTGAGGTTTTTCAAATGACTGACTGTGTAATTGTTGTTGTTGTTTGTCCTGGGGCTCCAGTCGCATTTGGTAGGAGAGATGGGGCATGACAAGCTAATCTTTCTAGAGTGTAAACTGAATCTCTCAATGACTCCATCTACAGATGAGCAAAGCAAGGCGCGGACAGATGGGCAATGATTATCGCAGCTCCCTGCATCTGTCGGAAACGTTATTGTTACAAGGCACTTCCTCACACTCTGCATGTTGCCCTCACAGTGTTCTGTCATGAAGGCTCAGCTCTGCAACGCCACAGATTCTAGCATGGTGGAATTCATGCCTCAAAATTATGACTGTGTTTAGCATTTCGTTTTTACTTCTCTCTACTGTTGTCCTAGATTTATACAAGTAATATAGCCTAACAGACAATGTAGGAGGCTGTGGATTTATATTGTTAGAACACAAATTTGCAATTAAATAGAAAATGTTAAGAGTTGCTTCAGACTAAGGGCAAAGAACACTACAGACGGCCTTCTCTTTGCTGTGGCAGGGGTGAAAGCAAAGGCCAAGGGCTGTGCAGACAGAAAAGGAATATGGATCCAAACATGTGGAAAGTTGTTGCCAACAGCCTCACCTTACGCCGAACACTCAGCACAAGAAAGCTAGGATGGGAGAGAGGGTAACTCTTTTTCTATTTGTAAAAGAGGCTTTCGTCCATTTCTTGGTTTTATTCATCATGCGTTTAATTTTTAGCCCGTTTTTGTTTTCTGCACAGCATTCTCACATGTCCACTTTCCCTTCAGGCATACGATCAAGAGACTGACAAGCAAGCAGATGCTTTGCGGTTTCCAGGTTCTTAAGGCTACTCATGTCTTATCTTTTTTTTTTTTTTTTTTTTTTTTTTTTATTTTACAAGTGAGAAGCTGAAACCCAGAATATCTGAGTACTTTGCTTGAGACCCAAGGCTAGTTCAGATGTAAACAGAAAGTTGGACATTTTAAAGAACCAGGGCGGTGAGAACTTTGGAGCACAGCAGGCCTGTACCCTAAACCTCATCAAGTGAAAGTTGAAGGCATGGCTTTTAGATCACGAGAACAAATGACCAGTTGAAAGAAATACCGGCAGAGGAGCGATGGATATGGTTCTGTCTCAGCCAGGATGAGGGAGTAGCCAAGCTGCTGAAAGACTAATAACGAAAAGAAATAAGACTTCTTAGAACACATATCCCCCATAAATCCATATCACGGGGCACAAGTTGTCAGGGGAGCAGGAGGGCAAGTCTTGACAGACCCAGACCCAGCCTGATTAGACTCCACAGTGACTTTTCCACCACACAAGTCGGCCTGTCCCTAAAACCACTCCCACACTTCACACAGTGGCCAGAGAACCCTTTAGTCTCAGTGTCACTACACTTGAAGTTGGGACAGGACAAGAAGTAGAAATAAGGAGATTAAATGACAACTCACAGCATAAAGAGTTGGACCCTCATTTCTTTTCCTAAGTCTGGTTTAAAAGAACAACAAAAAAAAAAGCAAATGTAACAAAGCAACCAAACTACAATCCCAGTCCTCAGGCCGGAAATGCAAGGCTCATTCTCTACAATCAAAATAAAAAACAAACACCAACACCAACAAACGTGCGAGTGCTCATACACACACATATACATTCACACATTCACACACCCCAAAACATATACACATACTTACATACATACACACTCACACACACACACACACACACACACACACACACACACACGCACTCACATATGCACTCATACACACATACACACATACCCCAAAACATACACACACACCCCAACACACACATATACACACACAACCAAAACACACACACATATATGCACACACAAACATATACTCACACTCACACACATATACATACACACATATACACACATATATACACACACATACACACACATACACACACATACACACACACATAACACACACACACACTCATGCACACATGCCACTAGCATTAACAGAAGCAAATAAAATAGAAATGCCTTCAGTACTGGCAAGTGGAGCAGTGGGCACATCCCACACATTCCTACCCTTCCCCCACCACACATAGAGATTTCAATCTCCTTTTGATGTCTCCTTGTGAATCTAAGCAGACAGCCAAGGGTGACAGACACTTGAGGGATGCTTCCAATATGAGAGCCATGAAAGCAGACACAGACACAGAAACCGATTCATAACTCAGAGATCTAAGCAAAATTCCCTGATTTTTTTTTCTTCTTCTGCTGCTGCTGCAATAATGTACGCATTGGGAAATAAAGAGAAGACACCAGAGGAGCCAAATATATGAAGAGATGGACAAGACACACAGCAAGACAAGAAAGCCAGAGGATCCAGGCCCTGGGTATGACTAACTGGAGCTCTGCAAAAAGAAAGCAGGGAACCAATTATAAAAGATCTAATTTTCTCATAACAAAATTCCCTAGAACTGAGCCAAGATAGCTCAGTGGGTAGAAAGAGCTTGCCACACAAGCTTGTTAACTGGAGTGCAGTGTCTGAAACACAGGGTAGAGAGAACTGAGTTACCAGTCTGATCTCCACATGCAATGGTTCACATGTGCCCACACACACACACACACCACACGCTCACACACACATTCACATGCACACACACACACCCCAAATTAAAAACTTTAAAATTCTTTTATTCTCTAAAACTGAAGAGCATATGTCTCTAGACTGATGTGGTCAATCGCAATGATTGACAAAAGGCCAGTAGTACATAAGTCCTGAGCCTCAGCTTATGTTACCTCAGAGTATGGGCAGGTTTCGAAGTCTGCTGTCTCTAACCTGCCCTGAACTCTTATCGGTTCCTAAAGTGAGTCAAAGAAACTAAAGTCCTTCTACCTGAGGCTGGTCAGAGAAGCTGTTCTCTGCCTCCCTCAAAATAAACTATAAAGCCCAGAAATGTCACTCTCGTCATTACCTCTTGGTTTTTGAAAACTATCATTCAGAAAGGGTCCAGATCCTTTCCCAGAGGAAAGGAATCTACACAGACACCAAGATACACCTAGACTGACAGGCCTTGCTGGGTACTTCCCCCATCGACTCTGTTCTATCCAGTTGCATTTCTATCTAGCTGGCCATTCTTCATCAAGCCTAATCTACTGTGCTTTGCTCTTGTTAACTTGTCTTTTAAATGGGAGTGATAGCCATCGTCTCTAAAGGACCAAGGTAAAGTTTCACACCCTACAACCTTCACAGTGCTTCCTGAGAGCGTGAGAAATGAGGAGAACCAAAAATTATGCTTCTAAAAGAAGAAAAAATAGATCACTCACAAAGATTTGTCAATCAGAATGACATTATTCTTCTCCTTGGCATGTCTATGCAGTACAAGAAAATGCAACCATTCTTACAGAACTGTGAGCGAAAATATGTTCCAAGTGAAATCCTGTACTCAAGCTATCAAGGAAATGTAAATGTAAAAGAGAGACATTTTCAAACATCCAAATCTTAAAAATTGCATTATCTTCCCACCACTTAATAGGAGCCTGCTAGAAATCTCCAACAAACAAAACCAGCAAACGTGCTAATGAGATCAGTACCAAGCTGGGCGGTGGTGGCGCACACCTTTAATCCCAGCACTTGGGAGGCAGAGGCAGGCAGATTTCTGAGTTTGAAGCCAGCCTGGTCTACAGAGTGAGTTCCAGGACAGCCAGGGCTACACAGAGAAACCCTATCTCGAAAAACCAAGAGAGAGAGAGAGAGAGAGAGAGAGAGAGAGAGAGAGATATCAGTACCAAACTATGAGTGGCTCTCCAAGCAAAATGGTCCATCCAGACTCTAGTGGGAAAACAGGATAGAGTTTCACAATGGGAAAAGTGAAGATGGGTTTGATTTGTTTGTGAATGTGGAAAGTTCTGGAACATATGTGTAACAGAGACCTTGAAGTATTAGAAGAAAAACATGACACATACAAAAGTAGCAAACAGCAACTTCACAATGGTTGTACAACATGAGACATGTTGTGGTGTGCAACTGTGCACTAAACACTATTTCCACAGTTGCATTACCATAGCATTAGCAACTGGGGTGAAAAAATGAATATTACTATTTAGATATTGTGATTATGAAGTAAGTGTGTTAATGAAATAATAAGCCCTTCGTTTACTGTGACAGAAGTTAACAGATGATGTCTATTCCAAGAAATCAAGCCTGTGTGGTAGACACATTAATTAGAATTCTGACTATAAATGCCAGAAGCAGAAGCTCGATTCAACAGCAGGAATCTCATAAGCTAGATAAGCATAGCTTTCCTGTTAAGCTTCCATGCACATATGACATCTTCGTTTGAATGTTAATTTTTAAATGATTTTCAAAAGTGAAAATACGACTATGACTGTAGGTCACAGAGAATCCAAGCTGAAGTACCCTCCCTGGCTTTCATAATGCTGAAGGGTACTATGCAGGCTACTGGGGAGGAAAAGTCACTAATAGTCATACCCTGCGTGCTAAGATAGCAACATGCAAAGCAAGGTTTAACCATTGCTGCAATAGTGGCATGGTAGTGACAGAGGTAACCAACTGCTATCTGATTGAACTCTACAGGAGGAGTTGGTGTCTAATCCTATAAACCTGGTTAAAAGCTCATGGCCAGGGAGGTAACAGGCACTGGAGGGGACTTACTCATAAGTGATTAAAATGATGAGCATAAGTGACTTTTGAGTGTTCAGTTCTAAATGGGACATCTATGTCACCGCCAGGGGCTGAAAGAACATTGCAGAAACACTGTAAGCATCAGAGGATGAGAAAGAATGCTGAAAAATGTCTTCTAGATTTGACATACTGTTTTACCCATAAAATCACAGTAGTGGTTGCTACCTACCTGCACAAGACCAGGCCCATCAACATTACATCATGGATGGTACAGGAGCTCACAGGCCCTCACCAGCATGAGCAGCTGCTATAGGTTACTGGGAGAGTCATAGTTGTAGTGGTGTACTTTGCAGAGCAAAGGAAACCCTGAGTGATGGGTTCCTGAGGTGACTGTGCTGTTCACATGGGCTCAACCATGTCAATAAGCCATGCCTCAGCCCCATGAGAATGGAAAAGCCTCCTTCAGATAAGGTTCAATGATGGCAAATCCTTCCTCTCTGATCCAATTGTGAATGCTGACAGTGCAGACAGAAATGTCCACTGTAGCTTTCTCCCCGTGCAACACTGACTCCTCGTTTATCTGCATGTAATATCCCTGTCTCACTGCTCAACTGTAAATAACCAACAACCTGAGCTTCTAGATGCTGAAGCTTCTCCACCAGAGAGCATAGTCTATCCAATCCCAGCCTTTCCATATCAGTGTGTCTGTCTTTTCTTGATTCCCTCACCACCGTAGTTAGGTAAAGTCCTGAAGTCATATAGAACACAATGGGGTGAACACTGATATGTTACCTTTGTGCAAGCAAATAAGATCTGCCATACCCATGCACATAGTACCTATGCACATACAATGTAATCATTAGCTGCTAATTAATGATTGTAGAGAGGGCATAGCTGTGTGTGTGTGTGTGTGTGTGTGTGTGTGCACGCACGCACACACACACGCGCATAAGTGTATGTGTGCAAGTGTGCAAGTGTGCAAGTGTATGTATGTAAACAGAATAAATATATTAAAAATATGCTGGTGTTCTCTTCCTCCTCTTCAAAAAGATGAATTACCCAGCTCACCAGCAAACTGTGTACATGAGGATCTTAGAGTCCCCTGAGCAAGTACCAAGCCAAATGGAAGCCAAACTCATTCAATTTGATTGGTTGACAGAACCTTGGACTTACAGCGCTGCAACATACAAGCTGTCTCGGAACGCCCCTCCTGTGTCTGATGCCACGAGGAGCCTCTGGAACTCTGTGTGTCGCTGGCTGCAACCCACACACTCAGAAGAACCACTTGTTCCAACGTCTAATGCTGGATCCTTTTAAGGATGGTCCCCTGTTGTTTTTCTTTTGGTTGGTCTTTTTCCCTCGCCTAGACATTACAAAATGGCAAGGACCAAAACTTCAACATTTGTCTACTCTATGCCCCCCAAACACCAACACTGGCCCAAGTACCCAGTTAGCCTTCAGTAAATATGATTTCACCAGCTATTCCAACCCAGATGGTTAATTATATAAAGAAGCAGAAATGGACGTGTTAGAGGGGAAAATAAAGCAAAGAAAAATCTCCAGGTCTTCCCAAGTGCTTCTGATATTCTTTCCTTCTCAACCCCTTCACTACCCCCATGCTTACTAAAAATACAGAAATCTGATTTCTCTTCGAAATCAAACTTTAGAAAAACATATTTTTCAAGAGCGTTTTTTCCTTCCAACAAAGCTTGGCTGCCTGTGTAGGCTGTAAATTTACAGCTGACAGTTCTCTGCCAGAAGTTCTTTTGGGTGTTTACAGCTGTGAAATTTAATCTTTGGGTTATCATGCGTTTCCCTCATGCTTGAGCTCCCAGTCCAAAGGATGGTGCTCCTGACGACATAACTCAGAACAGTAATGAAATAACAAGAATATTTATTTACATTTACAGACCACCTTTCACCTAAGGGCCCCTTAGTAATTTCAAACACAGCAGAGATGCTTCCAAACTGGGTAGCTCTCCAATGTTGATTTAGAAGCTAAAAATGGATTCAGTCTGCTGTGCGTAATTCCTTGGCAAAAATCATATACTTCTTCATAAATGGAAATGGTGAATCCTAATGCTTCAAAAATCTTCCCTTGCCTCCTTAAGCCTTTATTCTCACTGGGAAATAAGGAATCAGCATTTCCTAGGCCCCACCCTAAATATGATTATATTTGTGCTTTGAATATTTTTTACAAGTTAATCATTCTACTTTACAGGGTTCACTGAAACATCTCTTAAACAGAATGTGTTGGGAATTCTGTGTCATCCTGTGGTTTTAGATAAGTAGAAGTCTGGGTCCCCAGCCCCTTTTGTTTTCAAACACTTGTTCTTTTATTTTTCCCTTAATAACTGCTAGACTGTGTACATTTAAATATAAAACACTGCTTACATGTATTCTCTTTGTTTGCTATTCTTTCTCAGAGTAAAATGTCTTTGTCAGAGGGTACATGTATCCATGAGAAATTGATTTGCTTCTGAATTGCACCCATGAGTTAAAATATCTCCAAGATATGTTAAGAATCCCATGTCTATATTTGGTGAGGGTACAAACGCCCGGATCCTGGTTTTCATTTTGCCACTTTTATCACCAAACCCAAGAAAACAGAGTCATCAGGATGAAGAGCACAGCCCTGGCATTCCTTTTCTGCCCAACATGGCAGGAAGAAGAAAGTTTTCTGAGATTTTACATAATTTCAGCCTTATTTCTGGTCAACGTGACAATTCTTTTAGAAAGCCTGACTTTCAGTCATTTGTTAAATTTAAATTAGAATCTGCTATGTGTCAGATATTGTGCTGGGAGCTGAAGACTTATGAATATAAATTGTGTTGCTCTGCCCAGGGAATTTGTACTCCAGGAAGGTTGGCAATCAGAAGAACAGACCAGGAGTCCTGTGCAGCAAAACTGTTTGTGGCACATGACCCTGTACAAAGCAGAGATGGCTCTACAGGAGCCTGCCAGGGATACTCTTCCTTACTGCAGACAACCACAGGCATGACTGAGGACGGGTAGCTCTGAACCCATTTGTCCTCCTCTTGAATGTGCATCTGCCAGCTTGCTGCCCAGCTGCTGTCACAGAAGCTTCTAGGTGTCACAGGTGCCTCCTGTGGGGCATTCTGGCTTCCTGGGAGCCATCTTTCCTTTTGTTCTTGCCTCTGCACTGTTAAGCTCACAGGCCTGCTTATTTTCTCATCTTACTTTAGTGCTAGTTAGAGTGTGTGTGTTTGTGTTTGTGTGTGTGTGTGTGTGTGTGTGTGTGTGTATATCTTATATATATATATGAAATATATGAAATAAAATATAAGATGAATACATATATACATATATACACATATGCACATATACACATACACACACATGTATATATATACATATATATGTATGTGTGTGTATATATATATATATATATATATATATATATATATATATATATTCATTCATCTCAAGCTAGTAGTGGCCTTGATACTCCAATTCCTCAGAAAGGTGTGTACCAGGATCCCAAACCAGAAATAACCAGTAAGGCCACATGACCCACTCCCCTTCCCCCCTGAAAAACCATGGTTAAGCCCTTATGAGAATTGGAGAAATGATACTATCAAAAAACAATACAGCATGGACTATCCTTCTTGCCATCCCAATTCTTTCCAGACCAGAGAGACCCTGAGCTAAAAGTGAAAAGGCAAGAGACATGTGAAATGGCTTCATGTTTCCTTGTGGTCCTTAAGAGTTGACAAAAAACCCCAAGGGGAAGAGCTGGGTGGAGCTTGTACTAGGCAGACAAAGCCACAGGCACCTTCTCTTGGCAAGGCTGGGAAGAAAAATGGCTGGAGGGTCCAGCCTCTGCAGTAATCTACACACACACACACACACACACACACACACACACGCACGCACGCACGCACGCACGCACGCACGCACGCACACGCACATGCACACATGCATCACCAAGGGCTGGATCATGCCCTCAGGTCCTTTCACTGCCCACAGGAAGTAAATTCTAACAGATGAAATTACATTACTCTCAGACTGTAAAAAGAGAATCTTGACTATGAAATTAGGCTGATTTATACAAAATAAGACCCTGTGATTTCTAACCACCTGGATGGTGTACACTGACTCTGTCTAGCCCCACAGTCTCCCTGGGTACTCTTGCCTATGCCCAAGTCTCTATACACAGCTAGATCTTAGGTTTTGTTCAGTTTCTCTATAATTCAGACTGATATTTCAAGCTACTGGCTTTATATCTACCTTCAAACTCAGCATGTTCTAAAATGACTCCTCCCTCCATCCTGCTCTGCAAAGCCAGTTCTACCCCTCAGTCACTTCTTCGATCAATGCATCAGAGTACACCTGAACTAGAAACCTCTAGAGAAGCAGACTAAAGAACAGGAAAACACTTTAAATGGAGCAATGTCATCATAAGCAGGGGGTGAAGATGGCCCGAACTGCACCCAATCGAAGACATGCTTTTCCGTCTTGACCAACTAGGTCTCAGGAGTCTGAGCCAAGGTATCTTCTCAACAACCTCAAATGTAGCAGCCTATTGTCTCTCCTCTATCGTCCGTCTGCTGATTAATGTGACTGTCCCCTCACCAGCATTTGTGGTCTCACAATCTTCCCTGTCCAGGGCTGAAATATGACCTGACTTCTTCACCTGAAAGCAGCAACTACACCCTTACAGCACACATATGTAAGTCTTCTAACCTTACTGTGAGTCAAGAATGACTATTGCTAAGTAACAGGTCAGGAGTTAGGAAGCCCGTGACTGAATTCTGACTGAGGTAGCTGAGCATAAATAATCAAGAGCGAATTAAGATAAGGGTAGAAAAAGCCTCATGGTTTCCTTCTAGAATTTTCTTATGGTACCAAGAAAGCTGTCACTTATGAACAAGAACAAGGCAAACAACTGGGAAGACACCTCAGTGAGTAAACTGCATGAGGACACAATTTGGGGTGCTCAACACCTACATAAAGATCTGGGGCTGTTTTGGCACATACCTATAATCCCCACACTGAGGAGAGAGTCGGGAGAACCCTGGGGCTTGCTGAACAGCTTGTCTAGCCAATCAGTGAGATCCACACCACTGAGAAGCTTGTCTAGCCAATCAGTGAGAGTCACACCACTGAGAAGCTTGTCTAGCCAATCAGTGAGAGTCACACCACTGAGATGCTTGTCTAGCCAATCAGTGAGAGCCACACCACTGAGATGCTTGTCTAGCCAATCAGTGAGATCCATACCAGAGAGAGATCCAGTCTCAAAAAGTAAGGTGGAGACTGAAAGAGGAGGAAAATGATACTTGATATCAACCTCTAGGCTCCACACATGTACACACACACACACGCACACACACACACATTCACTCACGCACACACGTGCACTCACGCACATGCATGAGCAAGAGAGAGACAGAGATAGAAAGAGAGAGACAAGTAAATGACAATGAAGTTCCTGGCTTTGCAAGACTGCACTGAACAGTCTTCCTCAGGTTCTCAGCTCTCTCCACCTCTAATATTGACATTCTTGGGATTTTTGTGAGTACAAAAAAAAAAAGAAGAAGATAGAGAAGCTTCCTATAAAACTGCAGAGTGCTGTATAAAATGTAAATATTTGCTGTTTTTCTTCCAAATAAATATTCGTTCCCTGCTATAATTCACAACTCCTTAGACTGCAGCTCACAGAAGGTCATTCTTGCACAGAAGTGAATGCCACATACCCACAGCAATTCAAACATTTTTAATAAGATGAGACTGGGAACTGAGAACATGGGGACCCATGTGAATTCAGAGGCACTGGACCACAGTTCTCATCAGCAGAGCAGTAGTAGTATTTCTCGGCTGAAATTTTAATATTCTATCTTTTTTAATATTGCATAATTCCCCTTGGAGAAGTCACTCCGAAAATAAATGAAAATGAAAAAAATTCCAGACATTTAATAAACATTTTAAACTAGGAACTAGAAACTTCTTGCCCATTAAGTCATTATAGGTTAATGTGAATAAAATGTTTTATGGAACCTGATATATCTCCTGTAAACCCTCATTAAATATACTACTGCTGTTATGACCCTTCGGTATAGAAAAAAAAAAAAAAAAGATGGAAATCCACCATTATCCCCAGAAGCTGCTCTGATTCCCTTGGCTGCCTTGTCCTGGCACTTACAGGAAGCTGTTGGAGTTGGTTTTCCAAAACTTACCAGTGTTTACAAAGGGGCTGGCTGGTCTGCTGCTTCTATGTCATGAGAAAGAAAGTCTTATTTCCATATTCCTCAACTTTGCTCTATGGAACATTAGCTTTGTACAAAGATACAAGTATTCTGAAAAAAAAAAAATAGAAGGACAGGAATATCCATGACAGGCAGTTCTACCATGAGCAAATAGGCTCTTGGAAATAGTTAAAAGCAAAAGTTAGCAGCTTTCTTACTTGCAGAGTATTTAGAGCCTTTAATAATGTAAAATGCTTTGTAATTCTCTAAGAGGGTGTCAGCACATAATTTGTTTTGTGCAGAACACAGTACAAACACGCTCGTGTTCTGCAGAAATGCAGTTTAGAAGAAGCTGTTTTATTTAATGTAGCCAAGTAACCAATGACAACAGGTTCAGTAGTTTCCAGAAGAGCATATTTCTCGTTGAAAGTTCCAAGCAAGGGAACCTCTTCCCAATAAACAATATCATTACAAGAAGCACGAAACAGAATCATCTGCAAGTGATTATGATTTTATAGCAGTCTGGGAATCCATAATTCAATATTTGAAATCATGTTCTTCTTCTTGATAATGGGTATCAAAATTGTCAAAGGACACTGTCATATTTTATATGCTTTGCAGCAAGATGACAAATTCTAGTAAAAGGCAAGTGTCTATATTGCCCGTATTTCCCCTTCTAATTGTAAAAGGAATCATGAAAGGAGGATTATAAAATCATATTTACATAAAATATTAGAACAAGGATGACCACAGTGACCAAGAATTAGAGTCATCTGTGAAGAGAATGCAGTGCGGCTGTGTCATCAAAGTGAAATGGATGTCGATGGGCCCCGGGTTGCATTCTCCTTGCTTGTCTAGTTCACCTCTCACTCAACTCTCAGAAGGTGTGGGCTACCAGTGGCTCTAGAGAAAGTCTACCATAAGAAATGTCTCCTGAGAGGCTCTTCCAGAGCCTGACCAATACAGATGCGAATGCTTGCAGCCAACCATCAGACTGAGCACAGGGTCCTCAATGGAGGAGTTAGGGCAAGGACTGTAGGAACTGAAGGGGTTTTCAACCCCATAGGAAGAACAACAATATCAACCAAACAGACCCTCCAGAGTTCCCAGGGACTAAACTACCAACCGAAGAGTACACAGGAAGGACCCATGGCTCCAGCTCCACATGTAGCAGAGGATGGCCTTATCTAGCATCGATGGGAGGGAAGGCCCTTGGTCCTGTGATAACTCAGTGCCCCAGTGTAGGGGAATGCTAGGGCAGTGAGGCAGGAGTGGGTGGTTGGGTGAAGGAATACCCTCATAGAAGCAGGGGGAGGGGGAGGAGAGGGGGTTTGAGGAGGGTAAATGGGGAAGGGGGATAACATTTGAAACACAAATAAATAAAACATCCAATAAAAAAAAAAAAAGAAATGTCTCGTGTGGCAGTGGGGTTACTTCATTAATAGGATGACACACATCCACACCAGTTAAGCTCAATATCAGTGGCACACTGATGTGAGCTACGGAAGACTGATCTCTTTATTCAGGTTAAGACCAGCTGTGCAATATCACACATGGTCCAGTGCTCCTGGTGGGATGGGCCCAAAGCTGGCCTTAACTGAGACACTTACATAGTTCCTTCCCTTAATCCTACATCCTTACTATCCCCCCTTGAGACTATACCCAAAACCCAGGTTACCCTCAAGTACTCATCAGAGACTGTGTTTCTAGACAACTCTGCCTAAAGCGTATAGTTTAGAACTCTAGACTTCGAGGGACTCTTTTCTCTTATTTAAGACATTAGGTAATTCACAATGGCCAGACTCCTCCTGAATTCAGAAATTATGCAGTGTGATAGAAACACACGGGTCCTCCTTGAGTATTTCACATGGGGTTCTAAAGCACACATGCCAGCTGTTGAAAGAAAATGTAAATTGTAAAAATGTAAACAAAAAATGTAGATTTTTCAAAG
Source organism: Rhabdomys pumilio (assembly GCA_030674055.1). Taxonomy (NCBI): domain Eukaryota; kingdom Metazoa; phylum Chordata; class Mammalia; order Rodentia; family Muridae; genus Rhabdomys; species Rhabdomys pumilio. The sequence goes on along the minus strand of JANHMN010000004.1, from coordinate 103,242,001 downwards.
CCAACCCCAAATCTAGCGAGTCATACTCTCTGAATGTAGAACCTATACATTGTATTTTATGGTAGAATTCACAAGAGTTTCTGATACACGCTAAAATTGAAGAATGACCATCAAGGGGCCACAAGCTAACTAGCCGTTCCCTTTCCTGTAGTCATTTGGAAATACTCTTAGTGCAAGCTCACTTTTTTTTTGTAACTTCTGCCTCTAAGGGGAAAAAAATGATGCATGAACTTCTGATTAGAAATTTCCTATTTGATCTGTAGGAAGGGGAATGAAAGATGACATCCTAATAGATTATTGTCTTAGTTAATGACAGATTATTTCAAAATGTAAATTTGTTTTATTTATTCAAACTTGAAAAATATGATTTTAGATGACGCTCACTAGATAAGTAAGTTGGAGAAGTTATGTTTGATGATCTCAAATCAATCATTTCCAAGGATTTGGGACCTATGGGAAAGGAGAAAAAAAAATCTAAAAATGCTTCCAAAGCAGCACACAAAAAAGATTTACAGTTGTCATAAACATCTAAATCACCACATTTAGTCATCTCCCAAAACTTTGACTCTGTTGTTTCAGAGTCATCCATCTAAAAAGCTCAGATCTCTGAATACACAGTTGAAATCGCCACTAAACGCTGTGTTTCTTCCTACTGCTGACAAGCACGAGACAACCACAGCTGAGTGGAAGTACCTCAGCCAGCAGGACAATCAAAATTAACCACAGGTGTTAGTTGGTAGCTTTAGATCAAACAGAGATCCAAGGACAAACCCGCTGTGGACAAGAGAGCCATGGTGAGGCAGGAGAGCCCGAGGGCCAGGACAGCTTCCAGGGACTGACATTTACTAAGCTGCAGATGGTTCTCACCTAAACAGCTTGACAGGCCAAGTTTTCTCCTCACCGTTGTTTGTGTGGATTCTTTGTTTGTTTGTTATGTTGTTGTATTTATCCTTCAAGGTTTTTTTTTTTCAATCTTGATTCAGAGATAGTTCCCACTTCCTCCCTAGCTGACATTTTAATTTTTTTTAAGTTCTAAAGAAATTTTAATTTTTTTATTCTTCTCACATACATTATGCCCCAACCACAGTTTCTCCTCCCTCCACTCCTCCTACACAGCCCTTGCCACCCCTCACCCCCTCAGAGCCACTTCTCATCCATCCATTTCCCTTCATAAAAAAAATCAGGCCTCCCAGGGATAGCAGCTGAATGCAACATAACAAACTACAATAAGACCAGGCACAAACCCTCTTAGCAAGGCTGGATGAGGCAACTAAGGAGGAGGAAAAGGGTCTAGAGAGCAGGCAAGAGAATCAGAGATAGCCCCAACTCCCGTTAGGAGTCCCACAAAAACACCAAGCTAAACAACCATAACATATATGCAGAGGACCTAGCGTAGACCCATGCAGGCTCCACAATTATCTCTTCAGTCTCTGTGACCCCGCTTAATTAATTCTGTGGATCATGTTCTCCTGGTGTCCTCATCCCTCCCCCTCTTCCTAGGGTTTTCCAGAACTCCACCTAATGCTTGGCTGAGGGTCTCTGCATCTGCTCCTGTCAGGTACTGGATGAAGCCTCTTTGAAGATGAGTGGGATAGGCACCAGTCTGTTGAATATAAAAGAATATTATTTGGAATCATTTTTGGCCAGTCATGTTTGGTTCTATCCAAAGCCCCTGAGCTATCCAGCCTTTAGTACATGGCCATACAGCCACTGCCAAAAAAAAGTTACAATATATTCTGATCACATTTTCCCTCCCCCAACTCCTCCCAGATTGTCTCCATCTTCTCACCCCACCCAACTTCATGCCCGACCTTTCTTTCTTTCTCTCTTTAGAAAATAGGCAAAGAAACCAACATAATAAAAGGCTGTGTGCAGCTGACACTTCTTAATGAACATCTCAGCACAGGCTCCAAAATGAGTTGCCCACCCAGAAAGGCTTTCCCACACCAGAAGTTGTTCCTAATACATACTGTGACTTTCAGTTAACAGAAAAAATCAAAGTGAAGAACCTTTGCCAATCCCAGGCACCCACAGAGCTGCCTGACAGTGGGAGACTGGCTGGTTCAATATTGTTTTTCTTCTGGAAGTTGAAAGCAAAGGACTACACACTCTAAAGACAGCACTCACTGAGAACTATGCCTGCAATTACAAATATATACTGTTAAGAGATGACACGGCAAGCATAAAACATTTCAAATAACACATTTGTTTCAAGGCAAGACAACTTCACAAATGGTCTTCAAAACATGTAACTTCTAAATTCATAGTGACTCCAATGTGTCATTTTAAAAACAACTGGAAGTTCTCTGTACACTCTGCTATTAGACTGTGTCCTCTGGGGCAAACGTTACAAACAAAATAGTTTTCAGAAATAAGCTGCAGCTTTTACTGACCCTTCTACAAAGCTGATTTAATGTATTAGAGCATCAAAACTTTTAAAATCTATTAACTTAGCAGACACTAGCTTCTACCAATCAAAAAGGTAAGAGTGTCAACATCGGTGTTCAGAGCCTATCCCAGAGCTTTCCTGCTTTGATTAAACAACCTACCTACTGCTTCTACCAATAAATCTGAAAAGTTTCTTGATTTATGTCATTCTTTGATTACTTTCTATAAAAAATATCCTCAAATTTACTGTGTTGAAACATGGAATTTGAGGTGACCTAAATGGATGCTCATAGGCCGTGGTCACACATATTTTGTCTCCAGAATAATATGTGTGTGTGTGTGTGTGTGTGTGTGTGTGTGTGTGTGTGTGTGTTATTTGAACCTAGTGCATCTCTGAATCCTGTCAAATTACTTGACCATTTTTCATTAATATAATATATATGCATATATATTATATAGTTTATTAGATATAGATATAACTTTTTCCATATAATCATATAATATATTTTGATTATACTCTTTCCCCTCCCCAATTCCACACAGATTCTCCCACCACCCTACCCATCCAACTTTATATTCTTTCTCTCTCACCACAAAACAGGAAAAAAAACAAATAAACAAAAATCAAAACAAAAAGGAGGAGAAAGAAGAAAAAGAAGGAGGAGGAGGAGGAGGAGAGGAAGAAGAGGAAGAGGAAGAGGAGGAGGGAAAATTAAGAAGACAAAAAATACCAAAGATGTGTGAGCATATGCACACACGTGCGCATACACACACACACAAATTAAAATTAAAAAATATTCAGGGGTATAGCTTAGGGGTAAAGCATTATTTTTGTACTGGTGCTATAATACATCACAGGACACAATGCAGTTATCTGGAGCCACACCCACAAATCCATGCCTTGAACTTATATTTCATAATCAATTCCTGTTCAAATCGACATAAAAGAAAGGATCCTATCAGTTCACAGGTTGACTTCCTGGAAGTTTCAGGAAAAATGGGGGAGATATGAGACTTCAGACTTATAAATATGTTTCTTCAATGTGAGTTCCTAAGGAGACATAATGAAAAATGATCAAGCAATTTGACAGGATCCAGAGATGCATTGGGTTCAAATAATCTTACATAGTTCTATGAAGAACTAGCCTGGGAAAATCTATGCTGTTCTTATACACAAGATTCATCAACATGCTATGTAAAGAAAAAAATAATTAGACTCATTTCCTCAAATGATTCAATTCTAATCTTCTAGTATTTAGGAGCAGTATAGCCTGCCAGGGTTGAACTGGCTCTCCCACCTAGCAGCTGCCCTGTGGGGCCTTAGGCGACTCATTTACCTTTGTAATTCCCTTGTTTCTTCAGCTGTACACAGTGATAATGAGAGTCTCCCAAAGATCACATCAATCAACATTCAAATGTGCCTCTGTCTACATATGCTGTACAGGTACAGAGACTATTACTATCGAACAGAAAATAGCCCTGATATTCCTAGAGCTAGAAAATGAGACCTGGTAACTACTTCTTCCCTTCATGGCTTAAATAAAGAAAAACAAAGGTAGTTATGGGATGTGACTGAAGAGCCCCCAGCTCCCAAGATGCTTCCTGAAGGTGCTCCATCACATCATAAATACCAAGCCCTGCTGCGTGGCCAGAAAGGCTAGTCTCTCTGACAGCCTCTAAACTTTATTCACATTCTTGCAAAAGAGACTTATTCTGAGAAATTGGGGTCCCTTCTGGAGGTTCTTATTCTCATTGGTGAAAGAATTTAAGAATGAACCAGCAGAAGCTCAAGACAGTTTTACTAGAACTCAAATGAAAAGCACCCCACCAGCCACCCCGAGGAGGAAGGAGATTGGAGATGAAAGGAAGCCCTGGTATTTGAATTACAAGCATGGAGTCCTACCACGTGACTGCACACTGTAACTGGGCAGGAAGAGAGGTACTTTAGAGAAAGAAATAAGGCACCTGAAAGTATCAGAGAAAAACAAGTTCTGACCAACTTCAAAAGAAAGACATAGGAAAAGTAAGACACGTAGTCATGTTGAGCCTCTTGACTCACAGGACTATATGAGAGGGTGAGAATTCTGAGAAAGAAAAATATAGTATCTCATTAAAGGGAAAAATTTATTGCACCTATGTCTTTGTGGTGGTTTACAGTAGGCCTGCCTTCCTAGGGTGATCCCTTGGCTAATATGTTAGATCTCTTTTCAGGCTAGACGGGAAGGAGCTTTTCCTCAATAGAACTTTATTGCTCCTGTAACATCCCCCACCCCCTTGAAGTGGCAGCCCAAAAGTCACTGAGGAGTCAGATCAGGCCTCAGAGCCTCCCAAACACCTGTCACATCTCTGGCCTTTAGTAAGGACAAATTTGCCAAGATACTCAAGGGTGTTCTGGCTTTTAAGAGAAGAAACTGGTTTTTTTGAGGAGTGGTGGCTTACCTAAAGTGCACAGCTAATTTCTACCCCCTCCTCTCATGAGATGCTGTCAGGATTCTGGAGGCACTAATTTGAGATCTGGAATATTGGGTTTCCTGGAAGAACAGGGCACTTAAAAGTAGAAAAAAATATTATCTAAAGAGCCTGGTAAGAGGAAGAAACCACAATGTTGAAAATCAACCTCATCCCTCACACCCCAACCAAACTGCATGCAGAGAAGTATTTCCCTAAGAAAGAATAGTTGAATGAATTAGCCAGGGTCCCTCAAGTTCCCTAATGTCATTTCCCTGCAGTTCTTTGCATATGTCAAGTGGAAGGATTTAGGCTTAGTTAGGAGAGGAGGGGCAGTGACTGTAGCTTAGGGGTGCTTTGCTTGTGTAAATACCAATTTAGTATTCAGCACCAAGACTAGCAAAGAGCATTATGAGAAAACATGCAGACACAACTCTAATTATAATATAGATGAAGACCTTGGAAATCCCCTTGTATATTTTTACATACGTTAAGTGTGAACGTGGAATGTTTTCAAAATGGGCATCCCACACCTGTATCTCGAAGACTGGCTCTGTGTCAAGTTGTGAGAGTGATTATTTAACTTGCTGATAGCTAGCTACTTAGCTGGCTATAAATGTCAACAGCAAACTTATAAATTATTTCTATTGCAGAGCCATGGAACTTTAAAGAGTCTAGAGAGGCTGGGGCGAATAGGTAGCTACCTCAAGCAGGCAGACAAAAGTTTAGATTCTAGGCTCAAACCACCATTCTGGGAAGATTCCCATAGTCATTTCCCCTGTGAATAAAGATTCTTCTGTCAAAATCTCCTCATTTGATATTAAATTGTCTCTATGTTTTAGAGAGACAGAAAATACATTGACATTTAATGGGGAAGAGGCAAGATCTTCAAATGTGTGATACTGAACCACACCCTTCCATAAATGTCAAGTGGCAGATATTGAGTCTTCTGATTAAGAATCTCCCCAAGAGCGAGGAAAGGGGCTGCTATGCCCAGGGCCCTGATGACAGGGGATGAGGACAGGGTAAGGAGGCTAGGACCCGCTATGATGATTAGGGGCCATGAGAAGCAAGCACTTCCAGAGCAGCTGGAAGGCAATTACCAAGGCTGAAAATGATGAGAATCTGGAGTATTGTTTACAAAAATCAAAGAAGAAATACCCCTGGCACACCAGTCTTTTCAAATCAACATGTTTTGTTTCTCTCCTGAAACCACATCTCTCAGAACCTCAAGACCAGCACGCCAAACTCAATCCACAGACAACACTCACACAGCTGCACACAATGTGCAGACAAAGGAATTGGCTCCACTTCTTCCCCTATGAGGGAAAAAGCAAAGAACTGAAATGCCTGCTAATAAGAAGCGAGTTAAAGTGTTATTTGTTCACCACCGCAAACTACTGGGCAGTGATGAGAGGGAGAGGGTAGCTATGCTGACAGAACAAGCCCATGATCACACACTGTACCTTTCCACAGTGAAGAAATGGCTCCCCTTTCAGGCAGACTCAGAAGCCACCTGAGAACATGGCTTACCAAATTTCAGCTCTCACCCCCCTTGGCCAAGTGCCTTGCTCAAAGGCAAGATTATGATGGGAGAACAGGAGGTGGGTGTGCTTTGATACGATATGTGCTTTTCAAAGAGCATACACACAACTGCTGAATATATAATTTTGTGCATAAAGTATTTCAGGAAAAAAAATGCCCAAGAAACTGTTAATAAGGTTGCCTCTAGAGAAAGGAGACTGCAGCAAAGAAAATGAGTTTTTACTGCACTCTTTTTATATGTTTTTGCTTTCTAATTTATTTGTTCAGAAATTGGGTCTCACATAGCCCAAGGTGGCCTCAAATACTTTATAAAGTCCAAGGATGACAGTGAATTTCTGATCTTCTTGCCTCTACCACACCTGGGTCTTCAGCTTATATTTAATCATGTGCATATAACTCCCTTGATAGAAAATTGGAGAATAATTCTTTCCTTTTGTTCTCAGCATGCTTGGAGCCTCTTGAGACAAAGGCTGTGGTCCTGCTACTAAGCAGCTGGTCTTCTGACTCCCCCACACCTCAAGCAGCAGAAATGGGGTGTCCTGGCCCTTTCCTGCCCTACACTTCAGCTGTGTAAAGTGCAGGTTTGTTTTTTTTTTTAAAAAAAAAAACTGGATTCTACTTTGCTGTTATACTTTTCTCAGGAATAACGACAGACCTCCAAATTCTTTTCACTGGTCCTCACTGTAAGCAGTACTCACTCTGACCCAAGCTAACCATGAGCCCTTTCTAACTTTTGCCAGCCATAGTGGGGAGATCACACACTGTATCATAGTGTACAGTAGTGGCTAATAATTCTTGCAATGGTCAGTTCTAGGTACAGTTTGCACTGTTTGGGATATTGTGTATCTGGGAACAGGAAAGATCAGTAACAGCTATGATGCGAAAGCTCCAACTAATAACTTCACCTCAGCTGCAACCGTACATTCTTTTCAGAACAGCACCGTGCCAACTCTATATAAGCTCTAAACTCTAGCAGCAGTCTAGCACCAGGCCAGCTCTACAAACATGCTAATCTCTATTTTCTCATCTAAAATAAGTACTAATGATGATTATGATAATGGTGATGAGAATAGTGCTTCCCTTAGAGGGTCCCTGGGACAATTTAGTGATAACAAGTCCACGGCTCATTCTTTATAGACTTTGCCCAGTGTCTTCTCTACACACCAGTCCAGTAGAGATTTACACTCTCTTCTAGTGGAGATTTGCTGTTGTAACTTCTGTTTTATGACACTGAGTTATCTGGAAACATGAGACTGAATTAATTACAGTGGTAAGTAAGAATTAGTCTATTATCTGAATAATTACTGTGTACTCACTATACTTCTGCTCACCTAGAACATCACAATGGCTCCAATACGAGTTGCAATAGTCGAGCCTCAAGCTAAAGAGCACAGAAATACCTTATGTCCCGTATGTCTGCTGAATATAAAGGGAATTTTGTTTTGTTTCTTTTCTTGTTGTTTTTGTGTTTTCTGTTGCTGCTGCTGTTTGGTTGGTTTCATAAGCAAGATCTCAATATGTAGCCTTGGCTGGCCAGGAACTCAGAGATCTGCCTCCTTTGCCTCTCAAGTGCTGAGGTAAAAGGTGTGTTCTGCCAAGCTCTGGATTGTGATTTTTTTTTTTTTGATTAGTTAGAGTTAAAGTTTGGCAGTGTGTTAAAATTACATAAAAAGAAAACCAATATGTCCAACCCTACTTTAGGACCCCACTGATACCATTGTAGCAGGCTTTCCTTTGGTCTTTTCCCACACATGTTAAGTATTTGAATTCATATGAGATATGTGATTATCTGGCCATTTCCCTCCTTGGCATTTAGCATAGGCACACTCCTAAAAACAGAAAACTCTCCACAGGTATCTCCATCCTGTTGGTTGGTAATACCCCAGTATGTTCATTCACTTCTTAACAAGCATTTGTTGAGAGATGATTAGGTATTATGCATTATCTTTCATGTTGGGCTAGCCTAGTGAACAGAATAGACCAGTTTCTGTCCTCATGATGTTTTAATGCAGTGCTAAACATCTGAGGCTTGACTAAACTGAGCAAGAGAGTGTAGAAATAGAAAAGCAGAGACAGAGCCTATAAGCAATAATGTGAAGAAATTAGCTCTAAAGCATCTGGAGAGAGAGAAGAGGTCAACATTGACCTGTTTACGAACATCCTACTTTATTCAATTGGCGTGCTGATGTGTCAATGCAAATATTCATTTAAATAAATTCTGGGAAATTCGTTAACATTTTAGTAACTTTTAAAATCAAAGTTGCTCGTGCAGTTCCTAAAATGGTTTTAAGGAATCTATTTTGATTTTCATATAGTAGCTACCATAGCTTCATGGTCACTAAGAAGACAGACCATGGCCATCAATACTAAGTCTTGATGCCAGAATCTCCTTGAATTATTCTGTTATTTCTCAGTAAACATCCATCCTACTTTAGGGGAGATATGGTAGAGAATATCTTCAACTTGTATATTGACTGGCTTGCTTGTAAGAGGTGAGTATTGGGCTGGAGAGCTGGCTCAGCAGTTAAGAGCACAGACTACCTTCTCAAGGTCCTGAGTTCAATTCTCACCAACCACATGGTGGCTCACACCATCTGTAACAGAATCCAATGCCCTCTCCTAGTGTGTCTTAAAAGAGCAACAGTACACTCATATACATAAAATAAATAAATCTTCTAAAAAGAGGTGAGTATTGTTATTATATTGGAAGCATGGTATGATTCCTACACACACACATTCTTTTTGGAGAATCAGTCTGACTATGGTCTTCCTATATTTGTAAAAGATAACTGTATATTCACCCATACCAACGCATACTCATACACCCCTCATGAATGAGAAACAAAGTAGAAACATAATAAGACCCATTGTTTACCAATCTAACTGGCGGAGGGGCCTGAGGAAATGGAGCCTAAACCTGAAACAGACTAAAGTCTCATGCAACAGTCAACATTATTCAGAGCATCAGACAATTTATACCCTGGGGGCTAAGAAGAGTCACATAAGTGAAGTTCTTGTGAATCCAAGCTGTGTACAATCATAAGGACAAGTTGTATGTGGCAAAAACATGTTTTTCCATAGATGTATATAAACAACAATAGCCAGTTGTAATGAACAGTCTGAAGTAAACTCACTCCTACCCTCTACACTTGGGAGGAGCATGAAAACACATTCCAAGAACAATTTCACGTTTTTGAGGAAACTGAGGTCACAGCACTTGTTTTCTTGGAATTTTCTCACAAGTTCCCCTCGCAGGACTCCATTCTGGAACCATGTTCCAACACATATCTTCCAAGCAAACCCCCACTGAGACAATTAAAATATTTACTTAACTGGTGTTCTTTAACCCTCAAGTGCCTCAAAAAACAAGGATAAAATAAATTTTTGTATGTCTCCAAAATGTGATCAGAGTAGGGACCCTAGTTGAAAGCACACAACTAAGCCAGCTATCACCCTAAAGTTTCTGCCACTCCAGGAGGCTGGGAGCTCCTGTGTGGAGACCTCACAGAGCTACAGGGCCCACTTAAGATGGGAAATCCAGATAAGGACCCTGATCACACAATGTTGAGACCCCAAAGGATTCCATGTCTGGTGTACTGAGGAAAAGTGCATTGGCCCCGGTTCTGTAGAAGGTGGCAGCACGGAATCCTCTGTCAGTAGGTGCTGATAGAGACAGTCCTCACAGCGTCTGCAGGCCAAATGCTCCTGGTGAAATCTGCAGGTTGCCCAGCACTGGATATGATATGGATGCTAAGGACATGACCACGGTAGAAGATTTGGATAGCATACTTAGGCCCCTGAGTTTGATCCCCAACAATGTAATTCCTAGAGTGTCTGTGATCATTGTTTTGGCTGGGGAAAAAAAAGCCACATGCTCTTAAAAAAAAGAGTTACCTGACTCTCCAGGCCCCATCCTTGGACAGCCATGAGATTTGTTTGTGTGCTTTTTAAATAACACTTTCCTTTACTTTATTTTATATTTAGAGGGTTTTCCCCTCTTTTCTTTTCCTTCTTTAAAAACCTACCACTGCTTTATTCTGCCTATTGTTCTGAGTAGGCTTCTGAGCATCAGGCTGCAACCCCACCCCTCCACCATCACCAGTACCAGTGATCTATGCGTCTCTATTCATTTGAATGACAGAGAAGACGAACAAGAGAAGCTTAGTATAGCCAAGTGGGAGTTGATTGCAGAAGAAGCATATTAGAGAATAAACATGGGGAATCTGAATTATGCTTATCAAATTCAATTTGGATGACTTTAAATGCCTGGGAATTAGAGACAGTGAAACCAAAGGAGCAAAGGAATGGCCATCTAACTTCCCCAAATGTTGAACACAAAAAATAACTAGTCTTATCATTCTAGACACAGTGAGAAATAATTCACAGTTGAGAGTCTGGTCGATGCAGATAAATCTGTCACATAAAGGTGAAGGCAGCGACCGTTAGCCACTTTAAACAATGCTACATGGCACTGTCACAGAAGACAGAAGATGATGCTGTCAACCTGCTCCTCTCTTCCAGGAACGACGCCACTGTTTCCAATCCCCAGGCCTAAGGAGGAGGATAAAAATGGCTTCAATTCTCCGGAGAGCTCGACTGCATGCTGGCCGACTGCCAGGTACTGCTAAGACTGTGTTTTCTTCATCATCTCTCACAAGGTTTCTTGTTATCCTGAAAAATAAGTAAACTGACTAGCTGTTGACAAGACCACAGTGGCTAGAGATCCGGTGACAGGTAGGAGACTTTCCTCCATTGGTCATCACAGGCCATCACAACAGAGGAAACGGCTCAGAAACTGAAGTCCATGAGTTCTTATCGGCTTTTTTTATTCTGTGAGAAGTGTTCTAAGATGGGCTGGACTTTTATCTGGAAACCTACCTTTGTTCTGCAGTGAACAAACTGCCCCAACTGTTACTTTCTGCTGGAGGTTAAGATGAGAACACAGTGACATTTGACAACAGATTGCCATCAGGACGGTTCTGCATCTTCCTCTCCAAGTAGGTAGAGGCATTTTCCACCTTAGACTAAGTCAAAACTGTAAGGAGCAGTGGTGTCAACTGTGCAAACAGTGGTTTTAAGCACACCTGCTGCACGTGTGCAAGACCTACGCACTGTCACGGAAGCATGTGGTTGGAAGCGCTGAGGTCAAAGGGAGTCGTTCAGTGTTAATCTGATTCCTCAGCAGAAGCCTGCTTGTTTTCTCACTTCAACTTGCTCCCTTTAAAAGGTTTATTTAAAAAAAAAATTGCTTGGCATTAACCATAGTAACTTCTGATTCTGGCAGTTAGCCCATGAATTTATATCAGCAGGCACTTACTAAGCAGCTATATGTTAAAAGCATTAAGCCTCACCACCTAGGCTAAAAGTCAAGCATCAGGTCGGGCCTAAAAGTATTCAAATCTTACAGCTTTCACCACAGATCGTATTTTCTTTTTTTGAATTCTGATTTATTTTAAGGGAAGTCTTCCTATTTAATCTTCATCAAAAATATACTTAGCATTCTGATTCATTACGAAGAATCTCTTCTTATCACAAAACAAAGTATAATCCTTCTATTATCAACATCACCCTGATCAAGATTCTTAGAAGACTATCCTTAGGAAACACAGCAAAGCAAAGCTGTTGCCACAGGGTGTTAAAACCTAGAGATGAAGTCATAAGACACCAGAGGACAGGAGAGTCTGAATACAAGGAGCATATAGGAACCCTTTGTTCAACTATTAGTCCTTCTAGGAACTTATTCACACATGTGTAGTAACTCATAATTCACTAATGATGCATTTTTAAGTGCAGAAGGATGTACAAAAGAAGACTACTAACATAAAGTTAAGGGAGTTAAATCATCAGAGTACCCACAAGCACAGCCTCCTGCAAGGCTTTCTATTTATAATTATTTTTCATATACAGTTATACTCCCAACTTTTCAGACTCAAGGCAATCTGTTAACTGTAATCCCCTGTAAAATCAAAAGGCAAAATATGTGCTCTCAACATTCAGCAGTGACACAGAATACACATTGTAATTCCAAAAGAGAGAGCCCGATATAGAGTGGACATATTGGACCAAAGCAAAACCAGAACCCAACAGGGCAAACTCCAAATCAAAGCTCTACAAAATTTGACTGTACTTTGTCTATATGACTCTAAAGTCATTATTTTTCCGTATGTCAGTTTAGAAAAAGTGACATTGTAGTATGAAATAATAAATATTAAATGACAGAAATAAAAATAGTAACTGGGAACAAAGGAGGCAGGTAGGACTTAGATTGTGTCTCTATAATTAAAAATTTAAAAGTCTGATTCCATCTTTGGTGCTGGATTGCTGACACTTTTGTTCTATGTATTGATTACTTTTCTAATGTTGTGATAAAACACCATGACTAAAGTAGCTTATAGAAGGAAGGGTTTGGGGAGCTTACAGTTCCAGAGAGATAGAAGTCCATCACAGTAGGAAATATGGCAGCAGCTAGTAAGGCATTGTTACAGGTAATATTTAAAATGGCGGCACCAAATATGGATTGTTGTTTTGGGGCCTGCCATGTTCCCGACTAGGCAAGGACTAAGGCCAAGAGCAGCGTGCTCTCACCGCTGCTTGGCTCTGACAGGCCAGAAGCATCGGTCCTGGCTCCCACAAGATGCCAGCATGGGAGATGGCTCTGCCAATCTACCACGCTGTCTCCACAATGCTTGGTTGAGGCTAGACCATCCCACCATCCACACAGTATCTGGTAGAAATGAGACTCTAATGCTTAAAGATTATCCAATGGCTTTATATATTTGATAATGCTCAATTAACAAAATGCCCACACAATTAGAGTTGTTTCCCAATATCTAACCTTAATATATAAATTATTACCCATGACTGTCCTGGACCAGTGGTTCTCCATGGCTCCTACATCTCTCTCCTCCTAGCTCCTCCTCTTCCTTCTCCTCTTCCTCTCCTGCTGACTTCTCATTCCGCCTACCTCTCTTACAGCCCAATTGCTAAGCTTTATACAAATGTAATGGGAAGATATCCCACTACAAGGCATGGTGCTGGAGCCATAGCTGAAAGCTCATATTCCAATTCACAGAGAGGAAACATAGAACATTCTAGAAATGGCACTAATCTTTTGAAAATTCAAAGCCCACCCCAGTGACACACCTCCTTCAACAATAGTACACCTCCTAACCTTTCCCAAACAGTTCTACTAACTAGGGACCAAGAATTCAAATGTATGAGCCTATGGGGACATTTCTTATTCACCACTATACTCTAATCCCTGCCTTCTATAGAAACCTTATTAATATTACAACCCTTTAATACAATTCTTTATGTTGTGGTGACACCCAGACATAAAATTATTCATGTTACTACTTCATAATTGTAGTTTTGCTACTGTTATGAAACAAAATGGAAACATTTTTTAAGATAAGGTTTGCCAAAGAGATCGCAACACTCAGGTTGAGAACTGTTGCTCTAAAGAAACATAGCATGTAGAATAAATTGATAGATGATAAATAGATAGATAGATAGATAGATAGATAGATAGATAGATAGATAGATAGATAGACAGATAGATAGATAGAGGAGTTATTGGAATAATTTACATTCTGCAGTTCAGCTAATCCAACAATGGCTAGATGTGAACAGAAAGTTCAAGAAACTAGTCGGTGCTCAGTCCATAAGACTTGATGTCTCATCTGGTCTTCAGTAAGCTAGAATCTCAAAGAAATAGACTCCAATGCTATGGAAGGAATAGATTTGATAGCAAGGGGGTCCAGGGTCAGAGAGCAGAAGAAGCAAGAAGGTAAAGAGCAAAAGCTTCCTTTTTCTGGGTCCTTATATAGGATTTTAGCAGAAAGTATGGTCCAGATTAAAGGTGGGACTTCCTGCCTCAAGATCAGATCAAAACTGTGTGTCTTACTATTTCAAAAGATCCAGACTAGATGTTGATCCACCCACTTTGGACCAAGCAAAAAAAAACATGAACAAACAAACAAAACAAAATAAACAAAAAAAACCCCTCTCACAGATGTGTCCTCCTTTTCTGGATTGTAGTCAAGATTCCAGATGTAGTCAAGAATAGTCATCAAATCCTGTAAGATCAAAAAGCAAACTGCATTCCTCCAACATAAAATGGCACAGAATATACATTACCATTGCAAAAGAGAGGAAATGGGACACAGTAAACACAGACTAAATCAAAGCTAAGAATGAAAGTTAGCAGAGCCAACTTCAAATCGTGTAGCATCTGATAGATTAGATGGCTCTGCCCTTGCAGCTTTGCTGGATACAAGCTACCCCTCTCTTTCAGGCTGATTCCAATCCCTGTGTAGAGCTCCTCTTGGCAGATATGCCATGGCTCTGGCACCTCTAAAATGGGATCTCCAATGCAATCTAGGCTTCACTTTTAAAGCTCTACACAATAGCCTCTCAGGACTCCACACAGGAAGTCTCCTTCCAAATGCTTGGCCTCAGTGGCTCTCCTTAACCATAAAGAAAGAATTCATAGCCCTTTACTTGGGCTTCCTCCATGACTCTAATGCCAGAGCCACATGGACAACATGTCAAGTTCAGCTGCTTGCTTGGGTAGAGCCTGACCCTTGGACCCACAGTTGTAGCAGCTGACATTGGTTGTGCTTTTGAGAAGGAGACAGTTCTTTAGGTCTTTTCTTTTTACAAGTTCATAGGCTTAGCTGGGTGGGGGTTGCTCTTAGGGTCCAGCTCCTTTTACTCCAAATCAGACCTCTCTTTGATCTATTTAGCTCTTTCAGCAAAAGCCTTGGCTGCAACTTCAAATCTCCTGCTGCTGCTTTCTCTCAACTGTAATTTTTTTTTAAATGCCACAGTTGTTCTTTTCATTGTAGATCTGAAGAAAGAGATCTCTAATAACAACATAACCAAGTCAATGTTAGACTGTCTTAAAATTTTCTCTGTCAAAAAAAAAAATTAGTTCATTAACTTTTCAATTTAGCCTTTGGAAAATTCTTAGAACAAGAGCAGAAGACAGCCACATTCTGGGACAAATAATGGTTTCTAGACTCGTTGCTAATGTTGTTCCTCTATGAAATGTTATGAGTTAGTACTCCACAGTCCACGTTACTCTCAGAACTACTGTCTTCCAAGATATTACTACTAGGACAGCCCACTAAGCTCTGTTCATAGCGCTCAACTCCTTTTTTTTAGTTCAAAATTCCAGAAACTTGCATATTCTTCTAAAATAACAACATGGCCACATTCTCAGCAATGACCCACTTCATGGTACCAATTTCTGTATTCGTTGTTTCTTTTATTACTATAAAGTCACCATGACCAAGGCAATTTATAAAAGAAAACATTTAACTGGACTTACGGTTTTACAGGTTTAGTGTCTGTGATGGTATGGCAACAGGAACAGCTGAGAACTTACATCTTGGTCTACAAACAGGAGGCAGAGAGAGTTCAATAGGAATGGTGTGAGTCTTTTGAAACCTCAAGCACATCCCAGTGACATACCTCCTCCAACAAAGCCACACCTCCTTATCCTTCCCAAAGAGTTCTACCAACTGGGGTCCAGTATTTAAACAATGAGACTATGGGGGCCATTTCTCATTCAGACCATCACATTTTCCATACCCTTTCTGACTATACCTGAGTAAGTCAGTTAAAAACATGTGCTCTTTTCTTTGCTTCTGTGAATAAGTATCAAGTTATATGGATAAGTCTCTTCCTGAAACCAACCACACTCCTGAATCATAATGAAAGCTAAGCCAGTCTGCTTTCCCTGCTCTCTCAAGACATTTTGGAATAAGCTTTGGAGTTCAGCACAATCTTCACACAAAACATGAAACCTTCAGTCTTTACAATGAGTGCCTAGTATCATCTGTTCCCATAACCAAACCGACTTTGAATGGGTGGTAAGTCCACTTACTCTATTTTTGTAACCACGTTAGACATTGGCATATTTAAACTCTAAAAGGGGAAAAAAGACATTTCAGGAATGTAATTTTATGTAAAGTGCAAATTTGAGTTTGTAGAATACTATAATCAAGATGTCAAATCTGCATAGATGAGCCACAGGGTAGTTACAAGATTGAAGTGGCAGGTATGAATAGTCAAACATAAAAAAACATGAATTGAATCTTTCATACATTTTTTAAAGTTATTTTAATTGGGAAATAACAGAATTAATAAGAATTTTTAGACGGCTCATCTAATTATAAGATGTAGAGTAGACTGAAAAATACGAACCCTAACACAGATTACTAGAGAAAGGAATAATTATGCAATAAGTAATGTAGGGCAATTATAATAAAAGAGGAGTAGAGTACCACTTTATGTAACACACTAAAACTACGTACTTAATATTTCACAAGCATTTTATATTTATATCAAGTACTGAAACTCCAGAGATAAATATAAACACTTACACTAAAAAAAAATATATCTCCTTGCTTAGAAAATAACTTTAGGGAAATACTAATAAAATATGAATAATGAAAATACTAAACTTTCATTTGGCAAGATGGCTCAGAAGGTAAAGTGATTGCCATCAAGCCTGAAGATCTGAAGTCAATCCCTGGAACCTACACAGTAGAAGGAGAGAGCCAACTCTTATAGGCTGTCTTCTGAATTCACAAGTTCACTGTGGCACACACATATCCCTACATAAAAATAAATAAGTAAATGTAAAAATGTCATTTAAAAATATTAAACTTCTATATATTCCACAGTATTATAAAATCATAATGGCAAACTGCAAACTTGCAAACCCTTTGAGATAATATGGGGAAAATATGCACAGCCAGTTTGTGAGCTGCCTTTGCTAGGTATGACGTCCCTTATTCCCTTTCCCATGTTTTCTCTGACTGCCACCATCTACACATCCACAGGCCTAGTTCCAGACCCAGGAAGCAAACCTGCTTTGTTCTCAAGCTGTGTTCCCAGTGTATATTAGGTCTTCCTTCTTCCACAGCTCCTTCTGTATGATGCTGTCGCCACACCCGGAGGCCTAGCTCCAGACCCTTGGATCTTGAACCTGTTTTGTTCAGAAACCACCTTTGCCTAACGAATCACTCCTCTCCTCTCCCCATTTCCATTCACCCTCTGATATCTTGATACCTATGGACCTAGCTCCAGACTCTCAGTTCAGGAGAGATATTTACCTGGTTCTATTAACAGCTTATGCACAAACTTCAACAGGCCTAGCTTATGTCACTCACTGCACTCTAACGATCTAAGACAGGTCAGACTCTCATATCAGAAACACATCCAAGGAAAATGTCCACATGCCAAGGTCAAATCTCAAAAACATAAAAACATGACTGTCCAAGACAGCACGTCTTCCATCAAACCCATGAGTCCTATAGAATTCCCTAGATGAACCTGAGGGCATGGAATTTAAAAGAATGAAAGTAAACTTTATCCAAAAAAAAGTCAAGAAAGTTTTAAAAGTCATAAACAACACTCCAATTAATTTAAAGAGGAATGAAAATAAAAAACCTGAATGATATAAGAGGAAGTATAAATGCATGGCTGAGTGAAAGGATGAAGACTATTTGGGATTAAAATCAGAATTTAGTAAAGAGAACTACTATACAGAACTCAAGCTGAAATGAAAATGGAATTGAAAAACTCAATAAGCAACTAAAACCCTCAATAGAAAGCCTTACAAATAGAACAGATCAAGAAAAAGATAGACTATCAGGATAAAATAGAGAAATTAAACAACAAACACAAGCAAAGAAAATGATATTTTAGGTACAGAGAGGGAACATGCAGGAAATATGGAATACCACCAAAAGATTAAATCTTCTAATAAGCATAAATAAAGGAGAAGAACCCCCAAGTCAATGGCAGAACACAATAGCATAGACCAGATCTAAGTAGAAAAACCCTCAAACTAAGAAAAGACATACTTATACAGAAACAAAAAACACACAAAACTCCAATTAGGCAAGAAACAAACTTTCCAAGGCACATCAAAGCTAAAACTAAATATACAGAAATATATCTTCAAAAACTAAAGCACAAGTCACACATAAAGGAAAAGCCATCATAAAAACATCTGATTTCTCAGTGGAAATTTTGAAATCTAGAAGAGGTTGGAGTATCCTCTAAGTTCTAAAAGACCACAACTTTCAACCTAGACTGTTGAACCCAGCAAAGCCATCTGCTGTAGTAGAAGGAGAAAGAAAATGTTTCTATGATCCAAATAGCCTAAAAAACATTCATGTCAATTAAAACAAACTGAGTATAGTATTGAAAGCAAACTGAAGAGGTGAATAAACCCAGCCAATGGTCTACAGAAAGAAAACAAATGAAGTTATAAATTAATAATAATAAAAAAAAAACAACTAAGAACACAAACAGAAAAAAAAAAGACTGCATTCAACACCAAACTCTTAATAACTTTATATATAAATGGCTTAACTTTCCTATCAAGACACATATCATAGTTGAATTGATTTAAAAACAAATCTATTTTTCTACTTTCTAAAAGAAACATATTAGCTTTAAAGATAGGAACCTCTTAAAGTGAAAGGATGACAAAAAGTACTCCAAACAAATGGTATCAGAAAAAAGAAGACATTGTCTTTTTAAAATACAACAAAATAGATTTTTAAACTAAAACTAATGAGAAATGACAAAGAAAGACAACTCATTATAATCAAGGAATCAATTAATCAAGATACAATACTAAACATATATGTATCAAACTCTGGTGTACTCAATTTCATTAAAAGTACACTACTGTATTTAAAGACGCACATGAACACCAACTCAATGACAGTAAGATAATAGTAAGTGATTTAACACCCTATTTCCTCCAACAGATATGTCATCTGAACAAAACCTACAGAGAAACTCAGAATTAAATGACATCTTACATAAAATGGAACTAAAATATGTCTATAGAGCAGATCACATAAACAACAATAAATATATATATACATTCTATACAGTAACCTATGGCTTCTTTTCTAAAATAGGCCATATCCCATTTTAGACACAAAACATAAAAACCTTTTTTTTAAAAAAGAGATGAAAAACAAGCAGTTTAAAAGGGAAGTTTGTAGCCCTACGTGCCTACATTTTAAAACTCACAAAGAACACAAGTAAATGACTGAATTTTGCAACGCAAACATCACAAAAACAAAGATAAACCAAATCCAAATGCAGTAGGTCTTCATCAGTGGTCTGTTGCTGTGCAGAGACAACATGACCAAGGAAACTATTATAAAGAAAACACTTAACTGGGGACTCTATTAGAGTTTCAGAGGTTTAGTTCATCATCACCAAGTCATGGAGAATGACAGTATGCAGATGATAGAGCAGTATCTAAGAGCTACATCCTGATCCACAGGCAGGAAGAGAGACTCTGGACTTTCCATGGGCTTTTGAAATCCCAAAGCCCAGCCCCAGTGACACACTTCCTGAAACAAGACCATAGCTCATAGTCCTTCTAATCCTTTCCAACAGTGCCATTCTCTGTGACTAAGCATACAAATATGTGTGTCTGTGAGGGCCATTGCTATTTAAGCCACCAAAATCAGAGCAAAATTAATGACATGGAAACAAAGAAATGACGTAAAGAAACAATAAATCTAAGAGTCAGTTCTGAAGAAGAACAAGGAACTTACAACACACACACACACACACACACACACATACACACACACACACACACACACACACACACACATCATAATATTATAAAGGAATGCTTTAAAATCCTATATTCCATTAATTAAGAAAATCTAAGAGAAATGTATAAATTTCTTCATTTATCCAAATTACCAAAGTTAAATTTACAATATAAACAGATACATAAAAACTGAGGAAATTGAAACAGTAATAAAAACCCTTCCAAGTTTAAAAAAGAAGAAGAAGAAAAGCCTAGGCTCAGATGTAGTCACCCCAGAACTCTACCAGACTTTCAAAGATTTACAATAAATATCTTTTAAATTATTCAAAATGTAGAAACAAAAGAATATTCTTAAGCTCATTCTGTTTTATTCTTTAAAAAAAAACAAATAAAAACATAAGAAAGACAGGAAGATATGAAGGAATTGAAAGAGATAAAGATAGAAGAAGGGAAAGAACTACATCCTAATATCCATGAGGAACATAAATGCAAAAATCCTCAATAAAATAAATAGTAGCAAACCAAAAGCAGGCACATATCAAGAAGATTACTATCAATTTTAATTTGTCCTGAAAGTGCAGAGATTGTTCAACATACATAAATAAATATAACAAATTATATAAATGTACATAAAGACAAAAAAAGACAAAATTATCTCAATAGATATAGGAAAACTCTTTGACAAAATCAAAAGTTATTTCACTATAAAAGTCCTGCAGAAAATAGGACTTGAGGGAAAATATCATAGCATATCTATTGCTGTGACAAAACACCACAACAAAAAGCAATTTGGAGAGGACAGAGTTTATTCATCTCACAGCTTGTAGACCATCATCCAGGGAAGTCAGGGAAGGGCCCAAAAGAAACTTAGAAGCAGGAACTGTTGCAGAGACCATGGAGAAGTGCGGCTTGCTGGCTGACTCTTCATGACTTGCTCAGCCTAGTTTCTTATAACATCCAAGAACGCCAGCCCAGGGTGGGCGGTGCTGGCTCATGCCTTTGATCCCAGCACTTGGGAGGCAGAGGCAGGCGGATTTCTGAGTCTGAGGCCAGCCTGGTCCACAGAGTGAGTTCCAGGACAGCCAGGGCTACACAGAGAAACTCTGTCTCAAAAAACCAAAAAAGAAGAAGAAGAAAGAAGAAGAAAAAGAAGAAGAAGAAGAAGAAGAGGAAGAGGAAGAGGAAGAGGAAGAGGAAGAGGAAGAGGAAGA
>JANHMN010000004.1:103205307-103220790 GCA_030674055.1 Rhabdomys pumilio | reverse complement strand
GAAGAGGAAGAGGAAGAGGAAGAGGAAGAGGAAGAGGAAGAGGAAGAGGAAGAAGAAGAAGAGGAAGAAGAAGAAGAAGAAGAAAAAGAACACCAGCCCAGGGAGCATCACCATTAATGAGCTAGGCCCTATCATATCAGTCATCAATCAAGAAAGTGCAACACGAGTCAATCTAGTGACTGCACTTTTTTAATTGAGGTTCCCTCTTTCCAAATTACTCTACCATGTACCAAATTGACATAAAACAAGCCATCACAGTATCTCAAAAATAATAAAGGCAATTTTGGTGGTTTGTATAAGAACAGCTCCCATAGGCTCATATATTTGAATGCTTAGTCACTGGGGAGTGGTACTATTTAACAGTTTTAGAAGAATTGTGAGTTGTGGCCTTGTTGGAGGAAGTATGTCACTGGGTTTGAGGTTTCAAAAGCCCATATTAAGTGTCTTTTTCTCTCTGCTTGGAGATGATGTAGCTCTCAGCTACCTCTCATCTCTTTCATGCCTCCCACCATACTCCCCACCATAATAATGGATTAGGACTCTGAATAAATCCTTTCTCTTATAAGAGTTGCCATGGTCATGGTGTCTCTTCAGAGCAGTAATATAGTGACAAACCAACAACCAACATAGCTTAAATGAAGAAAAAAAAACTGAAGCCATTCCACTAAAATCTATAAGAAAACAGACATGCAAACCAATAGAATAAAACAGAGACCTGGAACCTTAGTACATGCAACTACAGACATCTGGTATTTGACAATATGCTAAAAACCATGTACTGGAGAAAAGACAGCATCTTCAACAAATGGTTTGGAAAAAAATTGGATGTCCACATGTAGAAGAATAAAATTAGACCTGCATCTATCACCCTGTATAAAAGTTAACTCCAAGTAGATCAAAGACCTTAATTTGAAACTTGAAATGCTAAAACGATTAGAATAAAACATAATACAGTACCCTATAAAATATAGGTGTGGGAAAGGAATTTCTGTATATGACTCCATTTGCTTAGGAATTAAGACCAAAAACTGATCAGTGAGACTTCATAAAACTAAAAAGTTTCTGCACAACTAAGGAAACATTCAAGTGAGTGATGAGAAAACAGAGAAAGAATCTTTGCCAGGTGTACATCTGGCAGAAAATTAATATCCAGAATATACAAAAGCCTAAAAACAAATGACCCAATTAAAATATGAGCTGTGGATCTTAACAGTGAATTCTTAACAGAAGACATAAACGTGGCTAAGAAATACCTCAAAACAAGCCCATCGTTCTTAACAACTGGAGACATGCAAATCAAAACAATTTTGAAATTTCATCTCACTCCAATCAGAACAGCATGATCAACAAAACAACTGGCAACAGATGCTAGAGAGGGTGAGAGAGAATGAGAACCCCCATTCACTGCTGTTGGTAAGCAAATTGCCATAGCCACTTTGGAAATCAATAAGAAGAACCCTCAAAAAGCTTAAAATAAATCTACCATATGACCTAGACATACCACTCCTTGGCATATACCCAAAGACTTGACATTTTACTCCACAGATACTTGGTTATCCACTACAAAGTGGTCATCTGTCTTAGAGTTATCATTGTTGCAATGAAATACCATGACCAAAAGCAATTTGGGGAGGAAATGGTTTATTTGGCTTATATTTCCACATGGTGTTTATCACTGAAGGAAGTCAAGACAGAAAGTCAAGCAGGACAGGAACCTGGAAGCAGGAGATGATATGGAGGCCATGAAGGGGTGCTGCTTACTGGCTTACTCCCCATGGATTGATTGCTCAATCTGCTTTCTTTTAGAACCCAGGACCACCAGTCCAAAAATGACCCCACTTATAATGGGCTGGGCTGTCCCTCATCATCAGCCTTGAAATCGTACACACACAACAATAACAGACTCATTGGGTTGCTTTTACATATTTATACATGATAATAAAAAAAGAAAAGAAAAAGAGGCCAACATTTTGAGTGGGAGTGATGCGGAGAAGAAATGGAAGGAGTTAGAGGAAAGAAATTTAAAATTTCCATAACCATACTCTTGTAACAAAATGAATATTAAAACCTTGATCAAAAATAAGCAAAGGATATAAGCAAGCTACAAATAGAAAAATATGACTTTATATAATAAACAAGTGAGAATTGTCCGCACTGCTACTAAATAAATAACTACAAGCAAATTGAAGTCAAAGGCCCTTTGTATGCGTGATCTTATATACATTATAATATAAGTTAATGAAATGAAAGATAAAAACTTTCATTGTGGGAAAGGCTGGAATGAAAGCAGTATTCTCTAGAGAAAAAAATAAGCTTTCAGTTTACTTACTTGTATGTTGTGTGGTTGTGCATGCCACAGTACATGTGTCCAGGGAACAACTTAGTGAAGTTAATTTTCTATTTATTTTTCTATTTCACCTTCTGATTCCATTTCCCCAGCCCTGTAAATAAACTTACAAAACAAACAGACCTTTCATGCAAGTGTTTTAGTGACACATAGAAAAATCCAACATTAAGGCCATTTAGTTTCCTAATTTATTATTTACATTTTAGAAATCATGTTGATAGAAAATTAATCTAGAGGCAAGACGTGAAGCAGAGGTCATGGAGGAGTGATGCTTACAGGCTTGCTCATCATGGCTTGCTCAACCTACTTTCTTATACAATCTAGAACCAACAGCTGAGGGATGGCAGCACTCACAATGGGGTGGACCGTCCCTCATCAATCACTAATTAAGAAAATGCACTACAGCCAGATCTTATGGAAGCATCTTCTCAATTGAGGTTCCCTCCTTTCAGATAACTCTAGCTTGTGTTGAGTTGACATAAAACTAGCCAGCTTGCATGGTCTCTTGCTGAACTTGAGACTCATTAGATGAGTGGCATTGGGTTGGTCAGCAAGTCCCAAGGATGCTTCTGCTTCTGCTCTCCAAACACTGGTATTACAGGTATACAATTCTGCACCCAGCTTGTCCTTGGGTGCTGGGAACCTGAACTAATGCTGTCATGCTTGCATAACATTACTGATTGAGCCATCTACCCAATCCATAGTAAACATTTTAAAGGTCTGCATCCCCAGAATGTCCACTGTGATTCATCAGCATGGGAACTAACTAGACAAAACCAATGTTCCAAACGACGGAGAAATATTAAATCATGTTGAATCACTTCCAGGCTCAATAAGGATAGTAAACCCCTCTTGCTTATACTAACCAAGAGAATAAAAATCTGAAACATGAGTCCTGCCTTTCAGAAAATTAGAAGATATTTGTGTTAATTCCATTATACTTTCTAACATTATACTTTTCTATGAACTAGGGAACTTGCAACAGAACCGTATTCTTTCACAATTCTGGAGCCCAACAGTCTAGAGTTAAGGTGTTAGCGGGCCTCTTGAAGATTCTAGGGGACAATTCATTCATTGCCTCTCCCAGCACCTTGTAGCTTCAGCAGTCTCTTGATTTGAGAGTACATCACTCTAATCTCTGCCTACAAGATCCCCGTACCTTTTCTTCTCTGTCTCTCTTATATAAGGATACTTGTCCTGGCATTTAGAGTCACTCAAATAATCATTATAATCTAACTCAAAATCCTTAATTCAATTATGCCTGCAAAAGACTTCTTTTTCCAAATATAGTACAGTCACATATTTCAGAAATACAACATGGATATCTTGGGAGTGGGGTGCACATTTTTTTTTACTTACCTCAACAACTGTTATCATTCTCATTAAATGGAGATTGAAAACAGACAGGGGGTAAGACAAACATCAGAAAAATCAAAACAGATTAGCAAGCAAAAAATGGTGTTGTGTATGGCAACAAATAACTGTAACAGCAATATCAAACTGATATCAATTAAGCACTGGTTTGTCCACAGAACTTTAAAAGAAGCTCAGAAAGTAACTATCCAAGATGCCTTGGGTTGTACTGAAGATGGAGATTCATTGAAAACTATGTTTAAAGAACAGGTAAGGTATTCCTAAACCAAATTCTCACTCCTACTCTGTGTGATAAAATAGCTACCCCTCCCTCTATCTGTAATATCTAGATATAAGAAACCAAGCAGAGAGGAAGAGAGCAAGGGGCATCTCCATGCTGACAACAGGAGGGCCAAGTAAAATCTACATCCTGGACACTGGAGTGTTTCCACTACCAACTCCAAAGCATGGTTTACCAGGGGAGGGGAGCATCCTTCTCTGAACACCATGTACATAGGGAGCTCTAACAAGCTCTAAGCTCAACTGTTCACCTCAACCAGCCCCACATATGTACACAAAGCTTCCAATGAGTCTTTTAGTTTCAGTTCTTAACTACAAATAGACAGACAAGTCTTGCCAGAAATTTAAGGAAAGCATCCAACATAAGTACCAAATAAACACCTAGTACAGGTGTGAGGCACATAAGAAACTGAGACAACATCAAAAGTAGAAGAAAATGTTGCAGAAACTGAGAGAAACACAGTGGCAAATTGGAAAACAAGTTACACAGACAAGAGGTCTAACAACAGTAATAGCAGAGTAAAGGAACTGATCTGAAGAAAGCATTCACCAATGTATAGCTTCAGATAAATGGGAGAGAAGTTATAAGACTTTAGCTTTATGAAAATGCAGTGTGTTTGATAATTCCTTCTAGATCCTTCTCCATGTCACTCTCCCAACACAAAAAGGGGTGGACAAAAAATTACAGAGTGTCATAGCTTTCTGTCTCAGTTAGGGATTTACTGCTGTGAAGAGACATCATGATCAAGGCAACGCTTATAAATGACAACAGTTAATTGGGGTTGGCTTACAGGTTCAGAGGTTCAGTCCATTATCATCAATGCAGGAAACACAGCAGCATTACAGCAGGCATGGTGCTGGAGGAGGTGAAACTTCTACATCTTCATCCAAAAGAAGCTAGGAGCATACTGTTTCCAGGTGGCTAAGGGAAGGGTCTCAAAGCCCATCCCCACAATGACACACTTCCAACAAGGCCACACCTACCTCAAAAAGGTCACACCTCCTAAAAGTGCCACTCCTTGGACCAAGTATATTCAAATCACCACACTCTCATTCCTGTGTTCCTTACTGTCTCAGTTCCTACTACAACGTATTATTATCTTATATTAATGTGACATATTTGTTATAATCTATTGATGAATGAAAAATTTTGTCATCAATATTGGACACACTAAAAGATGTGCTCATCTGTAGGTTTGGTCAAATCTATAATGGTATGTACATATCATTTGGCAAATTAGATATAGTTATATACATAGACACAGATGATATACATATAGACAGATAGATAGATAAATATGTATATCATAATAGTTTATGGAATAGCTTCACTGTCTGAATATCCTCCTTCACCATTCCTCCTCCACAAACTCCCCACAATCATCAAACATTTGACTGTCTATACAATTTTACCTTTCCCAACGTATCATACAGTGAGAATAAAACAGTCTTTCCAAACTAACTTTATTCACTTGGAATATACATGTTTTTTTCTCATTTTTCACCTTTTTGCTTTGTTAATACAGTCTATTGTGTGGGTGTTCCATGGACTATTTACCCACTCACCTATTAGAAAACAATTGCTTCCAATTTGGGACAATTACTACTCAAGCTGCTGTAAATATTTATAGGAAGGTTTTGTATAACTTCAGTTTTGAACTCGTTTTTTGGGTAAAGGCTAAGAAGCAGGATTGCTGGGCAATGCACTAAGACTATGTTTAATTTTATAAGAAACTAAACACTCATTCTCTAAAGTGACTGTTTGACATTCCACTAGCAATGATGAACATTCGTATTGCTCCATTTCCTTACTGGCATTTGGTGGTATCTGTGATTTGGACTTTATAAGATATCGCATGTGTGCAGTGATTTATTAGTCCTTGTGACATATCATGCTAGGTGCTATGTGCTTACCTGGAGTCTGTATGTCTTCTTTCATAAGTTGTCTTATGTTCTGACAGTTTGCCTGTTTTTATATTGAGTTATTTGCTCTCTTGAAGTTCCTATTTTGTATAAAGTATTTTATCAGATACATACTTTGTAAATATTTCCTCTTAGATCATGACTTATTGTCTCATTATCTTAAAAATAAAAACCTTTCTTGTGGGAGAAGAGGGGCTATGACGGGAGAAACTGAGAGGAGAGGAGGGAGGAAAAACTGTGGCTGGGATGTAGAATAAATAAAATTAAAATGTACATTAAATAAGTAAAACCTTTTTAAGATAGACACATGTAAAACATATGTATCTAAACAAGATCACATGTAATGTTCAATAAGTGCACCCATTGAATAACATTTAAACATACTTATCTCCTTAATTATTTATTATTTCTTTGTGGTAAAAATTTCTAAATCTGTCTTTCCAGCTCTTTGAGATCCATATATGTAATTGCTGTCTGTAGTCACCGTACTTTTCACAGTTAAGACATTTGGCTAGGCAGCACTTAGGAATCTGTCTCCCTTGCACCTTTTCTGAGGAAGCGACTAAAAGATGCTACAAAAAAATAAAAAGAGAGAGATGCAAGAAAGAGAACACAAAACCTAGGAAATAAGGCCCACTGTAAAAAATACACAAGATAAATTCCACCATGGTGGACAGTAAAGGAAAGTCAAGGGACAACCAGAATGAGCTAGCCTGGGAAAATGCTGTGTTCTGTGAGTGAAGGGTAAAAACTAGGGCACAGAAAGGGAAAGAAGCTCTCCTTTTGTTATTATGTTAGCCTTTTTAATATTTTTATGTTTCATAAAACACATTCTATTTTATTACAGAAAAGAAATATGAACAAATGATACAAATATTAGAGATACAGTCATTTCTGTGTAGAAACTTTTTTATGATCCCTTTCCAAAGACATTCAAATTCCTTACATAAAATCCTGCTTAACGTGCACATAGTAAATACACAAGACCTCCTAAATGATATCTGGATTATATATATATTTGTGGCAGGATTTTTCCTGTCCAATTACAGTAAAACATTAGTGCAGCAGGAGTCTTGTGATTGGACAGGGAAAAGGGAGGCGACGCTAAGAGCTGCAGAGAGAGGGAGTGACTCGAGGGAGAAGAAACCAAGACGAAGCAGGAGGACGATGATCCAGATTCCACGTGGCTCTAAACAGCCATAGGTAGATGTGATTTCATACAGAGATAGAATGATTGGGGTAACTTATCTACTCTAATTGGGCAGCTTGTACCATTATCAATTGGCCTTAAAACTATTGTGTGGGCATCTTGTGAGTCGAGAATTTACTTATATACAAATCTAACTGGTTAACCATAAGCTTCAAGAGTTTTGATTTTACCGGGTTACTGGGTGTTGTGATATCAAACCATGAGGCAGGTGGTCTTTAAACGGGGCTGGCGTGGCAGTGACCACACCAAGGGAAATTAGCGAGTCGATGGAGATGACTCGGGGGCCCGGGCCATAGAGTCTGCCAAGATGAGAACACTCTGCTAGAAAGTTAATGGAATGTGGGACCACCAACCACAGGGGGGTTAGGGTGGCGACTCCAGAGACAACAGAACTGGAGCAGGGAATACTGTGACCGGCTGCTGTGAGGGCTAGCTAGGGACAAAAGCGGCAGAACCACTCTGGGCCTGAGAGTTAGCAGCAGTAGCACAGGAAGCCTGTCAGTCAATTTTTTTTTAATACTTCCAGCAACATATATTAAACTTGATTTAATATAAACACCATAAAATGATTACTATGATATATTTTCTAGGGAATAATGACAAAGAAGGACTTTGGCCCCTATAGACACAATTTATTTTTTTTTAACTTGGTTGTATCTGCAGATGCAGAGTCAATGGATATTGAAAGCTGGCTGCATTATAATGTGCCCAAAACAAAACTGACAATAAAAGTCTAGAGATGCTTGTTCTAGGAGCAGAATGGAGGCTAAAGGGCTCAGAAAGAATTCTACAGAATAAAATAGAAATGACAAATTATATGACAGATTTGACCATATGAAAAAAAAATACATAAAAAAATTACATAAAAAGCCATTTTATAAAGTTTTTCACAAGGAGAAGACATGTCAAAAAAAAAAAGTGAATGAAGTAAAAATAACCAACATTAATATCCAAAACCTAAAAAATACCCAGAAGACAAAAAAATGTAGCCACTCTGTAATGCAGAGGTCAGAATTAAAAAATAATGACAAAGAAATTAACAAACAGATAACTAACTAAAAATATAATTATGGTACTAGCAAGATGGTTAAACAGGTGAAAGAAGAAATGATATGTTGTTAAATTCTGGCTCTCACTCTAACAACCTGTGCTTCCCACTGCACAGCATCCACCCCTCTTAATACTTCTGAGCATACCCAAGGTGTGTGTGGCTGCATGGAAATGGTCCCCATAAGGCTATCAGGAGTGGCACTATTAGGAGGTGTGGTCTTCTTGTAGTAGGTGTGGCTTTGTTGGAAGAAGTGTGTCACTGAGGGTGGGCTTTGAGGTCTCAGATGCTCAAGCCAGGCCCGCTGTCTCACTTTATTCCTGTTGTCTGCTGAATCAGATGTAGAACACTCAGCTACCTCTCCAGCACCATGTCTGCCTGCATGCTGCCGTGCTTCCCACCGTGATAACAACGGACTAAACCTCTGAACTGTAAGCCAGCCCCAATTAAATGCTTTCTTCTATAAGAGTTGCTGTAGTCATGGTATATAAGCATATGTACTATCTATACCTGCCCCAGCTCTGAGTAAAGACACAGAGACTCCAGACTCCCTCTTATAACTTAATTAGCCTATTTATACTAATATAAGTTCTGCCTCGTGGCTTGTTAGTTATCTCTCCTTCAGTCTCAGTCTGTTTCTTCCTCCAGATCTGGCTGGCTAGCAAATTCTCCCATACCTGACTCTTTCCCAACTTCCTATCTCTACTGGAAGTCCCACATAGCCTCTCTTCCTTTACTATAAACTACCAGATTTTTATTAAACCAATCAGTAGGTAAGAGAAGGAGTGTTTACAAAATATGATGAAGCCATATGAATAATAATACCAAAGTCCAGTCTGTATTCAACTCTCTGCTGGCACAGAAATCAGTATTTGAATAATACAAAGACAACCTTTACACTATGTCTTAGTGAGGGTTTTACTGCTGTGAACAGAGACCATGACCAAGGCAACTCTTATAAAGGACAACATTTAATTGAGCTGGCTTACAGGTTCAGAGGTTCAGTTCATTATCATCAAGGTAGGAGTATGGCAATGCCCAGGTGGGCATGGTGCAGGCAGAACTGAGAGTTCTACATCTTCAACTGAATGCTGCTAGAAGACTGGTTTTGAAGCAGCTAGGACAAGGGTCTTAAAGCCTATGCCCACAGTGACATACCTACTCCAACAAGGCCACATCTACTCCAACAAGGTCATACCTCCTAATAGTGTCACTTCCTGGGGCAAGCATATATAAACCATCACACACAGTACATAAAAAAATCACCTCAACAATGATGCCTCTTCATAGCAATAGAAACCCTAAAATAGAAGTTGGTAGCTGGGAGTGAAGAATTACTGTGATGAGCAAGACTATGTGTTTGATTTGCGGAATGTGGAACATGGTGGGACTTTGGGTTAGAAAAGCAGTTGAATCCTTTAAATGGAGTTTAGTGGGTCATACTAGTAAGAGCACAGAAGACAAAGGTGATGAGAGTGATTTGAATTGTGGATGCCTAGCTCAAGAGGTTTTAGAAAGGAATATTAATATATAGCCTAGAGATCATTCTTGTGGTATTTTGGTGAAGAGTATAGCTGCTTTCTGCCCTTGTCTAAAAAATCTTTCTGAGGATAAATTGAAGAGTTATGGAATATTAGCTTTAGCAGAGGACATTTCCAAACAACCTATTATAGACTGTGTTTTGTGGCCGTTAGTTGCCAGTCTTATACAGATCCATAATGAAAAGAAGCAAGCTGAGCAAAGAAAAATACTAAGTGAACTGTTGGAGGAGAAAAGGAGCACCAGGAAGTGTTACCATTAAAGAAAAGCCTAGTGCTAAGTTGAATAACAGAAGTGGTGACCTCAGAGCAAGACTCCATTCAGCTAGGCTTCCAAATTGTGAAAAGAAATTTAAAAAAAAAAAAAACCCGCTTAGGGCCAGATGTGGTGGTGGTTCATGCCTTTGACCCTCCCAGCGCTCAGGAGTCAGAGGCAGGTGAATCTCTGAGTTGGAGGCCAGCCTAGTCTACAGAGCAAGTCCCGGGACAGCCACGCTTGGGATATGAAGAAAACCATCAAAACCAGAAAGCTAATGAAAATGTATTTGAACAAGGGGATCATATTCCAGCATCAGCAAGCAGCAGAACTTGGCAGCTTTGGCCACATGGCTCTGGCTTTAGAATCAAGGATACAAGAAAGGGGTTGTGGATTCTCCCTCCATGACTAAGGACAGCCGCTGAAGCCAGGCATAAGTCAGGGATGTCCCTGCATGGAGGCCTATGGAGGTCATAGTGAGAAGCTGTAAAGATGAAGCCTGGATTGCCTTGGAGACCCTGAAATGTTGGAGATAGCAGAATGATGGGATACCTGCCAAGGAAAGCTGCTCATGGGGAATAGAAACAGACCAAGAGAAAGAAGTGTGTTGCAGTCAACAAAACTGAGAGGCGTTAGAGATATGAAGAATGTTTTGACATCAGAAATGAAGATGTAATTTGCAGTTTGCCAAGTAGGTTTTCAGTCTTGCTTTGGTCCAGTATTTTCTCACGATGCGCCTTTTCCATCCTTTTGTAACGGGAATGTACATACCCTGTGCCATTATATGTTGAAGGTATGTGATCTGCTTTTGCATTTTGATTTTACAGGAAATTATAGTTAAAAGATTACATGAGATTCAGAAGAGACTGAACTTTGGAGTTTTAAACAATGGTGCTACTGTGATTGACTATGGGTACTTTTGAAGTTGGACTAAATGCAGTTTCCATTATGATATGGCAACAAGCCTATGAGAGCCAGGTAGTGGGATATAGTGATTTGGATGAAAATGCCCCCATTCCCAATTAACCCCATAGGGAATGGCTTCTCTGGAATGTACCCAGGAACAATCATGTCTGAACTAAGTGAAACTGTTGTTTCTGTTAGGTAACACTTCCTCTCTGGCCCCTCCCAGATCTCAGCAGAAGCCTTAGACATGGGGATGGGAGTGGGGCCTGTCAGCTCTGGAGCTGTCAGTCCTTCAAGCCTCTCTTTGCCATACCCCAATCCCAAGGTACAGAGGCTATGGAAGCAATTCTGCCGTGGTTTTAGAGTCTTAGAGATAGGAGGTAAACATAAGTCTCTCAGGTCTTCTTTACTAAAATTCTCTCTCCTCTTTCCCTCTTCCTCTGCAGGAAACTGGGCCAAAGAAAAACATATCGTGTAAAAGCTATTTGCTATAACTCAAAGTTTGAGCCAGACTTGCTTGCCAGCCTGACTCCCTCAGGTTTAGTTCCAGGTTCTTCCTTGAAGACTCCTTGGCGAAGCAGAAACTTAAGAGTTCTTTGAAAAGTCAGTCGGATGGTGTTTTGCTGGAGCAAACACCTGAAGGAATATTTAGCTGAAGCCGACACAAGTGAAAGGATGTTCTATTAAAACAAGCACATAAAAGGACATGTGATGAAGGATTCTTTGCTAACATGCATGTATTGGTCCACCTTACATTGTGTAGTTGAGCTGCATTTGTCGAGACTCAAAAAACAAAAAACAAAAAACAAAAAACAAAAAACTTCTGGTGGAATGCTGCAGTTTCTTGCCACTTCCTCAGATGCCGGTTGATTGACAGAGTGATGTCAGCTTAGACAGATGCTCATGCTGAGGAGGACATGTGACCTGTGGAGGACACATGATGTTTGGAGGTTATAAATAGGACTCAACGGACAGTGATGGAGACTGAGCTAGGCTTGCTTATAGAGGTAGCTGTGCAATGCTTGTGGGTCTTGAGTCTTTGCTGATCTTCGCTTCATTGAGAGACACAGCCACTGCTGGTGTCTCTCCTAATCCCTCCCGCTGACTTGTGCAGAGGCTGAAGGCTGACTGTCTGCTAGGTAATGCCACCGCTGCTGATTCCTGTTTGCTATCCTGACTCTACTGAACTGGAGTATCTGTGAAGTGTTTGCGTGTGAACCAAGCTGCTGCTGATAACCTGTGAACTGAACTGCCAATTTCTGGACAACACAAATGGAAGTTGCTCCAAAGAACAATTTCTAAATAGATCCACTTCCCCCATATCCTTTCTTTTCCACTCCCTCTGGTGGGTAGTGGGATAAAAAATAAAGTTAAAACCTTTAAGAACTATCATTAAAAATAAGGTTTAAAAAATTAAAAGTTACACCTTGGTCCAGCAATAAAGAATTTAGCTAACCCCCACATACCTGTGGAAATTCATAGTCAAGTCTAACTTCCTGAAGGGAACACAGAAAGGTGATGTTTACCTGCATCTTATAACTCGGTAGTACTGAGAAATTGACTAAATTGCTCAGAGTTCCCTAACTAGACAAGTGGCAGTTGGGCTCCAGGGTAGGTGTTGTCACCTAAGCCCTCGCTAAGTGTCCATTTCTCAGTGGAAGAATCCATCTCCCATGCAGGTATCACCCTCACCACAAAACCTCTAAGAATGCTACCAGTCATCCTTTTGCCTGCTCCCAACAGCACTTTAGAGACTGGTGCATGGTGTGCTTCTCCTGTGGTGGATGAGTAGTTCAGCTTCTCCCTGTAAATGCAAGACCTCATCTACTGAGTGCTACAGTGTTCCTGGATCAACGTGGTTTTGAGAAGGCTTCGGCAAATATCTGTAGTGGGAGGTACTGGTACTAACATCCTGGGGCCTGCTAGGCATGCAGTCATGCTGATGGATGATGATGTAAGAGACAAGGCCCACATGAAAGTTCTCCACAGGATGAAATGCTAGGCTAAACCTTGTAAATTGGGAGAATTTACTAAGATAAATGGTTCACACATTGGCAGGTTTACCCATGTCTTACAACATGCAGAGTTAGCCTAGCCAGCACAGCCAATGGATCTTGGCGTAGTGTTCCCTTGAAAGTTTTGAAATCTCCTGTCATAGATATGTTTTGTGATATTAAATGTAGACTAGTAACCCTCCAATGTCCAAAGCAGAGTGATAAAATAAAACCACAACAATGATAAAAATCTGATTACAATAATTTTGTTCCACGTAGAATCCCTCCAGCCAACTGTTTAACAGCCACCAGGAAAGAAAGGGTTTGACTTGGTTATCTCAATTCAGGCAACAGGGTGGGGCAGACTCTGGAGCCTGGTAACGAAGACCTCTATGTGCTCTTTGTATCCGCTCTTCTGTTCCGAGGTATCTCTAGCAGGTTGCACAATAATGTTACGGATATCATACTCACCTATGGAAGAGACACAAACAACGAAGGGTTAGTCCAACAATGCAAATGTTCTTACAGAAGCAGCTTTCTCTCTCCTAGCCAGAGCCTCTGGAACTGACAGCCACAGAGGTAGCAGACGGTGTAATCCATCCACACTTCATCTGGAAACAGCATCATTTCTTTGAGCTCTCTGGAGACTTAGATTAGAAAAAAGGCCCAAGATGCCTGTCAGAGCCAACAGTGCCTGTCATATTTTATACATGGGATGAAATATAAGACTCTGGGTTCCATTAGCAGCAGGCTTCGTTTTCACCCCAGGAAGGTGGCTCGACATAACCACATCTTACTTGTTTTTTCTTATACTTTTAACATAAATGGCCTTAAAATCACCCCTTCCATTTCCCACACCACAGCCCCAGGCACCTAGGAGCCGCATCATCAGATTTTCTAGTCAGATAATGCAGTATTGAGAAGGCTGCCTATCTATATGGTTGAGGGTTTTTAAAAGAGAAAAATAATAATAGTAAACCTACAGCCTGATAAAAAGAAGAAGTTTGCTCTCTAGTGGCTGACTTATAAAAGACTCTGAAATCCACACAGAGCTACATGAGAAATAAGAGAAGATTTAACAGTATTATCTGGGTTACAAGATCTCAATAATTCTTCCGGTTCTGTTGACTTTTTAGATTTTTTTCTTTCCTACACGGAAACATTAT
Organism: Rhabdomys pumilio; assembly: GCA_030674055.1. Lineage (NCBI taxonomy): Eukaryota > Metazoa > Chordata > Mammalia > Rodentia > Muridae > Rhabdomys > Rhabdomys pumilio. The sequence goes on along the minus strand of JANHMN010000004.1, from coordinate 103,206,749 downwards.
ATCATACAAAGTGTTTTGTGAATGTTTTCTCTTATTAAAATACTTCTTATCATTCATTAAGTTATTCCAGTTCTAAAGTTTAAGGGTAGTAATTAGGTTTCTGCTGTTTTATTAGTGTGTTGTACTTTTCAAAAGCTCTATGGGCTGGTTTAATACCATATAATTAATGTTTATTATAGACACGTTGCCCAATAATATAACATCATTAGCTCCTTTTAAACCATTTTTAGATCTTTTCAGAAAGACTATTTAGCATAATTAATATGCTGCTAATTAATATCATTTCATTATTCCTCTTTCTATAACAGCTCAGTTTATAATATTTTATAATATGAATTACAAAATAAGGAAAAGACTGTTCTTTATTACTCACTGAGAACCACCCAGCTCCCTTGTGTTTTGCTTTTCTATTTATTCTCCCATGGTTCTGCCTCTTCCTATCCAAATCCACACTACTTTCCCTGGCTCTCTTCAGTAGGGCCTACCAACCATGCATAGGTGACTAAGCCTCATCCCCGAGGCTCTACGCTTTGACACTTACATATTAAAAGTAAGGGGGCTTGCACAGGAAGATTTCACCTATACAGCAATAAATACCTTAAAGAATTATTAGATCCATAATTGTCTTTTTTTTTTTTTTAGACACTGTTTCTCTACATAGCCCTGACTGTTCTGAAACTCTCTATATAGACTAGGCTGGCCTTAAACTCTCAGAGATCCATCATAAGTGGTAGGGTTAAAGTTGTGTGCCAGCACACCTGGCTTAATTATTTGCTCTTATTTTACCTAGGTAAGGAGAACCAGGAATCATTAAAAAAAAAAAATGTCTAATCTCTTCAAGATGGCCAAGCACAGAGAAAGCAAAGTACTAGAAAGTGTAAAGATTGGGTGTGGGGTATCACTGGGGTAAGGGCATTGGAAGAGGTTGTTAGCAAAGGGAATGACTTACATTTATGAAAATTAATCCTAGCTGCTATGTATACAGAAAATGCCACAACAAAGACGTGAGACTGACAGAGAACACCTTTAGAAATGGTTGCAGACCAGCAGCCTACAAAAGTCAGGGGTTTAGACGAGAACAGGGCAGCTGAGTTGCAGAAAATGGACAGACTTCCGCCTTCTGTAAACACTGGAGTTAAATGATGCTGCAGCCAAGCTGGGCGCAGGCTTTAGCTGAGCAGCAGAGTAGATGGCCACTGATGACCACTTAGTAGAATTAGATGCTGGAAGAAAAGCCTGTTGGGAAGATGAGAGCTGGGAGAAAAAGAGTTCTGATCCAATTGGTTGTGGTTCAATTTAGGAGTTCATTCCAAATGAAATGTCAAGTAATCTCTGTTGAGTGGGGATTTCTGCATGACTAGGCCTCTTTGTGTCAGAAATTTGGAGTTTAGAGGCAAGTGCAGATGTATGATTTATGTTTAGAAGAGCTCAGGGTATGAATG